>OZ010574.1:28317242-28389742 GCA_963932145.1 Acanthosepion lycidas | reverse complement strand
CATGATGCCAAGGGTTAAATCTTTGTGTCAGGAGTGAAATCTCTCCCGATAATGATCACGTTCTACTCAGCCTCTGTCTGTAACGAATTACCTGAAGCATAATGAGAACGATGCTTCGAGAACTTTACGTGTGAATGAACATTTGCAACGCGGAAAGTGCGCAATGCGCATGTGCAAGCCATACAATACCTTCAGCTAATGAATATTCCAGAGTTCGACGTTTATTTAAGCACTCCCAGATGGGCAGATGCGCGTGTGGCGTGTAATTGATTGCAGCTTGTGTCACTTGTGAGGGCGTATCGGCCCATGAAAACGTACAATGAATGAATTTTTTCGGTTGTGCCGAAAAGCGTAAACTGTCATTTTTTTTTTAATGACAGTTTCTTGTCAGCAGTCGATCTGCAGAATTTACTGTTTGCCTCTCTGTCATGTTTCCGTCTTCGGGTAGAACGCGGAAAAAATCCTTGCGTGATGTCTGGTCCTGTATTTTCCAAACTGCAGCAGCACATCACTCCTTGTACTCAAGATGGGGCATCTATAAATTAGAAACACTTGGGTGACTGTAGTCAAAGTGACGGAATAATTTTTGGCTTCGGGCAATGTGTACGCGCATGGGCGCCCCAGGTTAAAAGACCATGTGTCATATCATGCCACCGAGAGTGGGGGACATTTAAATACCTTTCTGGCCGTTGAGAGACGCATGGAAATGGCAATGATCTACAGCGTACCGTCCGTTTCACAATTTACGGTGCTAGAGTGAGTGACTCTTTTTCCTTTTGTGAAATCACTCTCTGCATTTGTGTCGCAGCATCTTCCTGCTCGCGGGAAAAGAATCCGCAATGCAATCGATCCTGACCTAGCATCTCTACTTTAGTCACTTTCTTACCGATGTGACGTCTCTTCTCTCTGTTTTTTGTACACATATTCGCATGGCAAATTTCTGTGACGAGCTTTTTTCCCTGCTTCCGCGACTACAACAATTTAAGCGTGCTACTAGATTGGTATCTAGCTCCCACCTTTTTACTATTAATATAGTTAAATGCAACCGCCATTTCTACTCCAACAGATTCCTTTCTCGCACTTCACACCTGTAGAACTCCCTTCAGTTTTCTTGCTTCCCTGATATTTACAATCTTCAAAAATTAAATGACTCATCAATCGCCATTTTCTGTCTTCTTGAATCCCGTTCATCATTTGTTCTTTCCTCAATCCTCTCTCTTCTCAGTCTTCCTTTCACGTTCATTCCATGTAACTCCCTCCGTACTAGTGACATTCCCGTCTTTCACGCACAAAAACAAGCATAACATAAATTAAGCCAGAACCTGCCCTCATCACAGAAATATACATAGTACCTGTTAATATTTTTGAGATGAGGTGTTGTAATTATTTACACTATTTACATCGTCCTCATCTATATTGCCATATTCACGACATTTCGGCCATTGTACGCTCCGATCTTCGTCAGGTGCGGAATTGTGCTACTAAAGGGAATTAACTGAAACAGAAATAATCGAATTAGGCGTGACACGTGTAATTAGAACAATCTATCCCCGTGTGTCTAAATAAAGTGTTAAGTTTGAAATTCCAAATTATATCACCTGTAGAAAGCCCGAGCGTACAATGGGCGAAAGATCGTGAATATGGTAATAAAAACAAAGATAACAGTTTGAACAATGTAAATAGTTTAAATAACGACCATTCGACACCAGACGTAATGGCAGCACGACACTCTTCTTCTTCTTCTCATCACCATCGTTGAGACATGTGCCCTTAACCACCAAGACATAAGGAGTGTTGAAAAACAAGAACAAAGGAGAGACATTATGGAGCGAGGTGAATAGAAGACTAATCAAGACTGTGGATAGCGATTGGCATTGCATTTACATTTTTTTAGCAAAAGGTAACTTCGTCGTGGTATCCTTTATCTCGTATTCAAGAATTTAATTTCTTTTCTGGTAGATTCTTTTATGATGATTGCGTTGATGAACAAGTAGACCAATTCCTGCGTAGTCATTGACTGTGTTTAATGTTGGTGGAGGACGAGGTCGACTCTGTCGAGTTTTTCTCTTTTGTCATTTGATTTCTTTGTTTTCTCTGCTGCTTGCCTCGAAGTTTTTGGTATCTATGGCAATGGAATATCATCAGTTGGTACGGTCTCGGGTTTGTGTTTCAAACGGTTTTCTGCTCAATCCTATTGGCTTCCGGTGTTGTTTTGAATTGGTGCTTGTATCAGCGTTCATCCAAAAGGTTTGACTTACGTAATTGAAATAAAGTAAACTCTTTCCCTGGTAAGAATTTATAATAAGTTTGTTTCATACTTTTGAAAATAAGTTTAATTGAAGAAAAAAATATTAATTTAGATATATAGTATTTTATGTCTGGTCGAAAACATGTCAGAATAAAATAATTCTTGTATTGTAAAAAAAAAAACTATTTCAGTATACTAAAGAAAGGTTGGAAAAATTTTAGAAGTATCTTGGCCTCACGTTTTCGACTGACGAAGTAGAGCGTCTAGATCGAAACAATGGCTGCATCTACAACTAGTGGAAGAGCAAAATACTAATATAAATGTTAATCTAATTAATTAATTTAAATATTAATTTAAATATATAGTTTTTAAGTCTTTATTTTTAGGCGAAATCATGTCAGAACAAAATATTTCTTGTATCGTAATAAAAAAAATGTTCAAGTGCATTAAATAAAGGTTGGAAAGATTTTAGAAGTATATCCCATAGACTGCAATTTTCACGCTTTAGCAATCAGGATTGAATAAGACAGAGACAGCTCGAGACAGTAAGTGCATTATTTGAAGACACACGCAAATATGGCGGGCGTTAAATCTACCAGAAGAGTACGCAGCAGGCGCTGTCACGACAAAAGCGCGTACTTCCTACGACGTTAATGTATAATATTGGCTTATTTTTCTGTTTTTCTCTATTTTTCCTTGTGTATTCTTTGATGAGATTATGGAGAAAATCTTCAACTGGCATACGCATGAACCACAGTCGGGGAAGCAGCGCTTTCAGAAGTTACTATATATAATAATTGCAATGCTTCCATAGCGCCCTTCATTTTAGAGAAGAAAGGAAATAAAACCGATAAGGCCATGTAGAATGAAGAAAATAAAATCCTAGCGATAGAAACCATAGGGTTTATATTTATATACAGGTAGACCGAAGTTCCGAACTGACTAACTCCACCAAATGGCTTCTGAAATAAAACAAAAACGATAAAGGCATCTCATTCGCTTCTTTTCCTCTAGGTGGCTTGTCTTAGGGCTCTAATGGCGCTCCACGTCTTCCTCTCCTTTGTTGCTCTCAACAAGACATTCTCTTTTTTGAACCAACCATCCTTCTCATATATAACACTATATTCCACTCCATCAATTTCAACAAATCTGTCTGCTAATTTATTTGCCTCTTACCCCACCCACCGCTTCTCTTGTTTTTGACGGTTCCTGTGAGTGTTAAATTTTACAAACCTACTTTTCTCATTATTCACCTTCCACCCAATTTAATCGTTCTCTGTGGCTAACTTGTCTAAGGCTTTTGAATGATCTATGGATCACTGAAATCGGACCAGTGGGAGCGTAGGAGTTGCTTGGACACACTCAGACAAACACATATATACTGTACTTTATATATAAGATTGCTCTACGTCTTCATCATCATTGTTTCTCTCAGCAATACATTCTCTTATAATAAATTTGTTGCATAATATATGTTGTAAATTGTAGGCGAAATATACCAATAAATTAATACAGATTATGCATACACCCTGTATATATATATATATATATATATATATATATATATATATATATATATATATATATATATATTAGGCACCTCGAGGAGGTAATGATTAGCAAGCTTGTCTCGCTAGATCAATTACGACTGTGCCGTGAGTACAATCCTCACTAGCTGCCTATACTTTCTGCATTGTACCACATCTAAGCTACGCTTTGAAAATAATTATATATATATATATATATATATATATATATATATATATATATATATTAATTAGTACCTTAAGTTTTGATGTGTGACTTAAGTTTCACAGAATTACAGCTCGTCGGTCACAAATTCTATGTTGCTAAAAGTAGACAAATGGCTTATGGAAGGAACACTGCTACGTAGCACCCAAATAGAATTGGTTAAAAAGTGTAGTAATTCCAATGCAGATGAGTTACAACCAACTATAAATTTTAATAAAATACAAATTAAAAAAATATGTTTCCTCTTTCTTGAAAATGAATTAAAGGAAATAAAATGTCGAAATAATGTGGAAAAAAAAAAAAATTGCGATGTATTCTTATCGATATGATTCAGCAGTTATCTTGTTAAGAGCACACCCGTAGGATGTTACAGAAATCATTTTGACAAATATCGTCTTGACAATGCAGACCGGTTGGGTGGAACTATATCCCGGCTTCTCGTTGGATGACTTTTCTTTATACGAAAGCTGACATGACGAAGAACGCCAGGTCTCTATAATGCAGTGACCCCTAGCAGTCTAAACCAGAGGTCTGCTCGCCCAGCACTCGAAAGGAATACCTTTTCTAACTTTATCTCGCTCACCTACAGCCAGCTGAATTTGACGAGAAGGTTTCACCTGAATAAATTTTCAGCCTGCTTTATTTCGTCTAATGTTTTTATTTCTTGATAAAGATCCTGCCAAAGAATTATTCGACTAGAAGGAGCTGCAGACCGAGCGAACCTGGTGTCTGGTCTTAGATGCACTGCTGAATATGCAAACAAAGTAATGTATACAATTTTGAATTTATTTATTATGTTTACTGTTTAGTACAGGACTGTAATATATAAATCAATGAGGAATGCCACAAATGATGAAAAGGTGATATTAAAGGTTATCTGAATTTGTTGATATGGAGCCATTACATGGAATACCAGTTAGATACCAATTCCTACTTTGCGATTAGCTCTGTTAGCGACCGGTTGTTGGAATTGAACCATGTCGTTATGTGAGAAGAGGGTGCATATCACTAAAATTTATATTCCTTGGAGAATATACCAATTTTTAATTTAATAGCGTCACCAGTTCCTGACAATTTATAATTAAGTATAAACTGGCAATTAATCTTTTCAAGAACATTACAACAAGGCGTAATAATTGCTAATTACTGAGCAGATCATCGAGAAAATAAAAAAAAATAAGCAGAGAAGAATTCTTGATCTTCGCTAGTCATAGTGGTATAACAATGAACATATTATTGTAAGTAATAATATAATTAAGCTAATGAATTTGGAAATATTTATAATGGACATTACATCAAGGCAGGGTAGTTTCACATCGAACAGAAGACGAAAAAGGCGGTATTTACGCGAATATAATTCAACTTTATGTAATAATATACACTACGGAAATTTATTAATTATAAGACACAAACAATTTCTGATTAGTCATAAGATTTTGATTAATGACCGCAGAGGAATCTCTACAGAAATATATTAATTTAAAGTCTTTGGCTTATTCCCGCCACGAAAAATTGAATTAATTTATAAAATTATTAAATCACATTATTTAAAAAAAACTAAAACTTAATCTATTCAAAACTAATTTCAAATTTGCTACTATGGAGGACTAAGTTAGGTTCTGCCGGTTATTTAATTTTCAACCAATTAAAATTCAGACTGCTATAGAATCACAATAAAGATTCCAAATAGACAGTAACCTATTCTGACATCGTGAACACTCAGCTCGATTGTCATAAAATCTCCGCCATTTTGAAAATGTCAGGAATTAATGCCGATTGACACAAGCTCTGTAGAAGCCTTTACGAAGAAAATCACTTTACTTGGTTAGTGTTAATCATAATTTGATCTAGCACATAAAAACAAGTTAAAGTTTTAAATTCAGTAACTTTAAAGATGACAGCTATGCGCCAAAAGATTGGTAGACAAGATAGATTTTTTTCCATCGAGTGATTTTTAGTGCACCGTTTGAACAGGAAGTTTACGAAGCATTTTATAGCAATGTCAGATTAATTTCCATTTCAGATAAAAGTGAGGTTTAATTCTAGTTTTAACGTTATTTTCTTTATAGTGTTGAATTTTAATAATGCCTTTACATTTGTGACAATATTGATTACTTAAGTATTTCATAGATCAGCCATATACATACGTTTGCTTGTAAGGACGATCACTCTCAGACGTTCACCGACTAACAAATCAATCGTGTTTCGCTTCTGGTTCACATCATTGTACATAAAATAAAATAAAAATAAAAATAAAGTAAAACTGTGCAAGACACGTTTCACGTCCAAAACAGACGGGCGGTGAAATTAACGATGGCAAAAAAAAAAAAAAAAATGAAAACTTGAATTTTGTTTTCAGTAAACTGGTCCGAGTTTCACTGTCCGAGTTTCACGTCGGACATAGTATTCTCTGTGGGAGTAGGTAGCTGGCACATAGACCTCAGCGCCTCTTCTTATTTTCCCAGATGTAGGCCCGGATTTTTGGACGGATAGATCCTATCTCCTCATTTCTTATCAGGGGTTTACTTATATAAAGCTTCTAATGGAAATATCTGACATTCGACAAAATGATTAAGTTTTCCTTTATATTATTTATTTATCATTTAACTCGAATAGTGGCAAGCTGTAAGCAATTGATATTTTGGGAAAATAGAAAGCTAATTAAATAGTTTACATTGAATAAAGTGTAGTGAGTCGTAGCGCAAAAAATAACATTTTCAAGAAGGATGTGTAATGTAATCGTTTCTGATGTTAGTGTCTCAGCATCTTCAGCCACTTTCTCACAGACGTGAAGTGGCTTCCCTCATTTTTTTTCTACAAATATCTTCAAGTGGCAAGCTGTTTTTTCGTGGTGTCCCGACTACATGAATATCAAGCGTGCTTCTAGACAGGGGTCTAGATACTACCCTTTCACTGTTGAAATAGTAAAATGTAACTGTCATTTCTACCCCAACAGTTTCTCATCTTGAAATTCCTGACAGTGAAACCCCACTTCTTATTTGCTTTCCTGATAAATGGAAATCTTAAAAAATTTAAATGCAACGCCAATCGTCATCTTTTGTTGCCTTGATCAACGTTCTTCTTTTTATCTTTTCCTCAATTCATTCTATACTTTTTTTTCTCCCACTTTCACTCTCTTTAACTCCCTCTGTGCTAATGGGTCTCCCGCTTTGCTAAGCAACAAAAAACACAAAAAACAAAAGCAGAGTATTAAGGGAAGGGAAAAATTTCGTTAATGTCATATATGAATAAACAGTGTCACTGCTGACATCGGAGTTTGAACATGAATTTCTAGACAATGAAAATGTAGACCGCCATTTATTATAAATAAAGATATCATGCCACGGACTGTGTGGTTATAAGTACGCGTCGTACTCTTTGCCTTCGTACAGTGAGGAATCAAAACGAGGCTCTGCCTACAGCAAAGTCTCGTCTGGGGAGGTAGAACAACCCAAGCAAAGATCACATCCTAAAATTAGTAACTACAGAAGATTGTCAGGCTACTAACCTGCAATATTTATAATACAATCTCCGAAAATGATTAAATATAAGAGCTTGTCTGGATTCGAATCAGGAATTTTCTGATCAGGTGTCAGACGTGTTATTGATCGTACCATTAAGATCATCGGAGATTCTCCGATATTTGTAACACTCGCATTTCAGAAATGAATCTGATGCTCATAACTCGATTTCCTATATTTAATAAATATAACAACTTTTCATCATTCGAACTTGGAAACTTCTGATCCGTAGTCAGACTCATTATCCATTGCGTCACAAGCGCATTGGTGTAGATCGCTTCAGTGATTAATTTGATATTTATAAAGCGTTCTCTTGAAAATAGTAAATTTACCGTGAATCATCTGATCAATAGTCACAAACTGTACCAATTGCGCCAGAAGCTCATGGAAGTAGAGAAGTTCAGTGATTAATCTGATGTTCATAATATCTCCTCCCGAAGTTCGTAAATAAAAGTGCATGCAATGATTCGATCGCGGAATAAACGAGCTTGCAATGTATCGGATCGCCGTAATCAGGTGCGTTAGCATTGCATCACAAGCTCATTAGCGCCTCAACTATCTGATTAATCTTATATTCATAATGCTTTTTCCTGAAATTAGAAAATGCAAGAGCTTGCCAAAGATTCGAACGTGGAATCTTCTAATCCGTAGTTATACACGTTATCCTTTGCGCCATAAGCTCATTATGAGTTCTTCAGTGATCAATCTGATTTTCATAAATCCTTCAATTAAAATGAATAAATCCGAAAGGTTGAGAGAATTCGAACCTGAAAACTTCTGAATCGCAGTCGGACGCGTTATCCACACAAACCGTGACGTTGCTTACTTCAGTGATTAATCTGATTTTAATAAAGAACTCTCCTTTTTTTTTAGATACAAGATCTTGCCATGATCAAAATCTAGTATTAGCAGGTCTGTCATTATCCGCGTTATCCATTGCGACACATGCTCAAGGCTGATGTTCACGTCAGTAATTAATCTAATTTTCAAAACGAGTACGCCTAAAATTAGTAAATATAGGAACATGCAAGCATTTGAACCTAGAATTTTCTCATCCGTAATCAGACGTGTTAACTTTTGCATCACACGCTCATTTGCAATTATCCTGATTTTCCTAATGAGTTTTTCTTGAATTAGTAAAGATATGTCAGGTTTCGAATCTGGAATCTTCAGCTTCGTAGTCAGATGCGTTATCCATACAACTATAATCTCATAGGTCTTGTTCACTACGGCAGTTTATGTTTCATAATCAGCTGTCTAAATTTCGTAAATATGAGTGCCTTCTAGGATTTTAAACTGGAATCTTCAGCTCCGTAGTCAAATTCGTTATCTGTTTCGCCCCAGTCTCACTGGGTTACGCAATGCCATGATTAATCTGATTTTCATAATGAGTTATTTAGTCAGTACTAGACCTTGTCTCGATTCGAAACTGGTATCATTTGATCCGAACCCAGACTCGTTATCCACTGCGCCTCAAACTCATTGTTGTTAAACGATTCAGTGATGAAACTAAGTTTCAAAATGAATTCTATAATTAGTTGATATAAGAACTAGTGAGGTTTCGAACTTGGAATCTTCGGATTCGTAGTCAGACATGTTAACCTTTGTGCCACAATCTCATGGGCGTGGCAGGTTTCTTTGATTAATCTGATTGTCATAATGAGTTCTCCAAAAAATTAGTAAAGAAGATATTGCTATTATTTGAAACTGGAATCTTTTTATCCGTAAACAACTGCTTATTTAATGCACCTCGAGTTCATTGGTATTAATGGCTTATTAATCTGATTTTCTTAATGATCTCGATTAAAATTAATAAAGAGAAGATATAACAAAGATTCAAGTTTCGAATGTTGGCAAGGTTTTTTTTACTAATTTAAAGAGAGCTCAAAATCAGATTACTAACCGAAATGTGCAACGCTATCTAGTATATGGCTCAATGGATAA
Source organism: Acanthosepion lycidas (assembly GCA_963932145.1). Classification (NCBI taxonomy): domain Eukaryota; kingdom Metazoa; phylum Mollusca; class Cephalopoda; order Sepiida; family Sepiidae; genus Acanthosepion; species Acanthosepion lycidas. The sequence goes on along the minus strand of OZ010574.1, from coordinate 28,380,277 downwards.
AGCATATGATTTTAGTTTTCAATATTCCAGGTTCGTATCCTGGGAAGCTCTTATATTTACTAATTTTACCAGAGCTCATTAGTAAGATCAGATTAAATACCAAAATGAGCAACACATATGAACGCGTTCCTCAATGTATAATTTATCTATCTACGGATCAGAAGATTCCAGTTTTGAAACCTGGCACGCTCTTCCCGTAACTAATTTCAGGAGAGATCATTTTGAAATATAAAATCTTACTATAATTCGAAGAGGTGTTGTTGCACCACAATCTATCTGGTGTCGCTTATTTGGGTAACGAATGAGATGTTTATAATGAGCTCTGAAATTAGGAAATAGAGTTTGCCTTTATTTGACTCTAGAATCTTCAGATGCGTTATCCTTTGCGCCACATTCTCATTGGCGTTGCTCTCCTTGCTTCCTCATCTGATTTTCATAATGAGTTCTCTTAGACTAAGTAAATATTAGATTTTATCTGGTTTCGATCCTGGAAGCGTCTGATTAGTCATCAGACAGGTTATATATTGCCTTGATGTCGTCCATTATTAATCTGATTTTCGTAAAAAAATTAAAAAAAATTGTATATATATGAAATTGCCAGGATTCTAAGCTCGAATCATTTACTCTCTTCTCAGGCGCATTGTTGATCATCATCTAAATTTATAAGATCTAAAATAAGTAATGGCACGATGCTGCCTGGATTCGAACCGGGAATTTTCGGACACGTAATCTGATTATTTATCCATTGTTCCAAGAGTCTTTCAAGATTCTACCATAGCCTCCTAAATTCGGCTGTCCATTTTTGATAAAGCTGTCCCGTCATCTTCTAATATAACAACCATATCGTCATGAATGTTCTTTGGGACTAAACCTGCAGGTACTTGATGAAACAACGGAACCGAATTTTGTCCATTCTCAAGGGAAGCCGCTACCAGTTACTTTTGATGTCTTCTTTGGACAATGCATTCAGGATATCACGGATTCATTCCTTCATAGACAACCTATGAACCTTTAATCTCATCATCGGATGTATGAGTATTCCTATCTATCTATGGTGCGTTTGTTTCTATCTATCTATCTATCTATCTATCTATCTATCTATCTATCTATGGTGTATCTGTTTCTATCTATCTATCTATCTATCTATCTATCTATCTATCTATCTATCTATCTATCTCAGTCTGTTCAGATCTATCTATCTATCTCAGTCTGTTCAGATCTATCTATCTATCTATCTATCTATCTATCTATCTATCTATCTATCTATGGTGTATCTGTTTCTATCTATCTATCTATCTATCTATCTATCTCAGTCTGTTCAGATCTATCTATCTATCTCAGTCTGTTCAGATCTATCTATCTATCTATCTATCTATCTATCTATCTATCTATCTATCTATCTATCTATCTATGGTGCGTTTGTTTCTATCTATCTATCTATCTATCTATCTATCTATCTATCTATCTATCTATCTATCTATGGTGTATCTGTTTCTCTCTATCTATGGTGTATCTATCTATCTATCTATCTATCTATCTATGGTGTATCTGTTTCTATCTATCTATCTATGGTCTATCTATCTATCTATCTATCTATCTATCTATCTATCTATCTATCTATAGTGTATCTCTCTATCTAGGTATATGCAGGATAAAAAACATACATAGACGTACATAAAATTGCACGTACGTAGAAATATATCTTTTGCACAGGTATTATAAATACAGTGCTCAATGTTATGAAAAAGAGCTATAAGTATATATTAGTAACTATGCATAATATCCAACGTCGACAGCACAACTCGAAGTTTCATGCAGTTGTCTGAATATTGTATTTGCACCTGAAGATATTCACTAATATATATATGTATATATATATATATATATATATATATATATATATATATATATATGTGTGTTTGTGTGTGTGTTTGTTTGTGTGTGCGTGTGTGTATTCCTGAGAAGAGGCAATGTAATTATTTACACTATTTACATTATTTGAACTTGTTATATAGGAATAAAGTGTCGCTGCTGACACTTGAGTTTGAACATAGATCGCCAGTGAGCAAACACAAGCGATCCCATTATTAAATTAAACTAGACCACGTGACCTTAGAGGAAACGCATATATGTAGGAAGTAGCTGACGACTAACCGTCTTCATTTCTAGTCTATCCTCTAATACTTTTCGGATCTCCATTTCTAGACTATCCTCTATTACTATACGCATCGCTATTCTCTACTCTATTCACTATATTATTTCTTTATTCAGATCACTCTACGGTGGCTACTATTCAAGTGAGTATTATCGAGCATGTACTATTAGTGCGAGTGGTATTCGAAGGCGTCTGACATCAGTATCGTTCAACGGTGTTACTATAGTTGTATCTGCGATTCAAAGTCTCTAATTCAATGAGCATGGTAACGAGGTTTCGCTGACATCACAAAAGGAAAGTTGTTCTCATCTTTGTTTTCATATTCACGGCGTCTCACAGCTATTACTGGACCATGTGAACTCAATATGATCATCGATACAGTTCACAATGGAGAGAGAAAACGACAACAAACTCGAATTACTGGATGTACTAATATCTCGAACAGAATATGGGCTCAATAAATCCGTATACCGAAAGCCTACATTCGCCGGACAATACCACAACCTCAACTTCCATCACCCATATAAAGAACATCGAGCAAAAGTCATAAGTGGTGACCCAGAGACATATGAACAACAAATAGTTAGTATAAGCAGTACCCTACAACGTAACAACTACCCTGGGTCACATAGTAACAGCTCTGACGAACTGGGATAGAAGGGTACAAGAGAACAACAACACTCAGAAAACAACTTCGGTCGGCTTTACCGTATGCGAAGGGATTATCGGAAAAAGTACAAGTGATTTGTGGTCCATATAACATCTGTACGACCATCAAAATTGGTTCAACACTTTGCAGATACCTTTCCGAGTAAAACCCTCCCTAAAAAGAGAACATGACTAACGTCTGTGTGAACGCCGTCCCGTGCAGCTGTGGTAAGAAATATAGGCCGCCATCTTAAGGTAAGAGTACAAGAACATTGTAAAGCTGTAACACTAGGGGAAATAGAAAAATCAGGTGTAGCTGATCAGATATGGAGGGAAAAGTAAGATCACCGCCCCCTGTGGGATGAGATTGAAATAATAGAGAACATCACTGTAAAATACGAAAACTTAAGGAATCAGCACGTATGTAAAAGAAAAGAATACAAAACAAATTGCTAGACAAAAGCAATAATAAGAAGAACAAAATATGAGCTTAATTTTATAAGCCCCAAATATTCATACACTGATGTACTCAAGGACACATGGCACAGTGGCTAAAACGTTAGTCGGAATCACATACTTAACACAAAGAGTTGTGAATTCATTACCTGGCTGTGAAAATAAACTTGGAGAGTTGAGTGAAAGAGAGATAACTGAGACACCCGGGAGGGGTATGGCACGTGGAACTAGAACAATCTACCCTGGTGGATGAAATAAAGAATTCAGTTCAAAATTCCAATCACTTGAAGATGGCCGGAGCGTACAACGGCTAAAACGTTGTAAATATGTGAACAAAGACTAGGGCAACAGCACGAATATTGTAAATAGTGTGTGTGTATATATATATATATATATATATATATATATATATATATATATATATATATATATATACAAGTTTCATTAAAAACGGCTGACAAGGTACAAGATTTAAATTCTATGTTCTCATAATTTTCTTTCTTTGGGGTGAGGGGACATAAAATATATAAAAATTGTCCGAAAGTTTTATATATCCGAGCGCTTTCGGTTATAATTTTAACCCTTATCAAGGGTGATTTTACTTTTAAGTTTAAGTGAATGAAAGGATTTTGATGTATGTATCTCGAATAATGGGAATGTTTTATTTTCCAAACACGGTCAGCACATTCTGGCTGTGTTCATAGTTCATATTATTGAGTGTTGGCTTTTTCTTTTATATCAATAATGCATCCATTATAACTATAAGCATGATGAATCTTCCCTTAGAAACAATATAAATAAATATAAAATTCCAGTCGACAAATACAAGAAAATTATATTATCTACTATACAAAATGTAAAACTCATCGTTAATAATAACTCGTCTGTAAGATCCAAATTATAGAGAAACTATATTTACATTACTTACATTGTTCAGACTGTTGTCCTGATCTATATTGCCATATTCACGACGTTCCGGACTTTGTACGCTCTGGTCTTCTTCATTTGATTGGAATTTCGAACTGAACACTTTATTTCGTCCACTAGGTAGATTGTTCTAGTTCCAAGTGCAAGGACTCTTCCAGATATATCAGTTATCTCATTTTAGCTTCAGGTTTTGTTAGCCAGGAATTAAATAATGGTAATTTATACAAGTATTTTGTCCACTGGAGATTTATCCTTGAGAACACATGGCTCAGTGGATAAAAGCGTTGTTTTAATCCCAAGAGTTGTGATTTCAATACCTAGATACTGCAGTGGGGGAAAAATTGGAGAGCTGGGTTAAAGGGAGATAACTGAGACATCTGGAAGAAGCATGGCACGTGGAACTAGAACAGTCTACCCCGGTGGACAAAATAAAGGGTTCAGTTCGAAATTCCAATCCGCTGAAGAGGCCCGGACCGTACGAAAGCCAAAACGTCGTGAATATGGCAGTAAAGATGAGGACAACAGTCCGAACAATGTAAATAATGCAAATAATTACAATAACACATTTCAGAAATATAGACAGAGAACCAATAGTGTTTACGAATTCATAGTTCCCTTAAGGAACTGTGTTCATGATCAATCCAAATTCATATAGTTATATTGGATATACTACAACATGCCTAACAAGAAGACGTACGTTATATCTCTCTGAACATAGCTCAATTACGTCTCATTTAAATACACATGGAAACCTACTCAACTACATCGGCAACATATCCATTGATGTTACAAATATCACATTTAATATTACAAATAGACTCTCTCACAAATATAAAAAGGCTAAAAATAATCTAAGCATTATTATGTTTGTACATAGTCTTATACAGAAGGCGGCAGAAATGACTCCCACATATATCTGCCACATACTGGTAATACATTAGTGGCAATGATGTCTTATCTACCGAATGTCTTATGATTATGTAGGAGATGTTTCTGGGAGGAATATGTGGGGGGTATTTCTGTCACACCCTGTATTAACAAACGACCAAACATGATTTGAGTGTGAATGTGTTACTTTGTCAGGCTGCGAACATTTCGGTATCCCCTCCTACCTGAACATGTATGTCAGGTCTTGTAGAAACATCTATTATATATATATATATATATATATATATATATATATATATATATATATATATATATATATATAGCTCCCATGGTAGTTAATCATTCTATTGATCGTTTTTATTCCAATTCTTTAGTTGTCTTGGTGTCTGTCACATTTATGACAGAACCAATTAGGCAATAAATTGATTAGCTCTTCTTCGTTTTAAACACTCTCTTGATTTATTCGCCTCTTTCGTCTTCCCCTCATTGCCTTTCGCTTGTGTTTTGGAAACCAATTAATCCAAGACTATATTTTGACATTTTCTTAGCCTTTCCTATCTTCAAAACCAAAGAATGTTCACTAAAACATAGCTCTTCAATTAAAATTGAAGATAGATAGAAAATAGTAATTATGTAAGGAATTAGACATCCGTTTATTTCACGAGATAATGTTAGCATTCTATTTGGTCAAAATTCAGTCTCTTAGTAGTGAAAATGGAGCGAGCTATCCAAGGCGATGATACATGGAGACTATACCCTTGTCGCACCACATGCCCTACCCCACTGTTGACCGTACCAACAAGATCCAGAGGAATACAAGGCATTAAATTTGGCACTGACCTGCCTGCATTAGTTTCCGGACCGTTTGTCAGTGTTAACAACCAACCGCGTTCGGGGCTCTGCATTGGAATTTCTGCCCTAATTTACTTCCATGGCCATTCTCCATGTTTGGATACATCATCAAATTATCAGACGTTTAAAATTCCAACGAGATACGAGGTATTAATGTTGTAGCATTCCTACGAACGATATGCCCCCATTCCCATGAATACAGTAGTGAATACTGCATGTTGGTTTGCAGTCGGAGATTCGTCTCCAGCTTTGCTGTTCAAACTCTCTGCCTCCGAGCAGAGAGGATCCCCAGACGAGGCAATGTCGAAGGGAAGAGTCTCTTCTTATACTGGTATTTTTGGCCGAGACTACAGGCTCGGATACCCCACATTAAATTCGGCCTTGTGCTACATCTGGCCGCGTGGGGTGGTTGATAGATATCCTGGAGTTGGAGATTCGTCTCCAGCTGTGCTAATCAAACTCTCTGCCTCTGGGCAGAGAGGTTCCCCAGACGAGGCTATGTCGAAGGTCAGAGTCTCGTCTCGGGAAACAGCTACCCAACCCCGTTTTATACTGGGTCTACGGGGAAATTTTGACCGGGCCTACGTGGGGTGGTTGATAGTTGTCCTGCAGTTTGAGATTCATTGTGGATTCTTCGTGAATCTTGTATGGGTTGTTCATGTCGTAAGTATTATCGTTCATTACCAACCTTCGTGTGATTATTCTATTCAGGAACCTTCCCTAGGTTACAACTATTATATTTGGGGGCGACTTGACTACATGCGTTGCCAGACGTTTATCGGTGTTTACAGCCAACTGCTTTCGGAGTTCCAATACGGATTTTCTTTCTGACTTTAATTTTTCATGTTTGGATACAGCCGCAAGACACCGGTGGCATAAAACCAGGGTTTTCGTTCCCCTAGATGAATTGCCTTCTTGGGTTGACGAGATCAAATTATCCAAAATGTATTTTGGCATATATATATATATATGTATGTATAAAGGTAAACAAAGAAAGCTAAAAAACAAACAAAAACGCCCAATGTTATTAGAAATAAGAAAGATAAACCTTATTTACAATATAAACAACTCTTAGTTGTAAACATAAAGGGACCATTCTTGATAGTTCTATTCGATTATTCTCAGCCATTTAATATCAAACATCTAAAATAAAACAATGTTTTATGCTTATTAGCGGGACGAAAAGGATATCTCAGATCTTTTCACCAGAGTTGTTGTTTCTTGAAAAAGGTTTCATGCGACCAATAAGAGTCTTAATAACGGATTTTATGTATTTAGCTATTTATAATCTCGTCTTACACGGCTGTATAAAAAAAAGTTAACAGTTTTGGTTCACACGAGAAGGATTGCCTTGAGACATGCTGTAACTGCCTTCATCGCAGACTATCTAGATATTGTAGTAGTATTTCAGTGTGCAAAAATCTTTCGCTCTATTCTGTAAATTTCGGTCGTCATGAAGACCTTGATAGCTTTTGCTGCTCGATGAACCTTCTTAGGTAGAAGTAGGAAGGGATAATAACGTCACTCTCTCTTCTGGTTAAAGGCGCACATTAAAGGCCTCGTCCTATAGTCCGGCCGAAAAATAAATCTATTCAAAAGGCCTTACCTCACTCTTTTGTAAGCATCTCCAAGTCATGGCTAAACTCAAACGAGTTAATTTGCATACGCATGAAAAGATCCTATCTCACACGGTCGACCCGGGTCTATCCTGGGTTGTTCTTACGCTGCTCAACACTTGCCTTAATTAACTGATGTTTATCTGTTGACAGCTTCGTTCCTTCATCTACTCTGTCCACGTTGTGTTCTATGATAACAGTTTAACAGTGTAGTGGAGATCGAATTTTCGTCTCTACTTTAAGCGCTGAATCGAGTTGGCGGAACCGTTCTCTGAATAAAAAAGAAAAAATACTTACGCCGGTGAAAGTCCCAGATTGCATAACAGATAACGAAGAAGGCAGCTAGATTAATTTCCAATGTTGATACAACAAAATGAACGCTTCCCATTCTATTCTGTCACTGTATCACTTACTTCTAAAACTTGGAGCAGGTTAAACATTCACACGAGATGTTAGGTCGGGCATCCTCGGCAGCAGGTCACGTGGAGTTCAACAGCTCCCTCATTCATTGTAGATTCGTCTCAGCCTTGTCCCACGGCAAGTCTTACTGTTGGTTTCAACCGATTGTTCGATTTATAGGCATCAAGCTCAAATCTCACCACCCCTCAAAACTAATTACGTATTCATCACGGAGGCACGGTGGAGTAATGGATAGCGGCTCTGATTGAGGAGTCGGAGAGCCGAGTTCGAATTCTCGTCGAATCCATTCATATATTTCATATTTCCCTTGGGAAAGTTATGAATCCTTTCTACCTCCAGCTATGGGCAAATAACACGGTTCACCGGGTTCTATAGCCTTAGATGGCAACTAGTCTACTGCAGTAAGAAATGGAAACCTACTGCGGGAAAAAATCTGCTTCGTCAGTCATGTATCTTTCGATAGATGATAGCCTAAGCATGTATCACGCATGGCACATAACTGACTGACGTATTCATCAATTAATTATTTTCTCCAACACATCACCCCTAAACAAAACAGTCTGATATTTTAAAACAATAAACTTTGTTTAAAAATTCCTTTTTTCCCCCCAACAATAATTTTTCGTATTTAAAAATTTACTTCAAATCGCCAATTTCTTTGTCGATTTTCAAATATGGCCCAAACTCAAATCCCATTGTTTGTATTTTGGGCTTTAATTAAATTCGCTCTCCGGTTGACAATGACCTTCATATACCAAAACGGTCACCTTTTCAAAACAAAATTATTTATTTCGAATCAGCAAAGAATTTGTCTATAGTTTTACATTCCGTCCTTTTCGGGGACACATAACAATTTTTATTTGCGTTTCTGTTTATCAGAAAGAAAAAAAAATATTGTTTGTTCTTCGCGTCATGTTATAATTCTTGTTTTTCACCTTAACCTTTACTTACTTAATATTTTCAACCCTTCCAGTTCTCCAATTCTATACGGGATTTTCACATGAATCCATTTAATGCTATTTCCATACTATCAGTATCCCGATAGCGTCACATTCCTGTCAGCTACTACAAGTGACCCTTTATAGTGTCACACATATACAGGCAAAATAAACTGATCTTTTCTTACCCCTTCTAACATATAAAAACCATTGCTACAGCAGACGTTATCTACATGTCTGCGTATTAAAAAAAATCAATAATTAGCATACCACAAAACATAATAGTTTGAAGCTTGGATACATTGTTTCTTAATTTAGAAATAAAATACAGTGTATCTAAAAAATATGTGTACATACGAAAAATTAACAAAAACCGGTTTAGCTCGGATGAGAAACGACCGATATACGAGTTTAGATCAGATGAGCGAGAACCGAGAAACCGGTTTAGCTTGGATGGTAGCGGACCAATAAAACGGTTTAGTTCTCTTGAGAGAGAATCAATAAACTGGTTTAGCTCTGATGAAAGAGGACCGATAAACCGGTTTAGCTCTGATGAGAGAGAACCGAGAAATCGGTTTAGCTGTTTTTAATCGTTTGAATAGGATATTACAATTTTATGGTAAGATATATTTTTGTTACGCGCCTTTTTTCTTATTGTTATAAACTATCTTTTTAATGCATCTGCTAAAATCTTCTCATATATTTGTGCTGCCTGTTCTCAAAATGTGAGGTGATATTGACGCAACTTGCTGTCGCTTATTCTCCAGCTGTAAACACGAGTTTGAATGCACATACAAAGTGCGAAAAATAATTGTTTTTATATGCTGCGTAGTGCTAAAACAAGGCCCAAGATCAACTCAAGTTAGAGTGTTACTGAGTGAGATTGCTGTTTTAAGGTCGTAAAGAGAGTAAATAAGAAGTGCATGTTATAAAGATATGTAGGATGGATAATGGTTGACCCTAGACTTGAAAAGGTTAAAATTGTAGTGGTCGGTGAAGCATAGTATCTGGATTACAACTCATATCAATTCGGCATTAAATCTCCTTCTGTAGCCATTCACTTTATCCAACGCCTTTTCCAGAGGAGTTCTCTTTTTGAGATGAAGGGGCTGCTGAATAGTCACATCCTCTTAGATTTTGTCAACCTTGTCTTGTTCCTTTCATGTGTGATTTGATTTTTGAAGAGGAAAAAGCCACAAGGGGTAAGACCTGGGAAATGCTTGTGGGAGGTGGGGAAAACTACTGTACACGCCATGGTCACTGATGGATCATCTGTAATGTGGTGGGACAACCACACTCTATACACTTTCTTATAACAATTCTGGGAGAAAACTGAACAGAACGTCCTCCTTTAAAATGGATGATGAGCTGAACTTCTGTACGTGGCATTAGCTGTGAAGAAGACATGATTATACGAGGTCTGATGAAAATAGTATCGAGATTACAATTTATTATCAATTCGGCATTTAATCTCCTTCGAAGTAATCCCCTTCTGTAGCCACTCATTTTATCCAATGCCATTTCCATTGATGGAAGCATTCCTGGAGTTCTCTTTTTCGAGACAGCGAACAGCTAAATAGTCGCATTCTTTTGGATTTTTTCCGACATCTTGAAATCTTGTTACTTACATGTGTGATTTGTTTTTTTAAAGAGGAAAAAAGTCACAAGGGGTAAGACGTGGGAAATATGTTGCTTGTGAGAGCTGGGTAAAACTATTGTACAAGCCATGGTCACTGATGGAACCTCTTTGGTGTGGTGGGACGACCACACTCTACACACTTTCCTTCCAAGCACTGCTATAAACAACGGAAGTAAGTAAGAATGTTATAACTTAGTGTGCATGAACGGCATAGTTCAACGTCAGTCTGTGCCAAGCGGCTCACATTACCTCCGTTATCATGGCAACGGTCTCAATACTTTTTCATCAGACCTCGTGTAATTACATTTGATTGGACACAAATATATTTATTCAATTTCTTAGTACTTTTATAACTTTATATAATTAAATTTATTCGGAATATAGACATCATGATTCAGTTTGATTTTTATTGCTTTAAATATTGAATAAAAGAACTATATAAAATATATTTCATGTTTGCTAACATATTTTATGTTTTCTTGACAAAATGGCAAAATTATATATAAGGCTTTTCAACCCCTAAAAGACTTCATCAGGCTAAAATAATATTCTAACTGATGGAATTATATATACTTAGGTAGTGGGGAGAATAAAAACATAAACCTCGGTTTTAATTAAGGTGCGATTCTTCATAGATTAATTGGTATTTAAAAAATTGTTTATCAATCTTTTGTAGGTTATTTAATGCCAGAAAGACTTTTTTTATGCTGTAAAATTCTTTGGAGATAATGATTTACTGATACAAGTCCTACTGTTTAGCCCATAACTTGGGGGAGAAGAGGGGGATTCATACTTTTTCAAGGGTATTTCAGCGTAGTTAAACCGACCCCCATTTCCATTGCTAAACTATTATCCATTGCACAAGTCTCAAATTCCAGCTTACAGCACTTGGTTTCCCAGACGGTCACCCACTGACCAAAGTCGATTTTGCTTACCTTTGGTGATCGAACGGGAGCCGATGTTTCAGTCTGGTATAGCTGTAGGCCCTAATTACGCTGGAGAAATAGAGTCGCTAAAATTTAAATTATGAAAGTTCTGGCGTTCGACGTGTCACGTAAATTTATAGTCCCTTTCTGTCCGCCGTCATGTTGCTTCTCTGTGCCTTTTCTATAAATACTTTCATGGTAATTGTTCGCATAAGCTCTTCTTTATGGACCTAGACTTTGTGAATTTACGCGCAGTACTGGCGACGGGTTTTCACCAACTTACCTTTGAGTCGGTTGATATAACAGTAACTTCTATGCTAACAGATGTTTTCTTGCACTTCTTGTTTGATGAACTCCCTTTCAGCTCCATATCGTCCATCTTTGATCTGCAAAAGTTTAAATGCAATGTCAATTGCTATCTACCGTCATCCTGATTACTCTTCTATTGTTTTTGCTGGTTTATTAATGTTTCTATTTTTTAATTCTTCCTCACGTTGTGTTTTGTAGCGTTACTGTCTTACTTGGGATGAAATCAATTTAAAAAAATAACATATCCTCCTGTATTTAATGCTGTAGGCGATGGCGTGAGGAGAACAACAACGACACGTTGTCATATTACGTAATGAATATGAATTTTAAATACTGCGGAAAATGCTGCGTATTATACGACAGAAATAAAAAAAAAACTTTCAAACTGAATTTGTTTTGACTATAAATCGTTAAAATATAAAAAATACATATCAACTTTTGTGATATCAGTCAGCTGGAATATTTGAGAGAAGATTGATCGAAATTATTATTGCTCTATATCTTATAGTCGTAGAGCAGCCAATTCTGACTTTCCAGTCTTGATAGAGTTCAATGTCGTTTACAGGGGGCGTGTGAGGGGATATTTACGCTTCGAGGCAAGTATATCGCTCTTCTATCATTATTTCTCTGGCAAATGTTCAGACGAGCTCTATTATTTATTTCCGCGAGTTGAGATCTGCCATGCTACGTTCAGGGAGTCACGTCACACTCATGCCTTCCGTATACCGATTGTAAAGAAAAAGATTCGCTCAGACAGCTTTTTCCCAACAACCGCTACTTTACACTATTTACATTGTTTGGACTGTTGACCTCATCTTTCTTGTCACATTCACAACATTTCAGTCACTGTACACTCCGGCCTTCTTCAGTTGATATTTGTATTTCCAACCGAACCCAGAATAGTCAATATGTATGTTGGCGTTTCTGAAGATTGGTTCGATGACGTTTGTATAAAGAATTGGATTTTCTTCGAATGGGACTGTTTTTTGCGGCTTTTATTCCCATTTGAGTTGAGCTAATTCTTTTCTTGGACAACATTGTAACTATACTGACCAATATGTAACATATTAGATAAGTCAATAATAAGGTTATTTGTAGCAGTGGGTAATGAAAGAGCGCTGTGAATGTGACACTAAATATGTGTTCGAACAGTGTAAATAATGTAAACAGTTACAATACCTCATCTGAAGAAGGCCGGAGTGTACAACGGCGGAAACGTCGTGAATATGACAGCTAAGATGAGGGCAACTGTCCGACCGATGTAAATATTGTAAATAGTTACAATACCTCATTTCAAAAATATCAAAAAACTGTTACTTTGTAGAATAAGCTCCCTCGTGGATGTTTCCCCGAAAGGAACAGTCTAACTCTACTCTAACTTGGGTAGCTCTTGAGCATTTTGTTGGGGGAAACATTAGAAATAAAAACAACTGAATGCTTTGGTGATAATATGGGTCGTAACCAATCGAGGTTGCTACAAGTTTAAGAGTTTACTCATTTTTGCACGATGAATATGACAGGTGAATTTAAGCTTATAATATCAGTTTGTGTTGTTCTAATTCGTTTCTAAGTCTTGTTCCTTCCGGCCGTGGGCTATCATATCTGGCCACGATTTCTTATTCATTATAGACCTTAGTAAAGTTTACTTTTGCTACATATCGTAATCACTTTTCTGCCATTCTTTTGCATAAACTTGTTAGGTAGGTTATTCGGTGCTTTCGTTCGCGCCTCTTCCCTACACTATATACGGCGAGTGTCAAATTATCCAAGCCCTCTTTCCTCATTATGTACCCTAGAAATCTCAACTGCCTCTTTCGCATCCTAAGTGAAAGTGTCCTTTTTGTTTCCATATTCCTTCGAATTTCATTTTTAATAATATATTCAGTCCATGGTATTCTCAGCATCCTTCTGTAGAACCACATCTCTGTTGCTCAAAGTCTATTCTTCATCCGTGAGAAGATTGTCCAGCATTCACTGCCGCCACATAGGAGAATCGATACTACATTTAAGTACTCTTTTCTTTGTTTCAAATTAAATTATCTTATTTTTAATTATTTGATTCGCTTTTGTAAGGTACTTTTTACAATTATAATAATTGATTTTGTGATACGATATATTCTTATACAACTCAAATCTTTTCATTTTATAGTAAATAAATATATATATTTTAATACTTTTTTATGTTTATAAATTCTTTTTATAGATACAAATATTTAAGTAAATGCTCTGTTTTATAATAAACAGTAATTAACAACATTTACCGGCCTGAATATCCGAGAAATTTTCATAGAAAATTTTGGTCCCCCGACAGGAATCGAACTTGTATTCTATATTGAACCGTTTCGGTCACAGAGGAGCGTTCGTTTAGCATGGTCGATTTTACTGTCTTTAAACTTTAATCTTCCATGAATCTCTCAAGTACATTCATGGAAGATTAAAGTTTAAAGACAGTAAAATCGACCGCTCCTCTGTGGCCGAAACGGTTCAAGGCACGTCAGGCTATGTGACGGTTCCGTATAGGATGCAGGTTCGTTTCTATGAAAATTTCTCGGACATTCAGGCCGGTAAATGTTTATTATAAAACAGCATTTACTTAAATATTCATTATCCATATAAAGAATGTGTAAACATAAAAATGTCTTAAAATAATTGTCGGGCTTCGTCCATTTCACATACATATATATATATATATATATATATATATATATATATATATATATATATATATATATATATATATATATATAATTAAAAAAAAATCCATACCTTCAATAAAGCAAGAGGCTACTTGGTGTGAGAATATGAGAAAAAAACGAATGTTTCGTGGAGAAAAGAGCCGGGAGTAAGAAGACAATAGATAATGATGGACCTTGCATTTACATTTTTGAAAAGCAAATTTTTCTGGGAAACAACAAGTCGGAAGCAAAATCCATACGCAAGACGTGAGATAAAAGAAACTGTTAGCATAGAATTTACGGTTACATCTAGCCATTTCAACTTTAAAATGATGAGACCTTGCCGCCAATCTAGTACTGCGCTTACATTCATAAAGTCTAGGTACCATAGCGGAAATTTCATCAGAAAAATTACCATGAATTTTTTTTAAAAGAAAAGACACAGGGGAGCTATGTTACGGAGGTGAGAAAGGGCCTGAAGCCGAGATGTTAAGTCAGGACCGATAACATCGCAGATTTTTCTTTGGATTTTAATCAAGAATTTCTAAATATATAGCAGGAGCACCAGACCAGTTGAAAACAGATAATTGTCATGCATCTTAAGAAAAAATGACTTCAGCAGAGAAACAAAATAATTTAAAGTTATAATTTGAAGTTATTGAGTGATGAGAAAACATTGGAAGTTTCAAAACAGTTTAACAAAGATCAAGAAAGAAAGAAAAAATCTCATTGAAATCAAAAGCAAGACAAAAACAAAAAAAAACTGACAATGAATATCGGGAGAAGATATTTGAGAAAAAAAAAGATTAAAAAACTAACAAATAAAATATCAAATAGATTGATCAGCAAGAAAACTTTTTAGAACATGACTTAGAAGACAATAGTTGAGCGATGGATAATGTCTGGGGTTAAAATACCAGCAGTAAAGTTAGAATTCTCTTGGAAATTGATGTCAGTATGAATATAGATTCTAAGAATTGTTCTAAGTGCTAGACAATTTTTCTAGCCAAAATTTATTATGCGCATTTATAAATCTACCATTATTCTGTACATTGAGTATTGCTGCCATATCTGTTTTGGTACTCCGGTTATATATCTGGAGATTCTTTAATGCTATCGGCCCTGATTTGGCATCTTCATTTTAGTCATATTCTCATTGCTATGCCTTGGCTTTCCTGTGTCTTTTCGATAAATATTGTACTGGAAGTTGTTCTATAGAGCACTCCGCCTTGGTACGTTGACGGCATGAATTTAAGCGTACTACTAGATTGGCTGTTAGGTCTCATCATTTTGAAGTTGAAAAGTCTAGATACAATTTCTATTCTAATAGTTTATTTTCTCTGTACCTTTCACCTGTGGTACTCTCTTCCGATTTCTTGCTTCCCTTCAACCTACGATTCTTAAAAATTTAACTAGAATTTCAATCGCCATCTTGTACTTTGTTCTTTTCTTGTCCTATCTCCACATTGGTCTTCTTATTGTCTTTCACTCCCAGTAATACCTTGCGTCTTAGTATAATTATCGCCTTGCTTGAGGTGAAAAGAATAAAAAAAATGAATTCTAGAATTTTAAGTAGTTCATATTATAACACATCTGGTCTGGCTCGATTCTGGATCCTTCCCACGCTGGTCAGTACTGCCGCCGGTTAACTGATCGTTATCCGCTTGCCGCTTCGATCCTTTATTTGCTTCTTCCCCTACGTTGTGTTCGTTGATCAGAGAGCAATGAATATCGAAATTCGTCCGTACTCGAGCGATGGTTCGAACAGTGGCGGAACCAAGCTATAAAAGGACATCGAAGGTCGGGAATTCTCTCAGGAGCAGGTCACATAACTTCTTCTTTCTGCTTTGCACCCGGCTTCTGCCTTCTACTGGCTTCTCTTGGCTTCTGCTTTTTAGGTCGCTGAAGCGCCAATTTATATGTATTTCGCCTGATTCCTACAGCACTTCAAAATTCATTAATATTCATATCAATACATTAATTATCTGTCCAATTTTGTAGAACTGATACTGACCTTCAAACAAAGCGACCATCGGTCGGTCACTTATTCAGAACAATAAATTCTTCAATAACACACTTGTGTTTATAAATTCTTTCCTATGCCTTTGACGTCAATCGGCACAGATTCCAAATGACCAAATCCATCCTATTGTTTTGATAAGATCTGTGTCATTATGCCATGTCATCAAAGACTTTCTTTGTTGACAACTTTTCAATATGGCCGATTAAATCTTGCCTACTTTGTATGTTTACAAAACCATATTTCATATTGCCTTATCAATTACAGTTGAAAACACAGAGTCCACTACCCGGCTCCCTACTTCACTGCAAACTACATAACCTTATCCATAGTAAGCTGTTTGTTAGGGCTAGGTGCGGTTTTGAATTCAGAATTGCCCGTCTAGAAATCCAAGTCTTCACTGTTATTTAACACATAGCTGGAGGGATAGGCAGTTGGTGTAACTATTAGGGCGAGGAAATCGCAGAGTCGAGTTCCAATTCCCTTCGTGTTCGTTATAGTCACTTCAGCGCAAATAATCTTGAGAGATGTATGAATCTATCTGCACTCCCCCAGCTATGGATTAATTAGTAGAAATTGTGTCAGTAAATCATTATTATCACCAAAAATTCTTAAAATCTAAAACAATTTCTGACGTGAACCAATCTGAAAAAGGTTTATAAGCCGTAAAAAAATATCACTGAATAAAAAATATTCACTCCGTTTAAACCCATTAGCAAAACCAGCAGCAAAACTTAAAGTGGGGAATGTCTGGACATATTCTTTCCACTATTAACATAGAATTAATTATGTCTGACACATGATCAAGTTTTTAGATGAAATAAAAAGATTTTATTTTCCAAATCCCTATTTTTTTGGAAGATCAACCTTCTAAATGATGGATTTTATCTGGGTTAGAAAACTAACTACCTCTGCCACCAAGTAGGTTAAAGTTACGACCGTATTTACTCCTTTTTAAATAGTAAGTATTATATGCCTATCTTTGTAGACTTAATATTAGTCTAGCCATAATTGGTTATCGATTGATTGAATCTTCGCGCAAATAATAGATGAGGCCATGTCTTGACTATTTCCGTTCTCAATTCTTGGTCAGCGTACAGTATAGACGCTTGATCTCTTGTCTCACCCTGGTTGGCGCCATTCGTGTAATATCGAACCAGTCATTTGTCTTGTACAAGTACATTAGCTATCATTACAGTCAATCGTTGCGGAAATACCTAAGCCTATACAGGAAATATTTTTTGCATAAAAAATCCATATTAATATCTTTAGTCATGTAATAACCGAGATACTTTCGCAGGATTCTGATTGTTATTCCTCTCTTCACCAGATGCCAACAAATGAAGCCTTCTCTAGACGAAGACCAGGTTGTATCTGTTGGTTGTATTTGTTTAGCTGCATATCAGCTTCTTTGGGTTAAATTTTATGGCTTAAACGAAATATGTTTTGAACGCAATATGTATGCCCTCAACTAAAGATAAAATGTATTGTTGGTCATTTTATTTTAAATATATATTGTTGGTAATTTTACAATAAATAGGTATTTTTGGTAGTTTTACTATAAATATTGTTGGTTGGTTGAATACGTTTAGCGGTATATCAATCTCTAAGGATTATTTAATGCTGAAATCTACAGATTTTGAATGCAACTTTATGCCTTCAGTTACAGAAAAAAATGTATTGTTGATCATTTTGGTTTAAATATGTATTTTGATAATTTTATTACAGGTTGTCCATAAAGTTCGTGTCCCCTTTAAAAAATTATAACTTTATTTGTATTTGCGATAGAAATAATCTGTAAATATGTTATAAATTTTAATGTACCTAGTTTTAAGTATAGCTAAAATAACTAATGTGATTTTAGGCATTACTGTAAATCAGTTGGCAAATATTTTCCGTGAACTGCAAAATCGTACTACCCTTTGTATTGCTAATGATGGAGGACATATGGAGACTTAAATAAAATTTCAATAAAACCTTAAAAAATATAGATTTACTTCTTTCTAATTCTTTTTACAAATTATTTCGCAAATACAAATAAAGCTATAATTTTTTACAGTGCACATGAACTTTATGGAGACCCTGTAGAAATATGTATTGTTGGTTGGTTGTCTTTGTTTAGTTGCATATCAACCTCTATGGTTTATTTAATGTCGAAATCTAAATATCTCACAATCAATTTTATACTTTCAACTACAGATAACTTGTATATATTTTGATACTCTTAGGGTAAAGCTATGTTTTTTAGATATATAGTTTGTAGATAGCAAAATGAATTATTAGTAATTTTACTCTCAAAATATATTTTTATATTTTTTTTTATTGTTGCATTGATTGTCATTTTGCTATAAAAATTTATTGTTGGTCATTTTATTATGAAAGTGTTCTGTTGATTTTTTTACGGGTTCAGCATTTGCCAATAGCTGGGATCCTAACTTGAGAACCCCAACAGTTAAGATGTGGCTCCACGTTCGTCAAGACCCCAAATTCCTCAATCGGATGAACAGATGGATAGTAGCGTATAAATGGTTATATACGTCATTGCACGTGATTGATTTAAAGTTGAATCACAGAGAGGATAAGTTAAAATATAAGAACAACGTTTAGACGTTTGATTGTTTTCGTAATCTTCATTTGACAAAAGGCAGTTTTTATGTTGACTGGACATGACTTATCATAAACAAGGGACTACTGAATGCGTCAGAGTTAGAAACAGGAACATTGTTTGGTTCAGGAAGAAAAAAAGAGCAATCAGAACAGTTGATATAAAAGTCGAAACGTTGTGAATGTTTCAAGATGGGGACAACAGCCTGAACAATGTAAATAATGTAGAGTAGCAGTTATTAGGGAAAAATAGGTCTCTATGGTTTCTACTCTTATATCTCTATCTATAAAAGGAAGGATGTGTGTGTGCGTAAAGAATGCACCGCCGCAATTGTCGACAGATTTGCTCCAAAATTTACATGCATATGCTCCAAGTTAGAGGAAAGGCCAAGACCGACTTTGCATTTCTCAACTCCGATCGATAGTGGAAATAATCGATTATTTCATGATTCTACGACAGTTTTCATGTAGTTTGCGGTCTATAGCTGGCTGCCACGAATAGGCAGAAAGATTCTATTGGCCAGCGTGAGAGCCAACACCTGATTGACACGAATGTTAACTAGCATGCTACCATGCAAAAAAAATCGATAGCTGAATTCGTCACAAGTGGGAAAAATTTAAATCTGCATGGCACTTTACTCCAATTGCCTCATTCGTTTGCTTAAACTCAACGTTGATTCTGATCCCGTAGAACTGGGTTGGGTGTGAAAAAGTATTTGTTGTTAACATTCTTTTTTCATTCGGTTTTTCCAGTTACGAGTCCTTTTTTAAAGCTGATCGTTTTGTGTTCATTTTGTTTAGTTCTTTTTTCGTAACAGATTTAATGTTTAGTATAGAGCTTAGAAAAAGTTCGCAGTGTGAGATAGGCAAGAAGTAAGGCATGTAGCAACATCAGGACGGAAAAGGGCACTCCTTTAAAGGCAAGGAAGGGCAAAAATATTTTAAGTCAAGTGATAGCGATTGCTGTACGAGTCATACGATGTTTGTATCAAGCACGGGCAACGCCGGGCCATACTGCTAGTGGAAGCTATTCTTTAACTGGCAGCTACAGGGTACGATCACGTAGGGTCGGTACCAGGATCTCGTGACCCCCTCCTGAATCTATGATATGCCTTCACTCTAATACATCACAATATCTCATAAGGTACTATTCCCCATTTTTTATTTGCGATAATATCCAAAAGTCTTCCCGTGTCCTTGTCGGTGACGAATTATTTTACACCGGTCAGACCCTTTCTCACAGACCAAACATCCCACTCATCTCGCTGCTCCATGGAAAGTCTTCAGACAGGCAGCATTCCTTAGCCCCACCAGTTCTAACCTTAACTGCGGGCCTTAGCTACGCACATTTTAGCGAACCACCCTCATTCCCTTCCAATTGGAAAACCTCGGCTGTTTAGGGTCAACTGTTATCTTCCCCATAAATTCCCATAAACTGTGTCGCTTACTCTGTAGTTCATTGGTGAAATGT
The DNA here is from genome assembly GCA_963932145.1 of Acanthosepion lycidas. Taxonomy (NCBI): domain Eukaryota; kingdom Metazoa; phylum Mollusca; class Cephalopoda; order Sepiida; family Sepiidae; genus Acanthosepion; species Acanthosepion lycidas. The sequence continues at coordinate 28,359,733 of OZ010574.1, read as the reverse complement.
AATTTTCACTTGAGCAGCTTCTTCCCACGAACCATTGCTTTGTGGAACCGACTCCCAAGAGGATGCTTCCTCGACCACTAATATCTTAATCTTTTGTTTAGGGCCAAATCTTATTTTCCAAGCATATCCCCATAAACTGTCTCTTCTCCTGTAACCATGCATCTCGAGTGGCTCTTCACTCTTGTACAGGTTCATGAAAATTGTGAAAAAGTTAATTCCTCAATGCAATTCAGAACTCTTTTGGAGCTAGTAGTCAAATGGTGAATGAAACTTATTTTGGGTAAATGGCCATATAACACAGTAGGGTAGACTGGGCTCTATACCTATGCATGTAACCAGTGCGGTGATGACACGGTATCGCTGGGCGGAGGACTTCCTAGAATGAAGTCAGTGAGGAGGGTTCTCTGACTGAACCATCCACCACCAGTCCTTTTCAAGGCGGCCCTTCCAATTGAAAAGCCTCGGCTGTTTAGGGTCAACTGTTATCTTCCCCATAAATCCCCATAAACTGTGTCGCTTACTCTCTAGTTCATTGGTGAGATGTACTTTCCACTTGAGCAGCCTCTTCCCACGAACCATTGCTTTGTGGAACCGACTCCCAAGAGGATGCTTCCTCGACCACTACTATCTTAATCTGTTTTGTTCAGGGCCAACCGTTATCTTCCAAGCATATCCCCATAAACTGTGTCACTTCTCTGTAGTTCACTAGCTTGAGTGGTTCTTGATACTTGTATACAGTGAACATTAATGTAAAAATCTAGCAGTAGTAATATCCCGACGTGATTTGTTCTCCTCCAAAACAATAATCCTTTCTATTTGAAAGTCAAAAGTACTTTTGTCTTTCCGACTGGCATTTAGCTTTCAAACGCCCTTAGAAATGTTCATATCAATATGCCAGTTTACAAAACAGTCTATTCTTCTCAAGATGACACTGGCGCAACACATTCTTCTTCTGGTAAGTTTTGCAAAGTTGGTTTTGTGTCGGATGAAACTAAGTTAAATAAATATTGATGGAAATTTCATTTTGTAGTTGCTTTGTGCTATTGACGTCACCCGACGCCGTTCATTTAAGCGAAAACTGAACAAACAATTAATAAATCAATATTTAATGAGAACTGATTGTTTATCGATCACATTTTGTTTGAATTCAGGCGTATAACCTTTAATGAACAGTTCTTCCTGCCAAATATAAATCGTCATTTTCATATTTCTGTCTCTCGCGCACTCTCGAATCTTTACTAACCGTCAGTAGTTAATGGATGAAACTCAAGTAAGTAAAGTAATGGTCTAAAGAGTGGTCCAAAAGTCATGTCACCCCTAGCAAATAAATAAATAAATAAAAATAATGAGAACAATGGAAGGACAGGTAATGCAATAATACAAATCAGATGTATTGGATTCAGTTTATTCACTTTCATTGACGCTGTCACACATTTAGAAGGTCTGTAGAAACGCCATCATTTTCGTGTCATGTAGGCGTGACAAGACTTTCGGACCACCCTTTATATCTGGTTGCACCTGCAATAAAAAACACTTCCATCACAAATAATATTTGAATATGGGAATGCACATCAATCTATATTTGAATATGAGAATTCGACAAATAGAAATATATAGTAAAAAATGAGATTGACCCTAACTCTAGAAAATATGCGAATAGATGTACAGGGTGTTCAGAGAGTCTTGTCACCAGCGTCCAAAGCGTAATGACAACACTAGAACAATAAATAATATACAGGGTGGTCTGAAAGTCTTGTCACTCCCTACCGAAAAAAAGTAATGCGAACAATAGAAGAACAGGTCATACAGTAATACAATACACTTGTACTGGATTCACTTTCATTGAGGCTGTCACACATCGAGAAGGTCTGTATGAACAGCATCATTTTCCGGGCACAATATGATACGGCGCCATGTCCTTTGTAATATTTTACGAAGCTGTGCTTTGTTGATTGTTGCAAAGGCCTTCGGGACGGCGTCCTTCAACTGATGGGTATCGTTCATGTGATGCTCTCTTGCTGATGAGAGTTGAAATAGAAAATTATATAAAATGGGGCTGACAAGACTTTCGGACCATCCTGTACATTTGTTTGCTCCTGCAAATAGGAGAACGCTCTCGCGTCAACTTCATGAATATGAGAATGTGATTAATTTAACAAAAACTAGTCCATAAATAATTCAGAGAATAACAGTATTGTATTGTTTTTTACCTGAAATTTTAGACAGCGTTGAAAAATTACTAAATAAATTAATTATACGAATTTACATCCGAGTAACATAGATGCCCTTGTTAAAAACAAAGGAAAGAATACATAATTAGTGATATGGAAGTTAATGACTTCTGTGGAATTTTGGAGAACACATCGGTTAAAGAATATGAATTAACACAAAACTGTCCATAAATAATTTAGAGAAAAATATTGTATTGTTTTGCCCAAAATTTTAGACTGCATTTTAAAATTACTAAATAAATTAATTATAAGTATATCTTCTTGTTTGTAAATTTAACAAAAACATATTATTAAAAAAACAATATCTATTTTGAAAATAGATATCAATTGAGCCTAGATATGTAAAATAAAATTAAAAAAAGTAGTACACACACACACACACACACACACAAAACTTAATGAGAACAATAGAAGAACAAGTAACACTAAAATACAAAGCACATATACTGGATTCTGTTTATTTACTTTTATTGACGCTGTCACACATCGAAAAGGTCTCTATGAACACCATCATTTTTCTGGAACAAAATAATACGATACCACGTCCTGTGTAATAGTTAAAGATTAATGCAGGTTCTAAACTCAGCACCGACAAATGTTGTAATCAAAACATATGCAGCTATCTCTGAAGAAAAAAAAGTACCATTACGACAATATGTTCATAGATATATTTTAAATTTATTTTTAATTTTGAAGTAATTTACACAAAATGGTAAAATCCAAACATACAAGCTTTGCGGTGAGGGCACAAATTGAAAATTTATTTAAAGAAGGCTACGTTCAAAAACAAATTACCAATAATTTTGAACATTTCTGGATATGAGATAGAATATTCGATAAAAACACAACGTTAGAAACAGGAGCAGATATTAGCAGAAAAAGAACCGGAGAACCAAAAACGGTAATTGATGCTGAAAAAAAAACAAAAATTGATTATTGAGAGAAAAAGAAATAGAACAAAAACAGCTCCAGAATTGACAGCTGTAGTTAATTCCTCTCCAGAGCATCCAGAACCGCCCTCATCTGAGAAAGATTGACTTAGATCAGCGGGGATCTGTGGGTGCATATTCATGATAGAACTCCTTTTACAAAAGGTGAATGAGCAGAAAAGACTGTTATAGACAAAAATAAAGCGTAATACATTAAAAGAGTGATAAAATTTGCTGCAGACAAACGAGTCCACATTTGAACATTTCCTCAAGGACACATGGCACAGTGGATAAAGGTGTTAGTTAGATCCAGTGACAGGACCCAAAGAGTGTGAGTTCAATACCCTGTTAAAGCAGTGAAGAACTTTCAGAGGGAAATTTAACAGGATATAACTGATAACTGACATCCACTAAACATGGCACGTGGAACTAGAACAGTCTACCCCAGTGAGCGAAATAAAGGGTTCAGTTCGGCATTCCAGCCACCTGAAGAAGGCCGGAACGGGCAACGGCCGAAACGTTGTAATAAATATGGCGACAGAGATGAGGACAATAGTCCGAATAATGTAAATAATGTACATAATACCTCATCTCAGAAATATAGACAGATATTGAACATTTTTAGTTATATGTTAGACGTAAGCTAAGAGAAAAACTGAATGATGAATGCGTAATTCCAAATGTTAAGTAGTGATGAGTTTTATAGCATGGGTGTTGGGTGGGGTGAGAGATTTGAAAAAAGTACAATATCATAGAATCTAGTTTACGCATAATAGGAAAGATATTCACCTTCAACAAGACAACGATCGAAAACATTTTTCTAAATTGTGACAAAATTACTTCGAGCCAAACAAATGAAACATACATTTTAAAATTATAACTTGGCTGTCTCAATACCCTGACTTATCTAGCATTGAATTAATATGGGATCAATTGGATATGAGAGTTCAAAGAGAATATTCTGAGTACCAGAATGATACTCAGAATGAGCTTTTTTAATGCTTGAAGAATGCCTTGCATGGTCTGCCTTATATTCTTTTTCAAAAAACTGTTGGAAAGAATGCCAAGAATTTGTAAAACATTAATTAAGGCATATGGTGGTTTTATTGACGAAACCAAAATATGATGCTGTTGTATAATAATGTTTAGTTAAGTGCCTATTTTTTGTCAAAATATAGTTAATGAAATTTTATCTTTTACTTCAATTTAAGGTGTTTTTAAAAGAAATACAAAATTGCTGAAAACTTCTTGCATGTATATATATATATATATATATATATATATATATATATATATGATAAAAGTGTAGTATTAATAAATGCTCTATTTATGGATTAAAGTGCACAATAGCAGGGATATAGCCTATTTAAATGTTTGAAGATCAAAGTTGTCTGGGATTCAAGGAGCCGCACAAAGTTCCACAAGTTATATGTGTAAGAGAATAAAATAGAACTTATGGCTCCATTTAACCATATATATATATATATATATATATATATATATATATATATATATATATATATATATATATATATGTGTGTGTGTGTGTGTGTGTACTCGACTCTCCCGTCGAATTCGACGTATGAGGGTCAAGCACATTAGTTCCTAGGAAACTGCCAGCCCGACGCCTGCACATCAGATTTGATTATTTTGAAAGGCCTAATACAGAGACTTGGTGCACTACGTGCCACAGGTTCCACAAACGACCCTTCGCAGTTTATATATATATATATATAAATATATATATATATATATACATGTGTGTGTGCATATATATATATATATATATATATATATATATATATATATATATGTATATATATATCTTTGTCTTTAAATATCGTCGAGTCTTTTTTATAATAATAAAGTCAAATCTAAAATGTAGATACAAATAATTTTTTGTAACAAATAAGAAGGAATAAATATCTAAAAATTCCTAAAACATTAAAAATTTCATGATGAATGACAGTAAGTGCAATTTTGGGGTATATATATTTTTTTTTCATTTGCAGTGGAAAAAAAAATACTGATTGTTTTATTTTTTCCTGTGTAGTAAGTCATTTTATTTATGCCTATTTATTTGAATTATGTATAAAAACTCATATTGCAGGAATGTTCTGCGCATGCTCGCGTGAAAAAAAGAAAAAGACTGATGGAAATAGAAAGAAAATATATCTGCATTTTGTGCAAGTAAGTAGGCGAATGTTAAAGATTACGATGTAAACGAGTAGAAGCACACTTGGGTGTGTCCTGTTTTTATTTTTGAAATAATTCGGATTCATTACTAACTTATGAAGCTCAAAGTCAATTGGATGCCAAATGTATCGCCCATCATGAAAGAAGATGATCCCCCACCGAATAAGTTAAATGTGCACAAAAAAAAAAAAAAAAAAATGAATGAGAAAAAAATCAGGACTTCCTTACCTCATTATAAAATTCTATATTATCATTATTATTATTTTTTGTAATAAAGAAAACTAAGCTTCAAATTATTAACAAAATGAACATTCAGTGTAAAAAAAATCAACAACAAATATTTTTTTCCGGAATTACTTCAATTACAGCAAGTGATATTTGAACTTTTCATGACGGCGATTCGAAACCACGCATGCGTTCTGCGCTCAAAATAACAGAAATAGAATACAAAACAAATAAAACAAAATGAATAAATTAAACGTCTTTATCACTTGGAAACAAATATCAACGAATGAATTCGAAATTCATTCACAATAAACACAGATACCAAGACGCGTATGGACATACAAGCATGAAATTCAGTGGCAGAAAACGAAATAAAAAAACTAAAAACTTGCAAACAAAGAATTCCCACTGAATACATTTCACAATGGCCTGTAGGCTTTATGTACAAGTTTTATTTTTTGTTTTGTTGCTCATCTTTGATAATGATTTTGAATCAATAGGAATTGATTAGACATAACGTTAAGGATGACAATTCCGAGTATGAATAAAAGGTTGGTTTCTCTTTGAAATGTTAAAGATGGCGGATAAGGCAATAAAGTCAATGAACCATTCTTTGTTACACGGGTAATATATACAAAGGAAACAGCACACACATGTTCTCAGTGTAGCATAGATCTAAACTGATCAGAGAGATATCACACACACACAAGCACACACACATTCGTGCTGAATTGCATGACGTGTTTTCATTAATTAAAATCGCAAATGAAAAAGACATTTTAAATAAAATTAATTTATACCATTCAGAACATATGACATTTTGTCATTTTAGAGTACCATTTTTAGAGAAATCATTGTAATGAATAATGGTACGGTTCAAATATTTCCAAGTCTCAGTTAGAATCGTCCGAATTCTCTATTTTATGGCCTATAAAATAATGGTTGGTTGCGTTTGCTTAGCGGCATATCAATAACTCTATGGGTTATTTAATGCCGAGGTCTTAATATGAAAACTCAAACTTTATAATTAATTTAAGAGAATAACATTATTTCATGATTAATATTAAATATTTTTATCAATTAATCATACAAAATCAAATGACGAGTGAAAACTTGTTTCTCTTTTCAAGGAATAACAGAATGTTCCATTTAATCGTTTTCACAATGTATGTCATATTTTTAATTTTACTCTAAATTGCAGGGATTTTCATTTTGCTATAAAATTGTATTGCTCATAAATTTACCATAAAAAATGTATTGATAATTTTACTATAAAAACGAATTTTTGGTAATTCTTTCTTTCATAAAAATGCATTTGGGACGTCCCCCCGGGTGTCGCTGCGCCAAACGTGACGTCTGCCTGGCTGCGTCTGTCGTGCTATCCTGTTCTGTAACTGGCTTGTTATTGGTCGTGGCACGAAATGTTACGTTCTAACCTTTTGGTGATTCGGATGGGAATCTGGTTAGATTCGGTATCAGCCCTGTCGTCCCAGCTCGCCTCCAAAGTCTGGTTACCGAAGTAACTGTTTTGATTTCCAGTCTAATCTACTCACGTTGTGATTTGATCTTAGGCAGACGAAATCAATCAGTTGCCGGGCCGTAATGCAAGTCGAGTTCGAACAAGGGTGATATCGCACAAGTATATTTAAAATAAAATAAAATAATAACTCGAAAAGTTCAAATGTGTTAAAAAAGTATAACAATACTTTATATATGGTTGCTGAATACAGGACTGCGTCTTCTTACCAAACCCGCTATATGGATTCGTGACACTTTGTGTTTGTTAGGCGAGTCTTAACATCTTAAGTTGTTTGTTCTTTAAGAAACTGGTTCTTGGTGTATCTTCAGGCGATATTCGTAAAATTTGTTTTGGTGGTGTGAGTCTAAGTCGTTCTTCAAAAATAAATTGTTCTTAATTAGAAGTTGAGGTAGATAATGCGCGAATCTTAGTCAGCTTCTGCGAGGCGGGTCTTCAGAGCTCTCAGCTCACTGCAACTGCTTGCCTGTCTGTCTCCAACCCCAACTGCTTTTCACTCGCTGCGACTCTGCTTATATGGACGCCGACCAAAACCGGGGTGGTCTTGTCGGGGTTTGAGGTTCCTTGATAATTCTAAATCCACAATCCACTTCTTTCTTTTCGGTCAGGAAAATTTTATTATTTTTCATTTTTGGAAGTCTTTCGTCTTCCAACCTTCTTCTGTTCTCATATTGGTATCTCACCATGCCCTCAGAGGGTGTCAACGGGTTTCCCCTCTCTCTCACAGTGGCATCTCACACTATCCCTAACAGGGGGGGCGCAACAGGCCTCCCCTCCTTCTTTACATGATTACCTCCGCCTAACGCTCATGCCACCATCCAGCCAATGGGCGTTCGGCGGCGTGGGTGTGGCTAGACTACCCTCGGTTTAAAAAAACTTGCTCAAGAAAAAAAATTATCTTCCTTTTTTTTTTTCTTATCTTCCTTTTCTTCGAGGAGGCCTCACACCCTAGACTCTTATCTTAACCGAATCACCTGGAATTCGTCAATCAGATTTTCGCCAGCATCAAGTGGGTGGCCATTTGGACGTATTTGCATTCTTGGTGCCAATTACTGATCCGATAAAATAGTTTCGCTATCATAGCCAGCCCTGACGATAAACAGATACACCTCTCAATGATATTCTGCATATAAACAAAGGCTTAACCTTTACTTCATGGTGGTCAGCGGACACTTTTGTTTTTCTCGGACAGTGCGTGATTAATTAATTTTTATTTTTATCTCTTTAGAATTCTGCGGGAGGTAACTTGTCCAACTTGAAAATTCCCTTTATCATTGCCATGGGCAGATTGGACATATCTTACTCTCCGCCCCGTAACATAAATCAGATTAAATTCTGTGTTTTACTTTCTCGACAATGGGAATAAAAATCTTACCACTTTTCTTTGTCAGAAAAATAACACCGCTTAGTGTCGTTTTCGAGATGGCTTCTTATCACCTTAATTTAATTCTCGCCTTTCTTTTTTCTTCTTTCTTTCTAGCGTCGTAAATAGTGTCACGCATTGCTCATAAATTTACCATAAAAAAATGTATTGATAATTTTACTCTAAAGACGAATTGTTTGTAAGTCTTACTTTTATAAAAATGTATTGCTGGTATTATTTATATTTTCCCAGAGTTTTTATTTCTGTTTATCGGTTCACTATTTGCCCATATTTGGGACACTAACAAGAGCTACCACCACGAGTCAAGGTAGACCTCGGAACATAATCAATTAAGTGGTGGTTTCTCGTTCCTCAAACATTCCAATCTGTTGGTCAGAAGTCTTGCTGTCGGATGTAGCTTATTGTTATACCCAGAGTTTGCGAACAAAAGGCTTATTCCTGTTCGACAGTGTCAAAATAAAGATTGCACTTACAGTAATGAATTATCGTGACTCCAACATGCTTAGATCAGTAGTGCTGGAGAAAATATTTAAATGACAACATTCATCTGCTTCCAGTCGTTCTTCTCTCTACCTAATCCGGATGTTTAAGAGTTTGATACAACTACAAAGAGACCATATTTATAAGGTCTGGCATCATTCAATGCAGACGCGAAGTTCATTCAAAATACACTTTCCACATCAGCGATTACGATTTACTCAAAATTCAACTTTTACTCCATTTGTATTGTCAAACGCTAGAACAACGTGTTTGTTTAAAATGTTTCGATCTTATACCATGTTATATCATACGTTTCAAACGAAGAAAAATTGATAATATATATATATATATATATATATATATATATATATATATATATATATATATATATATATCTGTGTGTGTGTGTGCGCGTGTGTGTGTATGTGTATGTATGTGTGTGTGTTTTGAACAATAAGAAATATTAAAAAAATAACATTTTCAGTCACACTCGATTTTATATTAATATTTTTATTTCATTATTTCAATTAGGTTACTCGACTGGTTTCGGTTAGTAATGGTCATCATCAGGAGAAAAATAAATTCCTGCTTGTTAGTAGCAGTGAACTACAGGAGTGAATGAGTGTTTTTGAAGAAAGTAAAATTTATCTGTAGTTTTCACTAGTTTTTTTATCGTTAATTTTGGTTAGTACTTGTGTTGGTCAAACGGGCTCTTTTAAGTTGTTTTTAAGTTAGAGGATGGCAGATTCTTGATTTTAAGAATTTCCTCCTTGGTCATTTTGATAGTTTTGTTGGTTGCTGGGAATGGGATGTGGGTATTAATTGTATGTTATCTTTTATTTATTTTGGTAGCGTGTGTATGTGCATATATTAGCATGAGTGTGTGTATAAGTGTGAGACCTCAGCACCTCTGCAAGCATGTCTGTCTTGTGTGGATAAGGTTTGATTTATGGGGTTATATATTAATTCTGTCTATGTTGTTAACTTTGTAGTTAAGGCCGTCTGGACGAAGTGTTTTGAGGCGCAAAATCCATTTGTCTTCATGATCCTCTAGAATTTTCTTAAGGTTATCTTTTCTGTCAGTTTTTTATTTTTTCAGTTATAGTCAATTTTGCATGGCTTTTAAAGTCATCTTTTTCTCGGCGGAAATGTTGTTCGAAAGGTAATAATCTTTCGTGGGGAGCCAACTTGATTTGATTCCGATAATTATTAATTCTGTAGTGAAAGGGCCGTGCAGATTTTCCCATGAATTGTTTTTGGCATAGTGTGCATTTTAATAGGTAAATTATGTTATGAATTTTACAGTTAGGGTTGTGGTAGATTTTCAAAGTAGATTTAGTGACTGCGTTAGTGAGCGAATTGGTATGTCTAATGTGGTTACAACATATGATGCTTTTACTGTTACATGGTTGAGAAAATACCGTTGTTTTTATTTTTGGTCTGTTACGGGTTACCTTATCATCTGAAATTTGGTTACTACCTATAATTTCCTTAAGGTTCTTAGGTATACTTTATGCAAGAAAGCCGGGTTCCTCAAATAAATGTTTATGGTCTGGTTTGATATGTAATATTTCCCCGCGATTTTTGATTATCTGAGATAGTGGAGGAAGAGTGGTATTGAAAGTGGTTACTAGAGGGATGCGTCTGGATTTATTTTTAATTTTATACATTAAGGTGTCTTCTCTAGGTGTGTAAATTGCTTCATTTTTTCCCCTGATTATAGCCACTTGTGAATAGATACTCGAAATTTTTAGAGTTTTACTTCTTCATTGTTAGAACATATCATTTTGAAGTGATTGTAAATAGGGAAGGTTTTCCTTGGGGTGTTTAGGGTTGGAAAATTTAACGTATAGATAACTGTGGGTGTCGGAGATTTCAGTGTGTGGTGTCGTTTGTAGTTTTATGTTTTTATCGAAGTAGATGCAGAAGTCTAAAAATATTACTATTTATACTATGCACAAACAAACATATATATATATATATATATATATATATATATATATATATATATATATATATATATAAAGAAAACAGACCACTTTAAGGCTCCATTGTAATAGTTTATTTCACCAGTGACCTTTTAAGGAGGCTGGGTCATCATGAAATGAAAATTTACACTTTTGACGGGTAGTATTAAGTTTATGTGATTTAACAGAGAGGGTAGCGAGTAGTGGTGTGAGCGACATGGTCGAGTTTAGAGAGGGTTTATTTTAATATCTCTATCATACTTAGTATTGAGGAAGGAGGGACCAGACATTGACCTATTTAATCGGTTAACTTAACGGAAATGATATGTTGAATGGGAAGGGGAGAAGAGAGAAAAAGGAAAAGAAAGAAAAAAGAAAGAAGGGGGAAGTAAAGAGAAAGATGTATTTAGGGTTTACAGAGAAAGAAGAGGGGTGGTATGGTTTTAGCAATTTAGGTAAAAAAAAACAGATTTTAATGCTTGATAGTAATTTAAATGTTTAAAAAAATCCACGAAGGAATTAATTTGATGCTTGCTAGCAATTTAAATATTTAACTCATTTACGATTAATTTAGGGATTTACTATGAGTTAAATACTATATTTAAAAACATATTAATAAAAAACACATATTAAAATATAAAAGTTTACTGATAGTAATCTTATAATATTGTAAATGACTGTTAAGGTAACATCTTTATCAGTTTGAGTCTAATTCCTGAATGTAATTTGTAACTATTTTAGATGGGTAATTTTTCTTACTTAAAGTTTATGTTTCAAATTAAGATGGAGTAATATTTGAAGGTAATATTAAAAAAAAATTGTTTTTCCATATATATACCACATATACACTTATGTAAATCTCACATATAATTACGTTTATTTACATGTGCAATTACACATAATAGGCACACACATATGTATCGATATGCACAGGTACCTATGCATATTCAAACATAATTACATACACATACATTTACAAATATTTACACATATTTATATTTATAACTATTTAATTTTTTCCTAACTTTCACAGTTAATATTTAACGTTAGGTGTTTAGATATCAAAAAAAGTTTATAATTTTAATACTTTTGATATCAAGACTGATAGTTAAAGAGTAATATATTTAAATTTAAATTATGAATTTAAAATGAAATTACAATTAAAGTTGGATCCTTTCTTATTGATCTGTTTCCCTCTAAGTTTAAATGATGATCCCTGTTCCTGTTGTGACATCGTGATTCAATTATTTCTCTCTACCGTTCCCTCTGTGTTAAACTTATTCACCATCCTCTTCATGGTTCGGGAATAGACTTTGAAGATGGAAGCCAGTGGTATGAATGTTGGTACCATTGTTGAAGGCCTGAATATTCTTTTTTCTCTCACCATTGCTCAGTTGGGAAGACAGCGGCGCTGACATAAAACTATTTTAAACTGTTCTCTTTTTAGCTGAATAACTGAAAGGGTTTTTTCAGTGATTCTTACGACAAATGGTGTCAAGATGGAGAAACATGTTAACTGAAAACCTGTAAAAAAGAAACTCAATTTATTTAGTGATTTTTTTAGATATCAAACACATTTTGGGGGATACACATACACGGTATACACACACACACACACACACACACACATATATATATATATATATATATATATATGAGAAGGCGGAATACAAAAATGTTAACGTTTCTATGGTAGAAGCTTCCAAATAATATTTCAAATAATCATTTCTACATTTCTACTGGTGGCAAACACATATACCTTTTTTGAATTTTTGGAATCGTGTGAATGATTTCAAGGGTATGTTAGCGAACAGGAGGAGACTTTTGGGAAATCACATCTTCAACAATGCTTCTCTGATAAAAAAAATACTCCTATTAAAGTAACAGAATTCTTTAAATCGCCTGTGGAGGATACGAGAAATATGTTAACAGGAATGGACTAAGAATTTCGGATTTATTTCTCTGATAATAATAGTAGACTCATATTATGATAAATATTTTTAAACGCATGTGGAAGATGCCAATTTCTAAATATTATTATTAATAAATATTTTCCTGAAATGATTCCGTTTAGTAAAATATTTAATAGAAATACTCTTAAATTAAGTTATTGTTGTGCGGATTACCTCGAGAAAATAATTAAAAAACATAATAAAAAATATCGTAAAGTCAACAGTCATGACGTATTGTTATAATGCTTTAAATAATACTAAGCATAATAATACTAATAGTGGCGGATGTATTTGTAGGAATTCCAATGATTGTCCTTTACAAAGTAATTGCCAAGCTAGTTCCATAGTTTATCTTAGTACTATTTCTACATTTGAATAAAAGTGAACATTGAAGTCAACACTCAGAGGCGACAGGCTGTTTTATGCTAGGTGGCCTGACGATTACGTTTAGCATGAAACAGTCTGTAGTCCCTGAGTGTTGACTTCAATGTTCACTTTTTTTTCCACACGCTCTATCTCTGATATAGAGCACTTTATCCCATAAATATAGCGCACCTTAAAAGTAGATTTCTTCATATCTATATCTATATGAACATAGAAACAGGGGGAGAGAGAGATGATAGGTTTTGCGTTTACGGAGAGCATTATATTCTCTAATACCTCCCCTGGAACGCAAATCTCTAAATATAAATACCAACAGATTTATTAACCCTTATTCTCTCTCTCTCTCTCTATATATATATATTTATTAAAGACATTTTTTATGTTTAACGTTCTTTTTATAGATACAAGTATTTAAGTAAATTCTCTGTTTATAATAAACAGTATTAAATAACATTTACCGGCCTGAATGTCCGAGAAATTTTCATAGAAAATATTCGTTCTTTGACAGGATTCGAACCTGCATCCTATACGGAACCGTCATTTACGCTGACGTGCCTTACCGTTAGGCTACAAAGAAGCGTTCGGTAGACAAGGTCGAATCCTGTCAAAGAACGAATATTTTCTATGAAAATTTCTCGGACATTCAGGCCGGTAAATGTTATTTAATACTGTTTATTATAAACAGAGAATTTACTTAAATACTTGTATCTATAAAAAGAACGTTAAACATAAAAAATGTCTTTAATAAATAAATTGTCGGACTTTGTCCATTTCGTAATATATGACGTCATTTGTTTACATTTGATACGCCATGAGCAGTTATGAATATTCGAGATTCATGGAAGATTGAGTTTATAAGCAGGAAATTCGACCTTGTCTACCGAACGCTTCTTTGTAGCCTAACGGTAAGGCACGTCAGCGTAAATGACGGTTCCGTATAGGATGCAGGTTCGAATCCTGTCAAAGAACGAATATTTTCTATGAAAATTTCTCGGACATTCAGGCCGGTAAATGTTATTTAATACTGTTTATTATAAACAGAGCATTTACTTAAATACTTGTATCTATAAAAAAACGTTAAACATAAAAAATGTCTTTAATAAATAAATTGTCGGACTTTGTCCATTTCGTAATATATATATATATATATATATATATATATATCTATGAACATGAGCAGAGATTCTCTTGCACTCCCATCAGCCCCTTGCATCTTAGTGGCATTATAGCCTTGCTTGAGATGAATACATTATATATATATATATATATATATATATAAAGAGAGAGAGAGTTCGATGTATGGATTCCCGTCTAAATGACACAAATTGAAAATAACACAGACATCATATTTTAACACATATATTTAGCAAAATTATACAAACACGTCTTGAAATACTAAATTATTCAGTAAATTTGCTTCAAGCATGTCTTCCAGATGATTTCGGAATTTCCTGCACCTCTTCTTGACCGATTCCTAGATTAAGTTGGTGAATGCTGCAATAATCCTTGCCTTTTTAAGCTCAAGAGTGAGATTTAGTCCCAGTAGGTGTTCGAGTCAAGGAGCCTCTTTGAGGGGCTAAGATCACTGATCATGACTGGCGTAGGTTTAGGATTTATGTGAAATGTTACGATAGTTATGTTTATTTTGAATGATACAAGCCAGTCTTTTGAACATTGAGTTCTCAGAGTTAGGCCATATGAAGAGCCAACTAGTTATGTGCCATGCGTGAGACATTAGGCGATCATGTATTTTTTAGATACATGACAGACGAGGTAGATTTACCCATAGCTGGCGGGGGGATAAGAAGAGGATACCTTTCCCAAACGTAATGGATTCGACTGGAATTCGAACACAGCTCTCCGATTCCTCAATCCGAGGCGCTATCCATTACTCCACAGTGGCTCCCTATCCATTACTTCACCTTGCCAGCCACTAGTTATCAAGATATTTGGACGTGTAATCATATACTGTGTTAATTAGAGAAAATACTGACGGTTTTCGCTAAGAAAAGAGTCGCCGCAAAAAATCTCTGGGTTGGAATCCCATCACAAGATTATGAATATACGTTATCAATTAAATATTACAGATTATCTATTACGTATGCAACGTAAATATGCATGAAAGTGGTTACACGATATATTAAAAATGGTGGACGTTCAGTTGCATATTAGAAATTCGAGTTCCGGACAATTGCGTTCTTGGACATTTCCTTACCTCTGATAACTTTTTGAAGTCACCATTTTTTTTTAGAGTTCTTTAATATAGAAAATTGCACACCATAGAATTCGTATTTTTTAACGTCAAAAAACGACATTATTACGTCATTATTTTTGCACCAACCTAATAGAAATTTGCATACCGATACCGTTAATAACTCTGAACATGCAGAAAAGTAGTTACCATAAATAAAAGAAAGAAAGAAATTTTCCTTTTTTAAAGAAAGAGAAAATTAAGGAAGAATTGTCAGTTCACTCCAGTAGTGTCTACCACAAACATCTAACAGATTCTGGATTTTATAGATTATACTTTTATTTGGAACTCATGGCTAAGTTCAGAAAATCAAATAATAGTGGAAAAATATTTGTGGACGAGACAAATTACAGCTACCACTCTCATAAGTAAAACGCCGATGAAACAAAAACATACTGGAGATGTTTCGAGCGATCTTGCAACACTGTTAATCTATCGGTGTATTTTAAAGAAAAAAAAAATTATTATTTTAATCCTTTTGTAAAAATTTACGATTACTACTTATGATTTTTTTTCGAAATTTATGTTAATTGCATTTAAAAACTTAAAAAAATTATCAGAAATACGCAATTATCCAGGGATGCATTTGTCCAGTGGCGCAAATGTCCAGGGATGCAAATGTCCAGAGACGCAATTGTCCGGAACGCAAATGTCCAGTGCGTAACTGTTATAGAACCATTAAAAATGTAATAAGTATTATGTAATATATATTTCATGAATTTACTTATGTATAGATATTTACGAGGTTTAAATTAGTTGACGGACGTATCACGATGAAACACCGGTCTGGTAGGATTACTGAAGTTAAGCAACGTCGAACAGGGTCAGTACCTCGACAAGTGACCCCTTGAAAATACCAGGTGCGTAACCTTGGATGTGCGGGTGGTGTGATAGATAACGTGTCAGAGACGGAAATCGCATCGCCGAACTTTATTTGGGTTTCTTATATTTATTTATGGGCGAATAACTTTGGGGAACGGAAAAAAAAGCTTCGTTAGAAACAAAGGAAATTGTGCTGGATTGCAATGTGGTATCCATCCCCTTATATGTCAGCGAATGCTGAACAATATCCCTACGGATGAGGAAAAAAACTAGAGGCAGCAGAAATATGGCTCTACGGAAGGATACTGAGAATTCCATGGAGACATCTTGGGCACATAGTGAAAAGTAGAGGTTGGAAAACTTAACCCTCCCGTGGAATAGTGCAGAGAGATAAGAGAAGGCGGTAAGCAACATGCCTGGCGAGTTTGTGTGATTGGATAACGGAACGGAATCGGAAGCCTAAGTAGGAGAAAAATATCTAATCTCTACATGAGATAGGAAGTTATGGAGAGCCATGATCGCAATGTCTTGAAGGTACACGGTTTGATGGCAGAGTAAATGATTTTTGCTAGTTTCATGCAGTATTCTTTTTCTTTATGTGACGAGTCCCTTCAAGCCGAAAGCGATCATAGCCCTCCACATCTTCCTATCCTCTTTAGCCCTTAATAAATTTTGTCTTTTTGTTATTTCCTCCAAACCTTCTCTAAAACCTCATCGTTTCTCCCATCTGCGGTCTGTGGTATCCTCAGCATCCTTCTGTAGAACTACATTTCCGTTGCTCCAAGTTTGTTTTACAGGGAAAGTTTATATTGTCAGTTTCCATAATCTGTTTAAGTGAACCCTTATAGCGAGACATAGGGCAGCCGCCTCAGTATTAGACAGTTTTGAATTCACCATAAACACATTTAAATATATAAATGTAAACTTGCACTGATTTCTTGGTCGTTGAATTACACTCCGGAGACAGAAAGTGGCGTCTTGCTCAAGGTGAAATTGAACAGGACAGTCTTAGTCTATGGAACGATACATATCTATCTATCTATCTATCTATCTATCTATCTATCTATCTCAGTATACTCTATCTATCTATCTATCTATCTATCTATCTATCTCAGTATAATCTATCTATCTATCTATCTATCTATCTATCTATCTATCTCAGTATAATCTATCTATCTATCTATCTCAGTATACTCTATCTATCTATCTATCTATCTATCTCAGTATACTCTATCTATCTATCTATCTATCTATCTATCTATCTATCTATCTATCTATCTAACTATCTCAGTATAATCTATCTATGTATCTATCTATCTATCTCCGAGCCTCGACGTCTATTAAGAGTTAGAACGGCTAGTTTTATTTTGCATTACTAGTGTCTACGTTCCTTAATGGTAACTTAAAAAGAGACTGTCTCCTAATCTATTAGTCTAAATTGAATTTATTCAAGAGTAAATCAAAAGTCATCAGTTTCCAGAAATTAAGTCAAATAATTATCAGCAATAATCATTTTCATAGAAAAATATTAGCAGTAATATATTTTCGATCCCCGCCAAAAAAAACTACCAAAGTTCCCAAGAAAATAAAATTTATTATTACTTTTTGTTTAAATGACCCATAATGTGTTGATATGCCGTTAAACAAACCAAACCAAATAAAACAATCAGTTAAAATTTGACTGTAGTTTTCAACCACCATTCTTCATTTTCAAGAAAGTCAAGACCATATATTTTTTTCATTTGCTTCAGTTACTGTGTTTCGTTTTTTCAATACTATAAATCTAAATCGGGATTATGGGGCAATATATATATATATATATATATATATATATATATATAAGAAATATCATATGGTTCAACCCGCCGTACAGCAAAAACGTAAAAACAAACGTAGGAAAAATATTCTTCAAACTCTTACACAAACACTTCCCGGAATCAAGCTCCCTACACAAAATATTCAACAAAAACACAGTTAAAATCAGCTATAGATGCACCGAGAACATGGCACAAATAATAAAAAAGCACAACAGGAAAATTACCAACAAACTACACGAACAAATTAAACCCACGTGCAACTGCAGAATAAAGAACGGATATCCCTTAAACGGAAATTGTTTACAAAACAAGTAATATACCAAGCCACGATAAAATCACAAGATAATGAAGAAAAAGTATACATAGGAATAACTGAAGTATCCTGGAAACAAAGAAATTATACACACAAAACATATTTCACAAATGGCAAATATGCGAACAGTACACTGCTTTCTAAGTAAATCTGGGGAATTAAAAACAAAACGCACATCACACCAAACATATCTTGGAAAATAAGGAAAAGATCATCAGCCTTCAACAATCAATCAAAAACTTGCAAACTTTGCTTGGAGGAAAAAATAGCTATCATTACTTTCCCAGACCAAAATAAATTATTAAATAAAAGTCCGAGCTCATCTCAAAATGCAGACATGAAAACAAATTTTTACTACGTTACTTAAAAAATTGAAAACGAAAAAAACATAATAAAAACAAATAAATAAACAAATAAACAAAATAACAATAAAATAAGCTAAATTAATTAATCCAAACAAATTATCAAATCACACCTGTTAGCATAGACGAAAAAGAATAATAATAATAACAAAAAAAACCCGAACCCAAATAAATAAAGTAAATAATAAACACATTATCAAAAAATCGGACGAAAAAATACCTATAACTGTTATATAACGATAAAAAAAAAATAATAATAATAAAAAATAAATAAATAAATAAATACTACGTTACTTAAAAATTGAAAAACCGAAAAAGAGAAAATATACAAGTAAAATAAATTAACCTAAATTCATCCAAGTAAATAAAAAAAACAAACCAATCCCGATAAAGTTACCGTTAAAAAAAAATAAAAATAATCAATCCAAATAAACCCAAATTAAAAACTGTTCCTGCCAAAATAATAGTTAGAACAAACTACAACAATTAACCCCAAAATCGAATAAATAGCTTTAATTAAATTCTCAAACCAAAACAAAACTATTAAATAAGTGACATAAACAAATTTTTACTACGTTAATAAAAACATCGATTAATAAATAAATAAATAAATAAAATAAGAAACAAAAAATAAAAAACAAGGAAATACAATTTAACCCAAATAAATAAAAATACGACTTCCGGTAAGACAACCGCCATAATAGACTTCCCACAATGCACCATTGACCCGTACATATATAAATAGCCGAGAAAAATAACTGCACATGTGGCCTGACGATTGCATATAGCATGAAAAAGACTGTCGCCTCTAAGTGTTGACTTCTATGTTCACTTTTATATTTACACACGCTCTAGCTCTGATATTGAGCACTTTATCCCATAAATATAGCACACCTTAAGACTATATTTCTTCATATTGATGCATGTTTCATTAAATAATATAAACAAGTTTTATTCTTTTATTTCATGTAAATTCTTTTCATATAAGCTTAACAGCATTATCATTAAAAGAAGAAAGAAATACATATCTTTTAATCCTATCTAAGCTTTCGGCTTGTATAAGCCATTATCAAAGATGACAATTACATTACAATATATTAAACAATATACTGACAAAACGATAATGACAGTCTGTTTTTGTTTACATGGAAGATTTCCAAGCAACGACAAACTCGTGCATATGAGACGCTGAATAGGATTAAAAATATGTATCAATATGCTGATTTTCTTTCTTCTTTTAATGATAATGCTCTTAAGCTTATCAGACGATATGAAAAGAATTTACATAAAATAAAAGAATAAAACCTGTTTATATTATTTAATGAAACATGCATCAATGAAAAAATGCTGCCTAAATACACAGACACACACACAATATATATATATATATATATATATATATATATATATATATATATATATATATGTATATATATATATATATAAAAGTGAACATAGAAGTCAACACTTAGAGGTGACAGTCTGTTTCATGCTATATGCAATCGTCAGGCCACATCTGTCGCCTCTAAGTGATGACTTCTATGTTCACTTTTATATTTACACACGCTCTATCTCTGACATTGAGCACTTTATTCCATAAATATAGCACACCTTAAGACTATATTTCTTTCGTCCCCAGATGGAATTTATCAAGGCAAATGTAAGGGTTTTATTTTGCACAAGTATTTATACACAGAAGTGAAAATGCCGTTTAAAGATATATTTTTTAGTTATATTTTAAGTCTTACATGCATATATATGCGCGCGAACGCACAGATGCAAACACACGCACACACTACCATATACTCTATGAAAATAAATTGCAGCAATGAAAAGTGGATATAAAAAAGAAAAAAATCAAGAAGCGTAAACAGCCAATTGCTGATGACCCCTGACGAGTGGCCCAAGTAATTCCCGGAGGGTCGGTCTATGAATCTCTTCAGTGGGCAGTGGGGATGGTGAATCAGCTAAGAATGACAAACCTTTTTCTTGTACTAATTCTCTCTCTCTCTCACACGTACACACACACACACACACACACACACGCACACGCACACACACACACACACACACACACACACATATATATATATTTGTGCATTTAGGCAGCAATCATTCTTTCATTGACATTTCATTGAAAACGACAGACAAGGTCCTTTTATTTAGTTTTTTACTTATACAATTTCTCATGCGATCTAATAATTTTTTTTCGGATGATAAATTATATAAAAAATAAAAAATATTATTTACGAATTTAAATGCCCATTAAGGAATTGTATTCTTGATCAATCAAAATTCGTAAATAAGTATATAGGCCACACTACAATATGTTTGACACGCAGACTAACTATACACTTTTCTGACAATAGCTCAATTAGATCTCATTTAAATATTCATGGAGACCTACCGGACACTATTCGGAACATACTTGTCGATAACACTAATATAACAGCATCATCTACATGCAAAAAAAGGCTAAAAATAATGGAAACCTTATTAATAAAAACAAACAAACAAACAAACAAACAAGCCCAAACTTGACATTATTAACTTCGAACATGGACATAAAATCTTGACTGTGTTTTGAAAAAAAAATGAAAACATTTTATAAAACAAACATACAACAAACTATTTCTAATTATCACAGTTAAAATATAATCTAATGTTTAAATGTATAGTCGAAAGCGCTCGGATAAAAATAACTTTCGGACAGTTTTTATATAATTTATCATCCAAAAAAAAACATTATTAGAGCACGTGAGAAATTGTATAAAAAACTAAATAAAAACACCTTGTCTGTCGTTTTCAATGAAATATATATACATATATATATATATATATATATATATATATATATATATATATATATATATATATATATATATATATATATGTATATATATTGAACAATAAAAAAAATTAAAATCTTTAGACACACTGGGTTGTAGATTAATATTCTTTCGTTTTTTTTTTTATTATTATTCCATTTAGATTCCTCGACTAGTTTCGACCAAAATGGCCATCATCGGGAGGAGAAATATTTCTTCTTGCTGGTAGCATTAAACTACAGAAATGAGTCTTTTGCTGGAGAAAATGAACTTTTGTCTAGTTTTCATTTGTTTTTTTTATTTTTTAAACATGAATCTTTTAACATTCCTTGTGTTGGTCAAACAGTCTCTTTTAAGTTGTTATTTGAGATAAGAGCTGGATAGATACATGCTGCTATGAATTCTCTGGTCAGTTTGACAGTTTTATTGGGCCTGGTGAGGGGATGTGTCTCTGTTTAGTGTTTGTGTGGGTGTTATTTGGTTCTTAGGGAGTGAGTGAGTATGATATGTGTAAGCGTGTGTATTGCTGTGGGTGTGTGTTATCATTTGGCTCATTAAAGAGTGAGTGAGCATGATGTGTGTAAGTGTGTATATTCGTGTGTGTGAGGCCTCCACGCCTCCGTAAGCATGTCTGTCTTGTGTGGGTGAGAAATTTGGGTAGGTTTTGATTTGTTGAGTTATATATTGGTACTATCTATATATTGTTAAATTTATGATTTAGCCCGGCTGGAGATTTTGTTTTTAGACGTTGTATCCACTTATTTTCATGGGACTCTAACATTTTTCTAATGTTTTCTGCTCTGAACTTTTCTATTCTCTCAATTATAGTGAATTTCGCATGGGTTTTGAAATCATGTTTTTCCAGGCGGAAATGTTGTTCTACAGGTAATAATTTTTCATGGGGAGTCGACTTAATTCGTTTACGATAATTGTTAATTCTGTAGTGAAAGGGCCATTCAGATTTTCCTACATATTGTTTCTGGCATAGTGTGCATTCTAGGAGGTAAATTATGTTATGACTTCTACAGTTAGAATCGTGGTAGATTTTGAAAGTAGATTTAGTGATTAAGCTAGTGAATGAATTCGTGTTTTTAATATGGTTGCAACATAAACTTCTTTTGTTGTTACATGGTTGGGAAAATCCTGTTGTTTTTGTTCTTAGTTTATTACGGATTACCTTGTCCCCTGAAATGTGGTTACTACCTATGATTTCTTTTAGGTTCTTAGGTCTACTATATGCAAGAAGGCCAGGTTCCTTAAACAGTTTTTTAGGTCTGGTTTGAGTTGTAGTATTTCCCAGCGACGTTTGATTATTTGGGATAGTGGAGGTAGAGTGGGATTGAAAGTGGTTACTAGAGGTATGCGGCTAGATTTATTTTTAATCTTGTACATTAGGGTGTCTTCTCTAGGTGTGGAAGTTGCTTTATTTATTTGTTCCCTGATTAGGTGTTGTTTATAGCCACGTGTTGTGAATTGATGCTCCAGATTTTCAATGTGTTTATTTAATTCTTCATTTTTGGAACATATCCTTCTGAGTCTAAGTGCTTGTGAATAGGGAAGGTTCTCTTTGAGGTGTTTAGGGTGGGAAGACTTAAAGTGTAGATAGTTGTGGGTGTCGGTGATTTTAGTGTGTAGTGTCGTTTGTAGTTTCCTGTTTTCATCTATGTAAATGCGGGTGTCTAAAAATGTTACTAATTTTGTGGATTTTTCATAGTCAAACTTAATTGAGTCGTGCACTGTGTTTAGGGTCATAAGGAATTGGGTAAGTTTGTCATCACTACCCGTGTATACAAAGAATATATCATCGATATATCTTCCATAGAATACGCAGTCGCTACCAATGATTCGATAGATATGGATCTCCTCAAATTTTCTCATGAATATTGTAGCATATGATAGAGCTGCAATGGTGCCCATGGCACAACCTCTTATTTGAAGGTAGTGTGCTCCATTGAATTTGAAAGTATTCAATGTAAGGACATGCTCAATGAGTTTTATGATGACTTCTGTGGGGGTGTCTTGTTTTCTTCTTTTAGTAAGTACTTCCTGAAGGGCAGTTAGCCCTTCAATGAGTTTAATGTTTGAATAGAGTGACCTAACGTCCATAGTCACTAGAATAGCATTCTCTGGTACTGTCTGTATGTGATTAATTTTGTTCAGTAGATCTGTTGTGTGTCTGATGTAGGATTTTACTTCCTTAGCTAGAGGTTGTATGTAATGGTCTATGTATTTTGAAAGTTTTGTCATGTGGCAGTTGAACGATGAAATAACCGGCCTTCCTGGGTTGTTGCTTTTGTGTATTTTAGGAAGGAGATAGAAACGAGCAGGTGTAATGTTTGTAGGTGTAAGTGCTGTGTATGTTTCCTTGTCGATTAGATTGTTGCGAAGCATTATGTTTAGTGAGCTAGTTAATTATTTTTGGTATTCGGGAAGGGGATCTATAGGTAAGCTTTTATAGGTTTCTTTGTCGGCTAGCTGTTTGTTGGCGTCTTTAATGTATTCTTCGATTCCCCAGATCACTGTCGCACCCCCTTTGTCAGCCTGTGTTATGATTAGGTCATCTCTATGTGTCAGCGTATCGAGGGCTATACGTTCCCCTTCAGTAATATTGTCACGTGACAGCTTACGTGCTATTGTTTTCTTTATGTCATTTGCTACGGCTAGTTCAAATGTCTGTATAGTAATGTCTGTGTTTTGTGGGGTGTAGGTAGTATCCTTCTCTTTTAATGTATCAAGTATGGAAGGTGTATGAACATTTTCCCCATAGTGGGCTTTTGACCGTATTCTTCTGAAGAAGGATTTCAGGTCCTTTGCCAAGGTGTCTTTATCAAATCTTGGGGGACTAGGGCAAAAGCTTAGTCCTTTATTTAAAACCCTAAATGTATTGAGTGAAAATTTATTGTTACTCAAATTTATAACTCGCCCGTATGGGTCAAGTTTGAATTTGCAAGCATGGCGAAGTTCTTTTGTAAAAGCTCGAAAGTTTGCATCATATCTCCTATTAGGGATGCTATACCCCCATCAAGGTGTCCTGGTTGGGGTCTTATTCCGTTTTTTTTAAGCTTGAGTGTGTTTGTTGTTTATTGTCTACTAGGGGCTAATCTAGGTGGTCTGGGATGTCTAATGGGGTTATGCGTTCTGTAGAAGGGCTGCTGTGATTTGGTTTGTGCATGTTTGTACGGCACCCTAAGGATGTCCACGTAAGTTAGTGGTTTGTTTTGTGTGTGTGTTTGTTTTGAGATTCTTGCTATCGTTGATGGTGGCGGTGTTGTTATTGTTGGTTGTTGTGCTGCTGGTTGTCTGTTGGTGTACTTATTTGGTCTGTTTTGTGTTTGCATTGGTTGTGTGGTGGTCAGTGTATTTGCGGTGTTTTTTTGTTTTCTTTTGGGGTATATATATATATATATATATATATATATATATATATATATATATATATATATATTGCTTTGGGTTTTATTTAGGGGACATTTAGAAGGACAATAAAGTCTTTTTCTGCTAATAATGCATACAGTGAAGATCTGTTTTAACTGAGCTAAATTTTAAATCTAGCGGAGAATTAAAAATTCTTTGGTTACGGCAAATGCTACAGTTTGTATTGCCTTTTCCTCATTTTTTCCCTTCGTGCCCGTCAATTCCTCACTCCGGTCAGACAATCAAATCATGTGTCGCAAGATATGCGCTTTTGTGCAGAGGCCGTTACTGGAGGAATTCAGGGGAAAGTCCAAGGAAAAGAGAAAGGAAGGTTGTTTAGGGACGAGATTACATGACAAATCTGAGAGAGAGGCAGAAGATGTGTAGGAAAAATGTTGGGTCCTGGATATGGCTGAGACGTGGTCATCTGAAACGTCCAACTGAAAGTTTTATAATTCAATATTAAACAAAGCCCTTGCTACCAATGCCATAAAATAGCACCAATCAAAGAATCAATCACTCCAAAATATAGGCTTTTTGCAGAACACTCTGAGAATGTGACTCACCTGAACAGTGATTGCAAAATGCTTGCTCTATGAAAAGTATCATAGGCGCCATGATAAGGTATGCTTTTCTGAAAACTGGTTATTGTGTCAAAAGTATGGATACAGAGTTGCAGAACATTGGTACGAACATGTATCTTGCAAGAAAAGATAAAGAACTTGAAAAGTCCACAATATTTTGAGACTATGGAGTGATACACCATTGATTTTGACATACCAAACGCTACAAATATACGAAACAAGGTGATTGAGAAAATAACTACTCTGATTTGAAAGTTTAGCTGGCAAGATTGTTTGGAATGATAGAAGGGAATATTAGGCCGAAGGAATTGGTTATTGACGCTTTCGGATCAATTCCTTCAAAACTGTATGGCTTCCTTAACTTCCTGGGGATAGCGTACCAAATTAGATTACTCCAAAAACCGGTTCTTTTGGATATTGCGCATATTGTGAGGAAGGTCTTATATTCCAGCACTGCCGGATGATCCTTTAGGCTTCCTTGAAGAACAATTGAAGAATTTACGAAGCCCACAATATTCTGCGACTATGATTTTCAGAGAGAGAAGTACCATCGCCGTCCAGATAATGTTTTGCTAGATAAAAACACCAAAAATTGTTATATTATTGATTTTTTCCTACGAAATGACACTAGTATAACAAACAAAGTGTTTGACAACATTACAAACCATTCTGTTTTTAAAGTTGAGTTGGCCAGATTGTTTGGAATGCCGGAAGAGAAGGTCAAGGTGATTCCAGTGGTGATTGGCGCATTGGGATCAATTTCATTAAAACTGTTTGATTTCCTTGGCCAGTTGCAGATGCCGTACCAACTTGGAATAATCCAAAAATCGCTTTTTTTTTGACATTGCGCATATTTTGAGGAAAGTTTTATCTGTCGGCGGTCCTTGCTGTGACATGAGAGATAACTTAATGCAAACGGGGTACTCAAAAATTTATACTGTATTAAATAATAATAATAATAATAATAATAATAATAATAATAATAATAATAATGATAATAGTGGGGCAATATCTGCACTGGAAAATCTGCAACACTTACGGAAAGGAAATTGCAAGAAATTGTTATGAACACCAGCCAGACTGTAGATAGGATCTGTAACAATTTTATGCGACTTTACAATCCACCCAGACAGAACAATCAAAGCTAATCGTCGAGACATCGTGATCAAAAACCACAAAACCAGAATGTGCCTCTTTATTGATATGGGAGTCACTGCAGATGACTTCAAAAGATCTTCAAAAAACTATCAAAATACAAGGACCTTGAAATCGAAATCTCAAAAATGTGGCGTATGAGGACATTAACAAATCTAGTTGTAGTTGGAGCCCTCGGATTGATTGGAAAAATTCCAGTAGACTCATTGAAGGAATCCCTGCTAGGGCATGCCTTGGGGAGATACAAAAAATTGTACTCACAAGTAGAGCCCACACCTTACAAAGGGATTTATCTATGTGAAATATGTGTGATTTTCTGTTTCAAAACTCCTCCGTGTAAAATGTCATGATGCCATTTCTGACCTTAGGTCTCTGGTCAGGACACAGAAAGAAATGAGTATATACCAGAAACTTAAGGAAATAATAATAATAATAATAATAATAATAATAATAATAATAATAATAATAATAATAATAATAATATAACAGGGTGGGCCAATATCTGCATTGAATAACTTTCAAATTTTACGGGGAGACACTCAATGTAATCGTATGAACTCCACCCAGACCCAGTTACAGACATAAGACCGGTAACAATTTTATGGGACTTTAAAATACACACAAAGAGAACAATCATAGCTAATCGCCCAGACATCATGATGAAAACTCATAAAAAACAGAATGTATTATTTTTATTATTATATTCACAATTCTTATTCCATAACAGATAATATATCCCTTATTTACTTGCATATTACTATTTATTATTATTATTATTATTATTATTATTATTATTATTATTATTATTTCCTTTGATTTATGTTGCGTACTTATTTTGTTCCAACCAGAGACTGAAGGTTAAAATGGCATCATGGCATTTTCGGTGAACATTTTCGTAACAAAAAAATAAATAAAAATAAAAATAAATAAATAAAAAAATATCGAACCCATTTGAAATTTATAAACCACTTCGTAATGTATGAGCTGTAGATGTGAAAACAATTTTTTTGTATTTCTTTAATGCATTGGCTACAAGTAATCTCATCAGTGAATCTATTAGAACCATCACCATCAAACCGAGAGCTCGAATCACAACTAGAATTATTGATGCCTTCATGTTTTACATATTTAAATTACCATGACAGGATCTTTGTATTTTGATAGTTTTTCAAGATTTTCAAAGCTACACTACAATCTGCAGGAACGGCCATGTCAGTAAGGAAGCACTTTCTGTTTTGTGGTCTTTGCTCACGCTGTCTTGATGATTGTCTTTGATTGTTCTGTCTGTATGTACTGCAAAGACTCATGGTCTTATGTCTGCGACCCTGGCTGCTTTTTTTCATGACAATTTTTTTTATTGTTCTTCCGATAAAAGTTGTAGATTTTCCAGTGCAGATATTGACTCACCCCGTCATGCCGAGTTTTATATTCGGTGTATGCGAAAATTGTGCAGCCATTTACAAGACGTTTCAATTGTTTCTGGATATTCATCACGCAACTTGTCTTTATTATTATTATTATTGTTTGTGTGTTATGTTTCCTGGTTTGTATCCTGTATAGCCGGGTCCATGATCTTTAGTCCCTCTTGGAGAATTGTCATTTAATTGATAGCCCTTTTTTATTATATGAGATGTTTCTGGGCAACTTGTATGCCGATGTTACCTGCGACACTGTTAGTAAAATTGTCCATTCCCTTTTTCATGAGGCCCAGTGCTCCGATTACTATTGGTACAGTCTCAGTTTTCATTCCACACATCCTGTTAATCTCGACGTCCAGGTCTTTGTATTTGGACAATATCGCGATAATTTTTATTGAGGTGTTTCTCGCAGATGGTATTCATATTCTTCCTGAATTTCTTGTCTTTTATGATGATATCAGGTCTGTTGGCATCCCAGGGGATAGTTACATCTTTACTTTGGGTAAATGCGTCTGGATAGTACTTATACCATCTCTCAGTGGTTTCGATTTTGTGCGCCTTTCATATCTTCCAGTACTCATATGTCGCTACATTGTTATGTCTCTGGGTAGATTCAGTTTTTGCCAGTACCGGACATACTGAGATAATATGGTCAACAGTTCTATCATATTTTTTGTGGATCCTGTATTTCGGGTTAATTCCATCCTTGATTATGTGACAGTGATAGGATCTGTTTGCGAAGCTTTGGTCCGGGGCTGCAATAATTAGGCCTCTTGTCTCAGATTTCGGCCCAGTGAACTGCTTCTTTCGTTCTTTTTATGTATTTGTAATGCAACGCCTTGTCCTCCCAGTTTTGTTGTAATTTCATTTGGCCAAGTTGCTTTGCTTTCTACTTTAATTGTTTGGCTTCGTTTTTTGTTTGGAGGATTTCACGTATAAGCTGTTTCTTAAAGAGCGCAGATTCTTTGCTGATGTAGTAGATTTGGTGTTTTACTATTTGTAGGATTATTATTATTATTATTATTATTATTATTATTATTGCTTTGAATTATTTCTTTCTGAGTCCCAACCAGTGAACTGAGGTCATGACCTCTTCCACTGAGCAGATTTAAAAAAAAAATAAAAAAATAAATAAAATAAAACAAACATAGACATATATTTTACATAGATAAAGCCCTTCTGTGTGTTGTACTCGTGAGAACAATTTTTTGTATTTCTCTAAGGCTACTGGAATCTTTTCCAACTAATCTTGCTCCAACTACAACGGGGATTGTTGATGTTCCCATGTGCCACATTTTTGAGATATCGATTTCAAGGTCCTTGTATTTTGATAGCTTTTTGAAGATCTTCAAAGATACATTGCAGTCTGTAGCGACTGCCATATCTATAAAGAGGCATTTTTTGTTTGTTTGCTGTCTCTAATGACAATGTCTTGGCGGTTAGCTTTGTTTGTTCTGCTTGTGTGTATTGTGTAGTTCCATAAAATTGTAACAGGTCTTATCTCCGTAGCCGGGTCAGGTTTTTCAGTTTCCTTCCTGTAGAAATTGCAGATATTGGCCCCACCCTGTCATGCCGGGTTTTATATTCAGTGGGTGCCAATACCGTGCAACCTGATACAAGATGGTCATTTGTTTTTGGATACAGTGTAACCCGGATATAAGAGAGTTGTCGGCACCGGGGAAGAAGTCTCTTATATCCGGGGGTTTCTCTTATATCCGGGTTTGGTCCATTTTATATACATTAACACAGGCTCTAATTTGGGACCAAAGAAAATATCTCTTATATCCGTTTTTTTCTTATATCCGGGTCTCTTATATCCGGGTTACACTGTATTTATCACGGAATCCTCATTTCGGGTTAACACAATATTTTAGTATGTGCACTTGATAATTTCTAGTCAACAAGCACTGATCCTGTGCAACAAGGAGAAAAAAATCTTCGTTTTCAGCTTTTAACCCTGCCTTACGTAGCCACTGATGATTTTCGTATAGGCAATGTATTGAGCGTGAAGCGGTTTATCTTGCCATCGTTTCTCTATCTGGACGGTTACATTTGCCTTTGCTTTCTTTTTTTAAGTATTTTGCAGTTTCAGTCGGTGTATTGTGCTTTACGTGTATTTCTTCACCCACTTGAAACTCCATTTTGATATTTTTGCTTTCCATTATTACGGAATAAAGACGCTTACTATCGTGCAACCTGATACAAGATGGTCAATTGACACATATCCTCATCCAGGACTTATAAACTTCATCTTGTTCCAGTTCCTTAATCTTTGTAATAAAGTCTAAATCTATTAAGGGTGTTTCTGTAATTCTCCCTTTCTTGAATGTTACTTTTGCACATTTATCTAATCCGAAATCCTTACCTACATACGTCACTGAAACATTTTATAATATTGAGGAGGCCCTTCAACTCATTGTCGTCTTTAGCAAAGAGTTTGAGACCATCCATGTAGTGTAGCTGATTGCATAGTTTTATTATTATTATTATTATTATTATTATTATTATTATTAATGCTTTATACTATCATGTAGTGCTCTATAATTACAAACGCTGCTTGCTTTAAGAAAACTTACCTTCCAGAAATAGTCTGTCCGACAGATTTTTGGCGAAACACAAGAGACAATATAAGTGATCATTTAATTTTTTCTTGTTACTATTATAATTATCTGAGTATTGGTTACTATAATTAAACGTCTGTCTTCCAGGAATACTCTTCTCGACCGTTTTTAGCATAACATATTCTTTGTTTTATAATATATATATATATATATATATATATATATATATATATATATATATATATATATATATATATATATATATATATATATATCAGTGTATGCGTGTGTGTGAGCGCATTCGTCTGTCTATACATTTAAATCGTTGTGTACGCTTATCTGTGTCTATATACGTGTATATCGATGTGTGTGTTTATAAATGTGTGCTAGTGTGCTGAACATTTATTGCGTATACTATCGGCTGTCCTTTACCTCATTTTCGGAAAATGAGAAAATTTGCCATTATATCCAATGAATACGGACGAAAAGTTAATTTACACACACACACACACACACACACACACACACACACACACACATACACACACTATATATATATATATATATATATATATATATATATATATATGTATACGGTGAGTCAGAAGTATTACGTAGGTTCTTGAAAATCATTTTGTGAATATCTGTCTTGCATATATTCTTGGTTATAACTTTTTTGCTTCCTAAGAGGACCCGGCTTCTCGGTCGGATGGAATGCCTAGCACGATTCCTAGACTGCACTCATCTTGATTTCTTTACAGACCAGTCGTTCAACATTCTGTAATTGAAGGCTCAAATCAATGCAAATTTTAATATAATTGACATCCGACTCTGTGAGCGGGTGTGCTACTCTGTGAGCGTTCGGCTTCAATTGCGCATTATTAGCTTTAAATATTTCAAATAAAACCGATTCGTACCGTTCCTTAATAATAATTTTCTCCCAAATAAATGGTTAGATAAATGTTTTCATTAATTTCTACATTTTCGCACATCGTACTAATGGCCGGTTGTGGTCTTTTTGTGAGCACACCCGTCTGCTTGAGCGGCTAACTAATCACTGTTGCAGACTCCACAGTCTAATTTTCTGGGAGAGAGTGCATAATATTGCATGAGCAACAGTTTGAACAAAGGCCGGTACCCTGAAACTCTCCGTCACTATGACTTGTGATTTCCTGCCTGAGCAAGCATCGATGAATTCTGAACATTTGTGTCAGCCCAAACTTCATTCACAAGTCTTAGGACCAGCCGTGGTCGGTTCTCAGACACTTTCCAGCGAAACCAATAGTATCGACGATAGTGAAAATCGAACTCGGACACTTTAATAACACGGCCACATTTTTGTATTATAAATCGCAAACAATCAATTGACTGCCTTATAAATCAGGCGTACATTTCAATAATCCTGTAGAAGCTCTTTTCTCTTTGAGATACAAGATGCATATTAAAGAATATCGAATGATATACAATTACCTTCGAACAATTAATACATTTTATCTTCTAATCATTTACCTTATAGGAGGAGCCTGGTTGCCTAGTGCGGTTTCTTGCGAATGGCCTTGTGTCAGACTACCGAACTTCCCCGTATAAGAGTATTTTTGATATTCCTTTAGAACATCAATGGTTCATGACAAGTTAGCAATGTAAAAAAAGGACAAACACCATTAGATAAAAAGAATCTTAGGTCCAGCCGTTAAGATGTAAATTTATTTTTTTCAACAACAAATTTGGCTGGGTGCAGTAGAGCGGAAAATACAAAATAGAGTTCTTGGTCTCTGGAAAGGCGGTTAAACCAAATCTACACAATGTGAGCCTGACTTTGATGGCCGGAGGCTGTTGTGCGTCAAAACGTAGTAATGTTGGCGCCAAGTGTCCTTGGAGAAGAAATAGTCTAAAACGTGGAGAAAGGTTATATGGAAAGTTTCCTTCTGGTATTTATTTATCTTTTTTGAATAAACAGTATATGGGAGGCAACTTTACCGAAGAATTTCCTTTTTTTTCGTATAAAAGGAAAAAATCAGAAGCAACTTAGTGACAGAACTAATTCGGTCGGTAGTGGGATTTCGACCGAGGAATATCACCAAGTTTACTGAGCTGCAAAAGCGTTCGTTGCCTGTAAGAAGTATAGACCAAAATGAGGGAGAGATACAGAAAGTATAGGTACCACGTGTAGAAGCTTGTGGATATCTGACTTACTTGTTGTTTAGGCAGGTCCGTTCGATACTGAGTTTCGTGACGAAAATGCTTGTTGCTCTAGACAGGAGTTTAGGTCAGAAGTTGGGCTAAGACCGAGTCTACACTGATGGAAGGTACTTCGGCAAACGAATTGACCATGAAAAAGGTCCATTGCTGAAGTCTAGACGGTTGAAGCATATGTGGAGAGAGAGAGAGAGAGAGAGAGAGAGAGAGAGAGAGAGAGAGAGAGATGTAAAAACACAACTTCCCGAATTAAATGCCAATTTAAAAACAAATTGGCCAAAATCCACGTGGTTATTCTTTTTCCTCCACAGAATTTTTAGTCCAAATTACAAAATATATGTCAATGAAAACGGCGTTTTGTTATTCCAACGTGTCTTTCCCACACAATCATATGCCATATCATAGGGTTTTCATACGTATTTCATTTCACTGTTTTGCTGTTCTGTATATAGCATTCATCAGCAATGACTTTTAAGATAAGTGAGATATAAAGATAAAAAGAAAAAAGTAACAAAAACAAAAAAAAAAAACGAGTTAGATATCCCGGAAGACATTCGTGGAGTGGAATGTGATTACCGTTTCTTTGTTTCCGGGAAACTCTAATTATTTAAAATATACAGATCTAATAATGGTAGCATAGTTTCAAACTCGACCTTTGCAACAGCGAGTTCTAATATATTTTTTAATAAATATATATATATATATATGAAGAAATATACACTTAAGGTGTGCTATATTTATGGGATAAAGTGCTCAATATCAGAGATAGAGTGTGTGTAAATATAAAAATTAACATTGAAGTCAACACTTAGAGGCGACAGGCTGTTTCATGTTAAACGCAATCGGTGCCTGACGATTGCGTCTAGCATGAAATAGCCTGTCGCTTCTAAGTGTTGACTTCAATGTTCACTTATATATATATATATATATATATATATATATATATATATATATATATCTTCAAAAATGTTTGCTTAAATAATTTAGACGTATTATGTCTATTTATTTTAGTTATAATCCTTTCCAGTTCACGAATTAATTTCTTGGTGGTTGCAGAAAATTGATTTAAAACATTCCAAAATTTTCTTCCAAATAATTGTTATTTTCCCAAGTATCTTTAATCTCATCTGAGACGATCTCCGGGGATTGCACAACCACCAAAAAAATTAGTTCGTGGACTTGAAAGGATTAAAACTAAAATAAGTAGACATAAATTATTTCCTCAAACATGTTTGAAGGAAAATATGCTGCATATATAATTCCAATAGTCTTACTAATTTTTGTTCACCTCTGCTGTAGCGAATGTATTGAACTTAAAACTCTTTGGGTTAAGTCATTGGATTACTTCAACTAACGTTTTTATCTACTGGTCCATGTGCCCTTGCGTACTGAAAATGTAAATAGTCTAAATAATTAACCTCATTTCAGAAATATAGACAAGAGTTCTGTTCACAAATTCAGTTTAAAATTCATCTCTGACATTTTATAGTAATTTCAATTTAGCTGTTCTGCAAACGGAATCAGTCTATAGATTTCCTTTAAATAAAGAACAAACGGATATATACATTTTTACTTTATTAAAGAACTAATATTTATACAAATCAATAAAAGGTATTTGTTCGTTTATAATTTGCTAGCTTCAAAGCCGCCCTATCGGGCGGTATTTAAGCTAGCTCCTGTGGAATGTTATTGATTGGGCCATCATCAAAATAGGCAGGGAGGAGTAGATGCGATAGACAACAATAAATCACAAAAGAAATCAAAACTGATCGCTCTATTAATGTTTTGAATTAATATCTAAGCTTACCTTTTAAAAATTCAACGATAATTTTTCTGTCGCCACTTAATTTAAAGCGATTTAAATGTACAAAGGTATTTCCGTGGAAACAATTATTTTTATTTCACGGGTGACTTTTGCTGGATTTCGCAATTAATTTCGATTATTCATAAATTTATGACCAAGTTTTAAAAATTGTTATTGTACAAAATGATTCGTCGCAAAAAAATCGCCGAAAGCAATCGCAGTAATGAAGAGTTGGAAATCCAAAGTTTCAGGGTTGCGGATCCGAATCCGGTCAGGAATGGTTTTAATTTGTTCACGGAGTTGGCCTGATTCCAAAATGGTATGATATGTTGGACTACGGCCTCTCGGTGTAGATTTGAAAAAAATATGACACAGTGACGCATTGAAATTCGCATTTATTATATAGATTATCGAGTCGTGTCCCTTTAATTGTTTTTATCAGTACTAGACAACATGGCGGAATCCGAGAAAAATCGCAATAATGAAAACTTAGAAATCCAAAATTTCAGGATTGCGAGTCCAGATCGAGCTCGGAATGTTTTTAATTTGATAACAGCGTCGACCTGATTTCAAAATGCAATAATATATCAGGCTACGGCCTCTAGGAGTAAATTTGAAAAAGTGCGACACAGCGACACACTGACATTCGATTTTGTTATATAGAAAATGAATAATTATTATACCACAATGTCTGTGCTTGTGATTGCGAAAAAAAAACTTTTAAAAATTAAGAGAAATATTTAAAATATGCAGATATAATGAAGGAAATACAGTTTCAAACGTGACATTTGGAAATAACTTCGAGTTCCAATATCTTGGTAAAAGTTAAGGATCAACTCGTGACTTTTAAATCGATATAAAATTAGTATTTTTTGATTCTGACAAATATCGTAGCTTGAAAAAGTCTAATGAATAAAAAATTATTCTCCGGAGAAATGTTTCCCCATTTTTTTTGTTTTTTTTTTTAGGAGTAGGCCACTTTATTCTGTAAAAGTGTGAAGTAGATTTGACACTGTGTCGATATAATGAACAGGAACCTATTTGGTAAACCAAAAAAGTCCCGTAATTTTTTATTCTGACACGTGCCGAGGCTCAAGGAAAGTTCTAAAAAAATGCTAATTTACACGCATTCCCTTTTTTTTTTTTTTTTTTTTTTTTTTTTTTTACGAATGGACAAATCTATTATAGTGATGCAAAGAGAAAGAAAGAAAGAATGGCGAGATGAAGAGGAATCGAAATAAATAGTTGAAAACTAAAGAGAAAGAAGAAATAGATACAAAAGTATACAAGATGGTCCTCCTGGTTAAAATAACTACGTATTTGTCTGCGGGTAGCCGGAGTTAGTCTTTGATCCCATGTAAGAAAAAAATAGTAAATTTCCAATGTTCATTCTTAAGGCAGTTTAAAGTTTTTTTTTTATTTCCTTTAGTACCAGACGCACAGATAGAAGACATTCTAATGGTGATGTAGAAGAAGAAGAAGAAAAAAGAAGAAGAAAACATTGATTTTGTTGGTGATGATGAAGAAGAAGAATACATTAATGATGACCATGATAGTGATTAAGAAGAAGAAGGCATTGATGGTGTTGTTGATGATGATGAAGAAAGAAGAATACATTAATGAAGAAGAAGAAGAAGTAGAAGTTGGGAAGCAAAAAGTGGATGAACGAGAAAAAGAAAAAAAAGATTTCTAAAGAATGAAATTGGGTGCGAACAAAAAATCTTACATATAAAGTACAGTGTATGCGTGTGTGTGCGCGCTTCCAAGCAACTCGTCCGCTCCCACTGGTTGGATTTCAATGACTCATAGCTCATTCAAAAGCCCTAGAAATGTTAGGCGCAGGGAATGATTTTCGTTAATCTCAGATTTAGGATTGTCAGATTATACTAGATTAAAAAATATATATTATACTAGCCATTATCGTTGCTTTCATGGTTCAAGAGGAGTAACTTTTATTTGTTTTGCAGCTAGTTTAAAATTTTAAGCTTGCTTAAATTTAAGCTAGATTAAAAGCCGCCCTATCGGTTATTTATAAGATAAAATTAATATAGTGTAAAGATGGGAAAATAGAAATTTGAAGTTATAATTAGAGTTATACATTCAACATTTGAAGAGTTAGAGAATCATAATAGCTAATTAAGTAAAACCTATATTATGGAATCTATATAAATAAATGGCGAAAATGGAGATCAATTCTCCCACGAATTCTGAGATTAAAAAGCCACAGCTCTATTTTATAGTAATTTGGTATTTACTCGACCCACCAAGAAGTCCCATTGCAACACAAAGTCAGTTTAATGTGGGGAGC
Organism: Acanthosepion lycidas; assembly: GCA_963932145.1. Classification (NCBI taxonomy): domain Eukaryota; kingdom Metazoa; phylum Mollusca; class Cephalopoda; order Sepiida; family Sepiidae; genus Acanthosepion; species Acanthosepion lycidas. Next base: position 28,322,615 of record OZ010574.1, on the reverse strand, counting down.
CCGAACGTGTACACCCGGGTTAGGAACAAAAATTCTCAAGCCCCCGCAACCGATCCCTCTCTCTGGTGCAATTAGAGGGCGCGGCCTCGGTCAGCTGTTCCCAGGGCTTGGCACCTCTCAGTATAATTTTCTGAGCTGCCCCTCTGTTCTTTCACAGAGAAGCCCCTGAGCGCACTCTGTCCAATGACAAAGACGCAACTGAGAGATGATAAGTAGATGTGTTACAAACTACACGAGAGAGGAATTGACTTACTTGAAGCCCACTGAGTCAGGTTGTGACATAAGGTCAGTTTTTAACGTGGGGACCCGAGTGTCTTCCCTCGGGCCGCTGGTCATAGTTTGTCTAAGCCAAGTCATGTACCTGCACCCGAAAAGTATCAGAATGTGTAGATATTTACTCAACCCACCATGAGGTCAGGTTGTGACACATGGTCGGTTTAATGTGGGGTGCCTGAGCGCGTACACCCGGGCAAGGAACAAAAATTCCCTGAGCCCCTGCCAAGTCATGGCTGTGATACTACCAGCAAAGGTACGGACCCCTGCACCCGGAAAGTGTCAGAATGTGTATAACACTGAAAGCTCCATATCAGTATTATATATTATCTATGATACATGACTCTTCAAGTTTACCTAATTTGCATATTGATTTTAAAAAAGGTTTATTTCATCAATTATCCGTCCTTCATTACTGTTCTTTTATTGTTTTGATTTTTATATCAAAAATAGTTCTGTTTAGGAATATCGTCTTATATAGTGCAGAAAAGTGTTCGAAATTTATATTTTAATTAACCATCAACAAGTTGGCATCTATTTGTAAAACAAAGTAACTATAACAAGCAAATTTATTAATGAAATGTTAATTTAAAATTTTTATTTCAAAGATTTCACGTAGTGAATATATCTTACTTTGCGAAGTTATAGCGAGCAAGCGAAGCCTGTTAGTATTATATAAACACTGACAGAATGTGATAACAAAGAGTAAAGCGACGATAAAAATGTGACCCATTCCAGTTGTAGTTGGAGTCTTCGGATTGATTGGAAAAGATTCCAGTAGACCAATTGAAGAATATCCCTGGTAGTCCATGCCCTAAAGAAATAAAAAAAGATTCTTCTCACAAGTACAGTCTATACCTTACGAAGGCTTTTATCTATGTAAAATGTGTGTGTGTGTTTTTTCAAAAATGTTCACCGAAAATGTCATGATGCCATTTCTAACATTACGTCTCTGGTTGTAAAATGTTTCATTGACGACATAGGTATGGAATTCGGATTAGATAAATGTGCAAAAGTAACATTCAAGAAAGGGAGAATAACAGAAACACATTCAATAGATTTAGACTTTGTTACAAGGATTAAGGAACTGGAACAAGATGAAGCTTATAAGTACCTAGGAATTAGCGAAGGAGATGGAATGCAGCATCTCCGAATGAAGGAGAAGTTAAGAAAGGAGTTCTACAGTCGTGTGCGTCTGGTACCGAATACCGAGCTGAAATAAAAAAAAAACAACAACAAAAAAAAACAGAATATCAGCTATAAACACCTTGGTTGTCCCTGTGGTGCAAGACAGTTTTAACATACTTAACTGGACCATAGCTGACATTAAGCAAATAGACGCCAAAACGAGAAAGCTTCTCAGTGGCTACCTCACGCATCATCATTCCAATGCTGATGTTGATCGTTTTTATGTGCCCAGATTCGAAGGAGACGGAGGATTAGTTCAACTAGAATTGTCCTACAAAATTACAATTGACCTTCAGAGATACTGCAGAAGACTGGAGGATGATGTGTGTCAAAGGACATGAAAGTAGTAAGAGTCTTTATTCCGTAATAATGGAAGCCAACAAGATCAAAATGGAGTTTCAAATGGGTGAAGCACAATACACCGACTGAAACTGCAAAATACTTAAAAAAGAAAGCAAAGGCAAAGGCAACCGTCCAGATAGAGAAACGATGGCAAGATAAACCGCTTCACGCTCAATACCCTGCCTATACCAAACTCATCAGTGGCTACGTAGGGCAGGGGTAAAAGCTGAAAACGAAGATTTTTTTCTCCTTGTTGCACAGGATCAGTGCTTGTTGACTAGAAATTATCAAGTGCACATACTAAAATATTGTGTTAACCCGAAATGTAGATTCCGTGATAAATACAGTGTAACCCGGATATAAGAGACCGGATATAAGAAAAACTCGGATATAAGAGAGATTTTCTCTGGTCCCAAATTAGTGCCTGTGTTAATGTATATAAAATGGACCAAACCCGGATATAAGAGACTTATTCCCCGGTCCCGACAACTCTCTTATATCCGGGTTACACTGTATCCAAAAACAATTGACCATCTTGTATCAGGTTGCACGGTATTGGCACCCACTGAATATAAAACCCGGCATGACAGGTGGGGGGCCAATATCTGCAATTTCTACGGGAAGGAAACTGAAAAACCCGACCCGTCTACGGAGATAGGACCTGTTACAATTTTATGGGACTACACAATACACACAAGCAGAACAAACAAAGCTAACCGCCAAGACATTGTTATTAGAGACCGCAAACAAACAAAAAAATGCCTCCGTATAGATATGGCAGTCCCTACAGACTGCAATGTATCTTTGAAGATCTTCAAAAAGCTATCAAAATACAAGGACCTTAAAATCGATATCTCAAAAATGTGGTACATGAGAACATCAACAATCCTCGTTATAGTTGGAGCCCTGGGATTGGTTGGTAAAGATTCCATTAGACTAATTGAAGGGATTCCTGGAAGCCCATGCCTTAAAGAAATACAAAAAAATATTCTCCCCTGTACAGCCTACACCTTATGAAGGGTTTTGTCTATCTAAAATATTTTTCCAGTGGAAAATGTCATGATGCCATTTCTAACCTTAGGTCCCTGGGCGGGACCCGGAAAGAAATGTGTACATATCAAAAATCAAAGGAAATAAAATAATAACAATAATAATATTCAGAAGAAAAAGAGAATGAAGAAAAATAAAAATAATGAGTCGGAAATACATAGTAAAGTGTAAGCTGTAGAGACAACGTCAGGAAGATATTCGTGATGTCATTGAAGTTGTTACTGCTCTTAAATTCTCAGTAATGTTGAACCGCTTGAGAACAGCAGGTGCTGTAATCTTGGATGTGCAGGTGATGTAATGAATATTGTCTCCGAATTAGAAATCGGAGTTCTAATTCCAGTTGGGTTCGTTATATTCTCTTTCGCAAATACCAATGGAAAAGGTCATTCCTACCAACTATGGGTAATAACTGTATTACTAAATCATTATTATGCCCAAATAATTTCTTACAATCTAAAAATGGTTTATGGCTTTAAATAGCCTGAAAAGCATTGATAAACCGTGGAAAAGGGATCAGCCAATCAATCAATGAAATACTGATTAGCTACACAGATATGTCTTTTAGATTTTTTTACTTTCTCTGTAATATAAATTTATTGAAATAAAATCGAGGGATCATTTTACATAATTGTTATGGGATCTTACCCATAATAATAATAATGGACCATTCCATACATAAAAAATACTGCGCCTCAGTGAGTAGTTCAAGTCGAGTCAAGAGTCGAGTCAAGAGTCGAGTCAGAGGCAGTCCGAAACAGAGTCGCGTTCAGACAATTACTGCAAGACATTGGAATAGTGATACGGGTCGAGACTACATTGTTCTCTCTACTAAACCTGATTGTTCATACTAACACTTTCTACTTCTCTGTATATATTCCTGTTTCTAATATATCTGTGTTATTCCATATCCGTGTTCGAGTTCTTCTTTATTGGTTCTACCTTGGACTATCACCGTGGTACAAGGAACCGGACCATAAAAATAATGATTGTAATATAGAATTGATCCCCTATTTTATATCCACATTATAAATTCTTGTTTGTTTATCAAATCCTGATTAGGTATGAATGCACCACTTCTCTCTTAACTATGGGTTAATTAGTAAGTCTTGTAACACTAAACCGTTATTATCTCAAACAAAAAATAGGCTTATAATCTAAAAATATTTTCCGGCTTTAAATAATCTGCAAAGGGTTGATAAGCGTTAGAAAACAATCCATCAATGAAATACTGATGCACAGGTATGTCTTTTAGATTTATTTAATTTTTCTCTAATATTATGGAACTTGCAAGAAGCATTTGCAATCAATAACTTAAGAATTAAGATTCATCTGAATATTCAAATAGTAAAATAGTGAAATTTTCATATGTATTTCTAGTAATAGCAACCCTGTGACCCTGTGACCCTGTGATCTGCCCTTCAAGAGAAAATCATGATAGGATCCCAAAATGTCGTTGAAATCGCTTCCTCGCTTACGCGTATTATTTCATGCAGGAAGATCTGTATATTTTTGAACACAGATTCATTTACTCATTTGTATATGATTCATTTACTATTTGAATATTCAGATGAATCTTAATTCTTAAGTTATTGATTGCAAATGCTTCTTGCAAGTTCCATAACAATTTACATTTAATAATTATTTCCTCTTTCATCTCTTTTATCTCTTTTTTTTTTTTTTTTTTTTTTTTTTTTTTTGGTGACGCATTAAATCCAACAATGTTAGACGATATGAGCTATCTCTGTTGTTTGGGATCGCTTGGATTTTTTTTTCTCTTTTTCTTTTTCTTCTTCTTCAGTTGAGCATAATACATATCTCTTATCATCCTCAGTCAGTGAAATCAACAGAAAGCGCATTTTAGGATGACGAATATTCATTAGTTCATTCAGTCGGTCAATCACTCGGTTTATTTTGATATTTGCACATTTTAGGAAAGATTAAACAGAACCGCTCTTGATAAAAATGTACTGTTTTGGTTACTTTGAAAAATAGGCTTCATACTTTTTTTTAATTAATCGACACCACAAATCCCACAAGGCTGTTGGTCCGTCGCAAAACACGTAGCTTTTTTTTTTTTTGGCAAGAGTTGCTTAATTCTGTACCTCTAGATACAATGCATTGTTTCAGATTGATACTGGTTAGATAATTATATACATACCCAGACATACGTCGTGTTAGAAGATAATAATAATAATAATAATAATAATAATAATAATATTAATAATAATAATAATAATAATAATAATAATAATAATAATAATATTATTATTATTATTATTAATAATAATAATAATAATAATAATAATAATAATAATAATAATAATAATAATAATAATAACAACAACATGCACAATCAGAAGACGAAATATATAGAGGGAAAAAGTCGAACAAAGAATAATGAGATAGAAAGAGAGGAGAAACATAGTTAAGAAAGAGTTAGGAAACGCAAATAAAAGTGGGTGAAATCAACCAAACTGAAAAGAAATAAACAAGATGGAAATAGATAGATAGATAGATAGA
>OZ010574.1:28289742-28312242 GCA_963932145.1 Acanthosepion lycidas | reverse complement strand
TTAGAATCAGGACGACTATGTGAGCGAATTAAAAACGTTCCAAACCGGATCTGGACCCACAGTCCAGAAATTTTAGATTCTCAAATTTTCGTTACTGCCATTGTCTTCTGCGATTTTTTACGTGACTTTTTTGTGACGAATTTGTTTGCACGAAATAAATTTATGAATAATCGAAATTAAGTGCGAAATCTAGCGAAAGTCACCCGTGAAATAAAAATATTTTTTTGTACGGAAAGTAACCACTTACGTACATCAAATTATCTTTCGGCAGAAGAATTGTCGTTGAACTCTTAAAAGGTAAGCTTAAATATTAATGCAATACTTAAATGCAGCGATCAATTTTGAGTTATTCTGTATTTTATTTTTTTATTTATGATATTATTATTATTATTAGTAGTAGTAGTAGTAATAATAATAATAATAATAATAATAATAATAATAATAATAATAATAATTAATTTATTAAATATTTCCTTGTAAAATGATAAGATAAAGAACACATAAGAAACTTTTATCAAGCTAACATGTTTCACTTTTATTAAAGTTACATCAGATAAATTGATATGGAGGAAAAGAAGAAAGGGATTCTGGTATTTTTATCTTTGTGTTGTTTGAGTTTCATTGCTTCATCATGTTTCATGTGCATTTGACTTGTTAAACAAACGTTAGGATTAATTCGTGGTTTTCCGAATTAAAGGACAGAAAAAATTAACGGATTCCAAACTTAACTGAAAAGACGTAAATAATTCTAGTTCCTTTTTGACGGAATCAGGTGATACTGTATATTCGTAAGTGTGTGTGCGTTTGCGTGTGTATGTGTGTGCATGTCTGCGTGTGTGCCTAGTATGTCTATGCCTTGCAAAACGAATCAGAGAAATTATATTTATTTATGAACACTTTCTTAAAGATAATTCTCAGGAGAATTAAATTCTGTTTAATATTTATGCGAAAAAAAAATCAATAATGCCAAACTCATGCCCTCGATCAGAATACTTAAAAGCGAAAAATAAAATAAAACAAATATTTAGTACAGTTTTTAAAAATTTTTTTTTGTTTTTAAATTCTTTCAGAGATTTTGACTATGCAAATGGTATGCAAAAGCTTGATATTTTTCCATCAAGATTTTCAAAAATCTATTTTCATTTTTTAATTAAGAAAAATGTATACAAAAACCGCCTTGATTTTTTTTTTCTCGTCTTTAAGAGCGCTGGAAATATTCCCATTTAGATATTATTATAAAAAACAAACAAACTCGGGACGTAGTTGTTCATAGCTCTCCCCAAAACTCCTTTATTTATTATCTCCGAATTGCTGTGCCTTTATGGGAAAGATAGTTGAGTAGTCTCTCGTTGTCTTCTCAAAGGTCTGGAACAATTTTTTTTCTCTTAGACAGGTTGCCAACCGCTTTTCAGAAACTTATTTAACACATTTAACTAATTCGTCTGCCCATGTCCAAGACTATCATTTAGTTCTTAATTTTAATGCCGCTCAGTTATTAATCTATGAGAAAATAGCCTACTCGACTGAAGTGATTTTGTGACATAGTAATTGTGAGTTCAATCCCTGGACCGGTCAGTGTGTAGCTGAACTCTGTGGAAACAGGCGAGCAGCCTCATGAGCAGGGGAACGAGAACATTCTACCCTGTAGATTAAATAAAAGGTTCAGTTCAGAATTCCCTGTAGGTTACACGGATCGATATACACCGAGAAGGCACAACATGCGAAATATTGTGACAACAACGAAGATAAGGACAATAATCCCAATGGAAATTGTGTAAATAAGGCAACTATAATCCCAGATAAGCTGTTTCCTTTAAAGGAAATGCATTTTATTATATTAGCAATGTCAATTGAAATAAATGTTTCTGTTCTTTAATTTAATCAAAATAGAAAACAGTTTCTGACTGCCATCGGCATGGCTGATTCTAAACTTTTACCAAATTGTTTACATTGCATCACCGCTAATCAGACCCCGAACTACCACCAGTCACGATGAACGGATGTCTTTGCAAGGAGGTCTCATACCTTGAGAGAATATTGGGCATCAAACGCACACACGACCTCAACTGAAATTCCTATATACGATCCATCGTTAAAGATGCAGGTAAAAAGATCGGCTCCCTGTACCGCTCTATTAAGTACCTGACTCCTCATACTATCCTCTAAGTGCAAAATCAAGCCGAAATGAAGTACTGTTGCCATATTTGAGGGGAAGCTGCCCGGTCCTCACTTTCCAGTCTTGACACGCTTCAAAAGCGAAATCGACTCCTTGTTGAAGAAGAATTATTTTCAACACTCTAACCTCTCTTTCACAGGCGGGATGTGGTGTGTCTCTCGCTTTTCTTTCGTAACTACCATGGGAAGTTCTCTGACGGATTGTATCTCCTAGTCCTACCAGGTCTGATCTTCACAGCTAGGACCCGACATGCCACTTACATAGTAAAAAAAACCACCCTCTCGTCCTCCGTATTACATTGGCGAGTAGCAAGTTCCACTCAAACAGCTTCTTGCCGAGAACCACTACACTGTGGAACAGACTACCAAGAGGGTGTTTCCCCGATCACTGCAATCTTAACATGTTCAAGTATAGAATCAACCGTTATCTTGCCCTCCTATCCATATAAACCCTACTTCTAGCTTGAGTGGCTCTCAGGCCTTGCACAAAAAGAACTTTACTGTAAAACAAAAAGATCCTGGAGATTAACTCTTTGCACCTTCTTGGACTCATGATTTTCAGTGTCATGGCGTGGAGTGATTATATTGAATCATTTGCAAGGTCTACTGCAAGGAAAGTTGGTTCAGTGTGTCTTGACAGACATTTTCTTCTCGTCAGAATCTATTAGGTTGGTGCAAAAATAATGACGTAATAATGTCGTTTTTTGACGTTTAAAAATACGTCAAAAAAAAAAAATGTCATTATTTTTGCACCAACCTAATATCTTACACATTTATACCATTCGTCCGTGCATTGAATATTGCTGCCATATCTGGTCTGAACATCCTGCAATAGATCTCGAGATTCTCAACAGAAATCAACAGAAATCAAAGAACGGTCTCTAGTGTAATCCATCATGTCTTTGAATCTCGACTTCAGTCAATTTCTCACCGACGTGACGTCCCGGTGTCTTTTCTACTAATATTTTCACGGTAATTGTACTGATGACCTTTCCCTCTTGATGTCTCGAATGCATGAATTCAGACGTTCTACTAAATTGGCAATTTGGTCTCACCGTTTTACTCTGTATTCAACTGTCAGTTCTATTCTAATTGTTTTTTAGTAATCGCACTTCTTACCTGTGGAACTCTATTCTGATTTCTTACTTCCCTGCTATCTGTAACCTTTAAAAATTTAAATGCAAAGCCAATCATTATCTTTTATCTTTCTGGATCCTGTTGTTTTATTTTCCATTCTCCTCACCTCTTGCTTGAGGTTAAATGATTTAAAAAGTATATAAAATATATGTATAATAATAAAAATAAAATATTATGTGGAGAAATTCTCTTCCGTTTTTGAAAACAGAAAATGGCGCCATTTTAGTACGGTGGGGAGATTATGGATGATATATTTTTTTATTCTTGAGAACCGTTCATAGTAAACAAAGAGATTCCAATGCAAGTGGAGGATGGTTATGCGTGATAAGAGGAATTATATGTGGAAGTCTTTCAATGAAAATAAAATAGCTTTCGACGCCTTTTGAAAATCAAATGTCGAAAAAGACATTCTAGATCCTCCAGCTAAAATAAAGGCATGTTAATATAAATGAAAACATTTAAAATCAAATATTTAACATCACGTGTGATAAGAGTTTTCTTTCTAAGAAATAACAAATGTAAGCATTTAAATACAAAAGAAATATCGCTTGAGATAGGTGTTAACAGATTGTTAAACTGAAAAATCATAAAGTTCCTTAAACAAATCTACATATTAAGACAAAGAGAAACATCGTCGAAAATGCCTAACAGATTAGCCGAAAGCGCTAGGATAAATATAATAATTTGGACATATCTTACACACTCTATGTCCACAAAAGAAAATCTTTTAGATGGCTGCAAGAAAAATATAATAAAAATGTTAATCGCAGTACCTTGTTAATCATTTTCAATGAAACTGTATAAAAGAAGGATTGCTGCTCAAATACACAATTGTCAATATATATATATATATATATATATATATATATATATATATATATATATATATACTAGAATAAATCATAATGACCCAGGATTTATTTTAGTTTATCGCTCTACTTAGCGTATTGAGCGTTCTACGTTTTAGTCTTTCTACCCGTTTTGTTTTTTTTCTTTCGACTTTTTTGCGATTTGTTTCGTCTTGTTCTGAAGTTTTTAGTTCTTTCTTTTTTTATTTCCAGTTTTTTCCTTGGGTACCGATTTGTCCTGACATATCTACAAGTTGAGCTATCCGAGATTTTCCAAACGAATACTACTATATATATATATATATATATATAATTATATATAGCAGCAACATATTTTCATTCAAGCAGGTTTAGTTAAATAATTTAGACATATTATGTTTATTTATTTTAGTTTTAATCCTTTCATGTCCACGAATTAATTTCTTGGTAGATGGACAAATTTCACCAAGAAAAATATCAATATTTTCTTTCAAATAATTTTTTTTTATTTTCACAAGTAATTACTTTCAATTTTAATTACTTTCAGTCTCATCTAAGACCAGCTTCAGGGGGTTAAAATATCTGTGGATGTGTATACGGTAGTTACGTAAATTGAAAATATTTGTTCACTCTTTCTTTACAGCGTTTCAAATTCAATTTTTTTCCCCCTTACGGAAACTTTTGTAATTTAAAAAATAAAGAAAAAAATTAATTATAATATTTTAGTTTAGTATTTTTATAGAAAACTTTGATGGTACAAACATTTAAGCACTTGTTGCTATACTCATAAATGTATAGTCTTAAAGCATCTAAATTATTTAACCAAACCAGTTTGAATATATATATATATATATATATATATATATATATATATATATATATATATATATTCAAGAACCTTTGGTTGCTTTCTGTCTCAATCTCTGACAAAGCTTTAATAAAAGTGAAACATGTTCGATTGAGATACATTTCCTACTTGTTCTTTATTTTATTTTATCACACACACATATATCTGTATGCATATACATACATACATACATACATATATATATATATATATATATATATGTGTGTGTGTGTGTGTGTGTGTGCGTGCGTGTGTGTGTGTGATAAAATAAAATTAAGAACAAGTAGGAAACGTATCTCAATCGAACATGTTTCAATTTTATTAAAGCTTTGTCAGAGATTGAGATAGAAATGAAAAACCAAAGAGACACAGAATACTGGCTTTGTTATGATTTCTGGTTAATTCTTATTGTTCAGATACGAGTTCCGTGCATTAACTCAATAAATAGTATATAAAATATATGTGAGAAACATTTTGAACGTTAAAGTGCGTAATAGTGTATGAGTGTGTATGTCAAGAAACGCTTGTTTGTCTAAGTGTATGTAGGACGGTAACGTTATTTCATGTGTACATGTGTACATGTGTATCTGTGTGTGAGTGTAATGAATGTCTATAGTTGTCACCCTTATGAATGTCAGTGAAATGTAGCGAAATGTTGCAATAATTTCTTATTATATTCTCGTGTATATGTGCGTGGGGGGGTTGTCTGTTGTCGTTACCTCTGTGTGTGTCGGTGAAACACGGCAAGATAATGTAATAATCTTGTTTGGGTTAATTTTTATTATTTTATGTACTAGATAGACAACTGATGGATAATGGATCTGTAGAAAGATGGTGATGAAATGTAATGTTTTAGGCGAATGTTTATAGTTGATTGTAATACTATAAATAATTTTTCATAAAATTTTCTTCTTAAAGGGTCATGTTTTTTGTTTTTTTAATTAGACAGGCATAAGTCAAATCAAAGTTATGTCCCACGTCGTTTCGATGTAAGACGAGAGAGTTAAACTGTCTGTCTAAACTCAAGTTTCTCTTGTGTTCGTAGATACGGTTTTTTTTTTTAGATCACGTGATGTGCCCCCCCCCCACTAAACTGCTTTTGCACTGTAGACACTTAATCTGATAAATTCCTGTTTCTGAAATGGTGTTTAGTTTATTTTTCTTCCTAATTATATCTCTGATTGTCTTTGAAGTGGTGGTAACGATTCTAGTGTTAGGGATGGCTAATTCGTTTAAGAGTCTAGTTTAAAATGCGTTAAAGGGCAAGATTATGAATTTTGTGTAATTTTTGGCAGTATCTGTTTTATTGGCGATATGGATTTTGTGAGCTCGTTTTTTTAGTATTCAGGATAAAATGGTGTGGTTATTGGAGAAGTTTGAATGTTTTCTCAATATATTCCCCGCCTTCATTTAGGTATACAGGGCTACAAATCCTAAGCCCAGGTATTACTTGGTTGGTGCAAAAATAGTGTCGTTTTCTCACATAGTAACATATGTGAGAAAACGACATTATTTTTGCACCAACCTAAGCTGGTTATGTTGGGAATAGAAATTAAGACGTTTTGTTAGTTGCTTTTAGGTAAACTTTAAAATCTTATTGATCATTGTTGCGTATTAATAAGATGTGTGAGGAAACATAGAGAGTTGTTTGTTTCAAGTCCGTGTCTGAATTCGATGATCGGTTTAACATTACTGAGTTTTGTTATTATGTTTAATAGGTTTGTATTTTGGGGATATGATAAGAGGAAGTCATTTATGTATATCACCTAAGTAGATCTACTGGGTATAATATATATATATATATATATATATATATATATATATATATATATATATATGTGTGTGTGTGTGTGTGTGTGTGTGTGTGTGTGAGTAACTTGAAATATTGAAAACTTTCAAATATTGTGACTCTAGTTTTTAAACTGAGCCATGACAAAATTCTTCCCATCTTTAATTGTGTTTTCGTTAATATCTATCTACTTGTTATATTCTTTTTCTATCTATCTATCTATCTATCTATCTATCTATCTATCTATCTATATATATATATATATATATATATATATATATTTTGAGCACTGTTTATAAAAATAAAAATATATATAAATATTTCTGTATAAAAACACCGGATTATATATGTTACTGTTCTTTCTTTTTTTACTTTAATATATATATATATATATATATATATATATATATATATATATATATGTGTGTGTGTGTGTGTGTGTGTGTGTGTGTGTGTGTGTGTGTGTGTGTGTGTGTGTGTTTAGCTATATATGTTTAATTAAAGACTAATGATTTTTGGTTTAGAATTTTTTGTTAAGTATTTTTCTTTTTGCTTTTATTTTCATGGTTTCCGGCTTAAATATTTTTGAAAATGAAAGATTCGACTGAAAAGACCAACGTGGAGATAGTTGGAGAATGACAGATTTGACAAAGAAAAACGTCCTTCCTTTGCAACCCTCTCCGCTAGGGTCAGGTAACCACAGTAATAACATACAGGAGCAATAATAAAAAATTGTTTCGCTGTCTGCCAAAAAGTTAATGAGTATGAGGTGGGGGGATTTTGATAACATGCCGTTGCTCTCACCTCTTACGCTAATCCAAATGGAAGGCTACTAAAGCGTGTAGGGGGAATGAGGCGTTCGCGCCTTAATGCACCCCAGTCGACCTTGCCGCTCCACCCACAAAAATAATGACGTAATAATGTCGTTTTTTGACGTATTTTTTAACGTCAAAAAACGACATTATTACGTCATTATTTTTGCACCAACCTAATATATAAAAATATCCTATGTCTGACTATTGTAAGTGTTCATGAACCGTTATCAAGAGATGTTTTTTATGCTTTGTTGCTTTCATCGTTTTACAAATATCATGTCTTCAAGCGTCACATCTTTTTCGTATCTTCACGTATCAATACTTGTGGCGTACTTTTATGAAATATATTTTGTATTTTGTTTCTCAATTTGATAAAATTTTTATTAATATTGTGTTGTTTTTTTATACTTAATACTTCTTGTTATTTTATTCATTTTAATGTTTATGTTTTGTATTTTTTTTTGTTATTGATACGGATTTGTTGAATTTCTTGAGTTTCGAATTACAAAGCCCTCGGTCATACAATTACTTGGGCGATAGAAAGCGACTTAAATCATTATTTACCGGTGAGCGCCAAATTTTAACGTTAAGAGCTTACACAGGAAATGTGGAGACGTACAGGATGAGCGGTACACCGGAAGCCATTGTTGCCAATGCATTAATTGTAGCGTTGTGACTTGGAACAACACCTGGTTGGGTTTTAGATTCCGTTTCTTTTGTGATCGTTTTAGATGGATATAGAAAATGTGGAACAATCGAAAATTGAACGCAAAAAAAAAAAAATAAAAATAAAAAATAAAAACAGGTGAAGAAATATTTCTGGTTCATTCATTTTTGAGACGGGACGACAGCAACTAGATTTGGGCTCTGGAGAAAGCGAAAAGCGTCAAAACGTGATGACTCCTCTTAACGCTCTTCGGAGTGACCTAGTTGGCAAAACATTTCCTCTTTTGTGAAGCTTGAACTCTTCTGTTAATGTCATCTGAAAAAGTCATAAATTAAAGCTCCCAGCTCATACTCGTCCCAAAGTCAAATACTGACTGACTGGAGCTGCATAACATTATCGCTCTCAAGTGCTGTGAGCTGTCTTGGCCAGGTAAGGGTTAATCTCCCTCTGCCACGTCGTTTAATGAGCATCATCGTATATTGCTACGTAATTTCGCCTCATCTATCACTATCCTTTTGATCTTAAGTAATGGATGTCATTTCATCTAGTTGCACTTCTGTTTGTCTTCAGGATAAACATCATCGCCGACAATCAGGTACTGCGTACGGCTTTCATGTTCTCGATCAAAGAATTCTCCTCAATGTCCCAATGTGTGTCTTCATCTTTCTACATAGTCGAAACGAACCAGGTTTAGCTGGCCTAATATATTAACAATGATATTTAATGATTGTAATCGACTGGACAATTACATCAGTGACGTTGTCGATTTGGAACCAACCAGCTGCCCCAAGATAAAATGGTTTTGTTGATCGCCGGCATGGTGGAAGCGATGGCCAGAATGAATGAGAACTTCCCGATTAAAAAAAATTTCTTTTCTCAAATTTGGACAAGAATTTACTGTTTTGTAAATAAACCGTGTCTTTTGTTGATATTTTAATTTGTTCCAATTACATTCCACGTCCTGCTTTTGCAAAGACGTTCAACACGTACACACACACACACACACACACACACACACACACACACACACACACACACATATATATATATATATATATATATATATGTATATATATAGATCACCGGTTACATTGAAACGTTAAGGATACAGAGACATTCAACATTTACCTTTTAGCTTTTAAAATTTGACATCGAACGTATATTGAAATTAAATTTAGCCTTTCACATTACGCTAATCACGGTTCTCACTATGGCCCTGCCAGTACGATAAAAGCTGTGCGCTCTCAAATTACCGGGCAGTGTAAGCGACCTCCTACAATCCGCAATGTGTTTCGGCTTTAAATAAACCACAAGGATTGCTAAGCGTTAAAAACAATCAATTTTCGAAACTTTTATTTCTATGGTTTTAAATTGGCTTACATTTTATTGTCTATTTATGCAAAGGGAGTAAATATGGTGTAGAATTCGAGACGTAATAAAATGTGGACTGGTTAAATGAATGTCAAATGTGAAATGGTTAATGTAGAATGGTTAAAAATGGTTAAAATATGGAATGGTTAAAAATTAAAATGTGGAATGTTTTAAATTGAAAGATCAAAATAAAAACGATAGATAGCTCAATGATACAGGTTAATTGAAAAATTTATATACGTCAGAATTCAAAATGAAATATTGTGTGTCTCTGTCATTTTAACCTTTCGATGTAAATTATAACCGTCGTTTGTTGCATTGTCCCACGCGAACTCTTATATATAATACGGGTAACATCAATAAAAACGTTATTTTGTCTGGGAGAGTTCTTTCTCAGAACGAAACTCATCATTATGTAGTTTTCCATGTCATTTAATATCTTCATTTTTTTCTTTCTTTCTCTCTCTCGCTTGTTATCTATCTATCTATCTATCTATCTATCTATCTATCTATCTATCTATGTGTGTGTGTGTGTCTATATATATATATATATATATATATATATATATATATATATATATATATATATATAAATAATTACTATAAAGTAATGTCAGCCGGCCTAGAGATAAACTTGTCATTAATTTTCAATGTTAAAAAAACAAAAACTTTGGCATCGGCTTACACACGCGTATGCACTAAATTCGTTTTTCTTTTTAATCAATTCAACAAGAAGAGCGATGACGCCACTAAGAGAGAAGGAGCTACAGGAAATGAAAAAGAGGGAAAAGACTTTAGAAGCAGCGGAAACCCAAACCAATACTAGAAACAAGGGTTAACATCGGAGGATTATGTACCGACGAGAGTCGAAGCTAACGTTTATAATAATAAAAAAATGATGTCGGATTTTAAAAATTTCACCAGTTGCACACACACAAACTCACACACACACACACACACACACACATATATATTTTGGGTATAACAGCAAAATTGTCCAAATCGTGTAACATCACGGTACATCCCACAAAATGTTTAATATCTGAAAAAACAAAAACAAAAAACGCCAAACTAATTGTGTTTCTTTTTTCCAGGATTTCAGATAAGATGTTTAGCTATCTTGACACCATCTGTCGTAAGAATCACCGAAAAACCCTTTGAGTTATCCAGCTAGAAAGAGAACAGGTTAAAATCGTTTTGTGTCACACCCACTATGTCTTTCCAGCTGAGCAATGGTGAGAGGAAAAATCATTCAGGCCTTCAGTAATAGTACCAACCTTCATACTCTGGCTTTGATCTTCAAAATTCATTCAAGAACCATCAAGAGAATGATGAATAATTTTAAAAAAGGGTGCAGTAGAGAGGAGAACTGAATCAAGAGGTCACAACGGGAAGAGGGATCATCGTTTCAACTTAGAGCTAGATACATTCTTATTGGGCAAAATAGAGTCCACTAGTATTATAAAAACCTCGGAGAATTCCACTAAGATATCTTTAATCATTTCTAAGATACAACGGTTCAAATCTTAATCTAACAATTGGACAATTTTGCTGTTTTACCTAGTGAAAATGTGAAGAGAAATTATTGTTGGCGCGTACAGATCTTCCCTTCTTATCTCTTATAGTCATGACTAGAAGGATTTTACGACTCCATTAAGCGACTATAGCTCGTATTGATATAACTGGAATATCGCAATAATAAGTAGGGGAGATCAGGCTGCTAATACATTCTTATGTTTCGCGTTAGCTTTCTTTCGATAGTTTTACTTTTAATAATTTAAAAAGGAAAATTCTTAAAATAAAGCCGGCATTTTCTACAGTTTAAATAAACTGTTATATAGGAATAAAGTGTCGTTGCCGACACTTGTGTTTGAACATAGATCGCCAGTAAGTAAAAAGAGGCGATCCCATTATCGAATTAAGTAGATCGCAAGACCATGGAGGGACCGAATAAATAGAAAGTGGCGTGACATCTAATCGATCACACATTTCTAGTCTATCCTCTATTACTATACGGATCGCTATTTCTAGTCTATCTTCTATTACTATACGGATCGCTATTTCTAGTCTATCCTCTATTACTATACGGGTCATTTTTTTCTAGTCTTCTGTTATTATAGAGTTCGCTATTCTCTATACTATTCCCTATTTCTACACTATTCTCTATACTGATCACTAAACAGATTAGTATTCATTTGTTACCATTATAGTGAGTATTATCGAGCAAGTACTATTATTTCGAGTATTATTCGAGGGCGTCTGACACCAATATTGTTCAACGGCGTTACTATAGGTGTGTCGGTCATTACAACGTCTGTACTACAACGAGCACCAGAAAAGTGTCAATGAGAGTTCGTTGACATCACAAAATAAACTAATAAATATATAATATAGGAAAGATTTCTATCAGCAATAAATGACTAGATTTCATTTTAACATAATAACGGGCGATCTTGTCATTAATGCGATAAAACTGAGAAAAATTATAACAAAAAACGAAAAAATTCATAACAAAAAGAAAGGGCAAAAAAAAAAAATTCTCTTGTATATAACATTTGTCTTATTTACATTGTTCGGATTGTTGTCCTCATCTTTATTGCCATATTCACGACGTTTGGGCCATGGTACGCTCCGGACTTCTTCAGGTAATTAGAATTTCGAACCGGACACTTTCAGTTTCTAGTTTCACGTGTCATGCCTCTTCTGGATGTCTACGTTTTGAACTCAACTCGCCAATGTAAACAATGTAAATAATGTAAATAATTGCAATACCTCATCTTAGAAATAGAGACAGATTTTGAAGGTTTATATAGCAGTAAAGATGAGGACAACAGTCTGAACAATGTAAATAGTGTAAAGAATTATAATACCTCATCTTAGAAATAGAGACAGATTTTGAAGGTTTATATAGCAGTAAAGATGAGGACAATGGTCTGAACAATGTAAATAGTGTAAAGAATTACAATACATCATCTCAGAAATAGAGAGAGATTTTGAAGGTTTATATAGCAGTAAAGATGAGGACAATGGTCTGAACAATGTAAATAGTGTAAAGAATTACAATACATCATCTCAGAAATAGAGATATATTTTGAAGGTTTATGTAGCAGTAAAGATGAGGACAATGGTCTGAACAATGTAAATAGTGTAAAGAATTACAATACATCATCTCAGAAATAGAGACAGATTTTGAAGGTTTATATAGCAATAAAGATGAGGACAACAGTCTGAACAATGTAAATAGTGTAAAGAATTACAATACATCATCTCAGAAATAGAGACAGATTTTGAAGGTTTATATAGCAGTAAAGATGAGGACAATGGTCTGAACAATGTAAATAGTGTAAAGAATTATAATACCTCATCTTAGAAATAGAGACAGATTTTGAAGGTTTATATAGCAGTAAAGATGAGGACAACAGTCTGAACAATGTAAATAGTGTAAAGAATTATAATACCTCATCTTAGAAATAGAGACAGATTTTGAAGGTTTATATAGCAGTAAAGATGAGGACAACAGTCTGAACAATGTAAATAGTGTAAAGAATTATAATACCTCATCTTAGAAATAGAGACAGATTTTGAAGGTTTATATAGCAGTAAAGATGAGGACAACAGTCTGAACAATGTAAATAGTGTAAGGAATTATAATACCTCATCTTAGAAATAGAGACAGATTTTGAAGGTTTATATGGCAGTAAAGATGAGGACAACAGTCTGAACAATGTAAATAGTGTAAGGAATTATAATACCTCATCTTAGAAATAGAGACAGATTTTGAAGGTTTATATAGCAGTAAAGATGAGGACAACAGTCTGAACAATGTAAATAGTGTAAAGAATTATAATACCTCATCTTAGAAATAGAGACAGATTTTGAAGGTTTATACAGCAGTAAAGATGAGGACAACAGTCTGAACAATGTAAATAGTGTAAAGAATTATAATACCTCATCTTAGAAATAGAGACAGATTTTGAAGGTTTATATAGCAGTAAAGATGAGGACAACAGTCTGAACAATGTAAATAGTGTAAAGAATTATAATACCTCATCTTAGAAATAGAGACAGATTTTGAAGGTTTATATAGCAGTAAAGATGAGGACAATGGTCTGAACAATGTAAATAGTGTAAAGAATTACAATACATCATCTCAGAAATAGAGACAGATTTTGAAGGTTTATATAGCAGTAAAGATGAGGACAATGGTCTGAACAATGTAAATAGTGTAAAGAATTAAAATACATCATCTCAGAAATAGAGACATATTTTGAAGGTTTATATAGCAGTAAAGATGAGGACAATGGTCTGAACAATGTAAATAGTGTAAAGAATTACAATACATCATCTCAGAAATAGAGACAGATTTTGAAGGTTTATATAGCAGTAAAGATGAGGACAATGGTCTGAACAATGTAAATAGTGTAAAGAATTACAATACATCATCTCAGAAATAGAGACAGATTTTGAAGGTTTATATAGCAATAAAGATGAGGACAACAGTCTGAACAATGTAAATAGTGTAAAGAATTATAATACCTCATCCTAGAAATAGAGACAGATTTTGAAGGTTTATATAGCAGTAAAGATGAGGACAACAGTCTGAACAATGTAAATAGTGTAAAGAATTATAATACCTCATCTTAGAAATAGAGACAGATTTTGAAGGTTTATATAGCAGTAAAGATGAGGACAACAGTCTGAACAATGTAAATAGTGTAAAGAATTACAATATCTCATCATAGAAATAGAGACAGATTTTGAAGGTTTATATAGCAGTAAAGATGAGAACAATGGTCTGAACAATGTAAATAGTGTAAAGAATTACAATACATCATCTCAGAAATAGAGACAGATTTTGAAGGTTTATATAGCAGTAAAGATGAGGACAATGGTCTGAACAATGTAAATAGTGTAAAAAAATTACAATACATCATCTCAGAAATAGAGACAGATTTTGAAGGTTTATATAGCAGTAAAGATGAGGACAATGGTCTGAACAATGTAAATAGTGTAAAGAATTACAATACATCATCTCAGAAATAGAGACAGATTATGAAGGTTTATATAGCAGTAAAGATGAGGACAACAGTCTGAACAATGTAAATAGTGTAAAGAATTACAATATCTCATCTTAGAAATAGAGACAGATTTTGAAGGTTTATACAGCAGTAAAGATGAGGACAATGGTCTGAACAATGTAAATAGTGTAAAGAATTACAATACATCATCTCAGAAATAGAGACAGATTTTGAAGGTTTATATAGCAGTAAAGATGAGGACAACAGCCTGAACAATGTAAATAGTGTAAAGAATTACAATATCTCATCTTAGAAATAGAGACAGATTTTGAAGGTTTATATAGCAGTAAAGATGAGGACAATGGTCTGAACAATGTAAATAGTGTAAAGAATTATAATACCTCATCTTAGAAATAGAGACAGATTTTGAAGGTTTATATAGCAGTAAAGATGAGGACAACAGCCTGAACAATGTAAATAGTGTAAAGAATTACAATATCTCATCTTAGAAATAGAGACAGATTTTGAAGGTTTATATAGCAGTAAAGATGAGGACAATGGTCTGAACAATGTAAATAGTGTAAAAAATTATAATACCTCATCTTAGAAATAGAGACAGATTTTGAAGGTTTATATAGCAGTAAAGATGAGGACAACAGTCTGAACAATGTAAATAGTGTAAAGAATTACAATATCTCATCTTAGAAATAGAGACAGATTTTGAAGGTTTATATAGCAGTAAAGATGAGGACAATGGTCTGAACAATGTAAATAGTGTAAAGAATTATAATACCTCATCTTAGAAATAGAGACAGATTTTGAAGGTTTATATAGCAGTAAAGATGAGCACAACGGTCTGAACAATAAATAGTGTAAATAATTACAATATCTCATTTCAGAAAAACAGGCAACTTTTGAAGGTGAATATGGCAACAAAGATGTGGACAGCAGTCCTAACAATGTAAATAATTTAAATAATTAAATCTCTTCTCAGAAAGAGATCAGATTTCGAAGATGAATATGGCAATATCTTATCTCAGAAAAAGAGACAGATTTTAAAGGTGAATATGGCAATAAAGATGATCAGTTCCAACAATGTAAATAATTCTAATAATTGCAACACCTCATCTGAGAGAGAGAGAGAGAGAGAGAGAGAGAGAGAGTAAGAGAGAGATTTTAATGGCGAATATGTCAATAAAGATGAAGACATCAATCCAAACAATGTAAATAATGTAAATAATTATAATACCTCGTCTCAGAAATAGAGATAAATATTTATTTTAGGTTTTATATTATTTTACTCTGTAAATGTTTTTTTTTATCCCCGATCTCTGCTCTGGTGAATGAGGATCGATAAACCGATTTAGTTTTGATGATTTAGGATCGATAAATCGGTTTCATTTTGGGGAATTATCTGTGGTAGAGCGTAAAGTTTCAAATTACTTGCTAAAACGAAAATCCTCATGTCGTCAGTATTTCACTAAGTTAATTAATATCCACCTGAAACTTTTATGTTGTCCTTCGAATAAATACTCTGAAAAAAAAAAACTCCGTTCAAGATCTCTTCAGTTGAAATACAATGTAAAATGACCATTTATTTCGAATAACCTTTTTATTTTGGCAGAAATCTGAGTTTATGCGAAAATGCGATTATCTTCGTTCTTTAAAAATGTACTTCCGAAACGTTTCATATCATCGAGTCTTCAAAATGGAGGATTGATCTCGGTGGTAAAAAAATATTCATAACGAGAATGATTCTACGACTCCATTAAGCGACTATATATTTTTTATGGTTTACGTAAACTAATCATATAACGTAATCTATATATAAAATTCTGAGATTTCCGTTCATCCGTCAAACCCTCTAAAATAGCCATTTCTTGACCGATCGAAACCAAATTTAAGGAAGATGTGCAAACATGAAAGGCGGTTCAAAGTACACTTAGTGTTACTAGGGTGCGGAAAAATAAATTTTAATTTAATTTTTTGGAATAGTAAAAGTTTTATTATTTAATATACAAAATACTCCCACCAATAACCAATAATTATTTAATAAAAATGAAATATTACTTTTCCCTTTTTTATACATATTTAATTCTGAGTTTTAAAAGATTAGTGGCTAATTTCCTCTCTCTCTCTCTCTGTATATATATATATATATATATATATATATATATATATATATATATATATATATATATATATATATATATATATATATAATTATTTGGCTTCCGTTAGTCCGTCTTTCACATCGTCTAAAGTAAACATACATTAATCGAAACCAAATTTTGGTGAGTAGTACAAACAGGTAAGGGGGTACAACTACAGTTGTTTTTACTGGGGGGCGTAGCTTAGTTATTATCAATTTTCATAATTTTGGTGGGGAAAATTAAGTTTTATTATTTAACATAAAAATACGCCTACTACTTTGAAAAGCAATTTAATGATTAAAATAACACATTCATTTTTGTTTTTTGTGCATATCTTTTCTTTAAGATTTTATATACAAGATCGTTCTGGGTAAGATGTTAAACTACGTCCAGCAGCAAGGCTTCTGATCAGGAGGTTTTGAGGAAGGTTAAACCACCTCTTAATTGCTGGTGTTCCCAGGTCCAGCCTGACCAGGGGTGGTAGCACCTGTTAGGGTCCAAGTAATGGGCAAATAGTTAACTCTTATCAGCAATACTTTTTTGAAACAAATTATTACCAGCAATACAATTTTGAAGGAAATATATTACTAGCAATAAAAAAATTTGTCACCAATAAATAACCCATTGAGGTTGATATGCCATAAAACAAAATAAACCAAACCAATCTAAACCAAAGAATACATATTCTATTCATACGAATCTATCCTAAAAATGTTGTCTGCATTAAATAACCCATTGAGGTTGATATGGCGTAAAACAAAATAAACCAAACCATTATATACAAGAATCCAGTTTCCAGTTCACCTTGCGTTCGTGAGAGCTATAAACAAATCCTAAGGCCAAACGCTTCAAAAAGTAGAAATTTGGCTCCAGAAAGAAATATTTACGCATGACCAGTTGTATATTGCATACACAAGGATAAGAAGAACTGAGGATTTATTATACTTTGCTGTTAAAAAGTTAAAAGAGTAAAAAATAAATTTTCTTAAAAATATTGCTTAACATGAAGGCCTATAAAAGAAAACTAAATTAAAGAAAGTATTAAACCGTGAACTAGGGTTTTTTGTCAAAGTATTTTCACAAACAAATCAACTAATTCAAATTTCATCGATTGGTTTGCGAAATTGGTTTGCGTAAGGTTTGTAAATCTCGACAAAAAATGTTAGCGATAATGTGAGGATTCTAATATATAAAAGCTTCCCATTAGCTATGATTGAAAATATTTCATGCTAACATATTAATGGATAAACGTGCTATTAGTGCGATAAAACGGACATATTAAAAGATAATTCGTAACAGAAATAATTCATAAAAAAAGATATCCGCCCTGTTTTTTTTGAAAGAAATGTGTGTTTATTATATGCGTTTTTATTGAAATAATAACATTTACTGCCCCTGGGGAAACATTACAACCTAGTTAGTAAGTTGGGGCGACCAGGTTGTTGATACATTGCTTCATATTCTTTTCATCTCGTGTTAACTTTCTTTGCACATTGTTACTCATAAAGTAGTAAAAAGCTGAAGTCTTTAGAACTTTGTAAAAAAAGAGTTAATTGCTTCGAGAAAATACTAGATTACTCATGCAGATAATATATATATATATATATATATATATATATATATATATATATATATGTATATATATACTTTTTAGATTTGTAGGTTTGATGAATTGGATCGTGTTACGATTCCACTGTAATAAATTATAACCATAGAATATTAGATTTTAAGGCTTTTATATTATATTCTTGCTCTGCTCTGGACATTGAGGTCTACTTGGATTCTATCCTCTTGGAAATATATATATATATATATATATATATATATATATATATATATATATATATATATATATATATATATATAGTCTGTGTGTGTACATATTAGGAAGCAACGCTGTAATGTTCTAAAAATGGTATTGAAGCGTGAAACTGACAGTCACGATGCAGTGTTGATTCCTATATCTACATTCCCTATATCTATAAACGCTCTATCTTCGATATTGGACACTCAGCGTCTGTAATTAAAGTAATCTATCTATCTATCTATCTATCTATCTATCTATCTATCTATCTATCTATGAACAACAGGAAAATCAGAGTCGTGCTACCGATGAGCGATGATATGGATATTTATTAATATCTACCTATATAGTTCTGTTATATTGCACTCTTTTATTATCACCAGTACTATGTGCGATACACACACACACACACATATATATATATATATATATATATATAAATGGTGGTACTCACTTGGAAAAAATGTTGGTACTCGCTTAAAAAAAATGTCACAGGTATAAAGCAGGTGATAAGTTTTGTTCCCTATGCGCGGAGGAAAAGTTATCTATTGCTAGCTATAAAAGAACCCAATAATTTATTGAACCAAAAATCGGAGATTCTTAGTAGGTGTAGACATAAGAAACGAATAAGTGGGTTTTTTTTCGTTGTTGAATAAAGGACGTAAACCCTAACCCCCACCCCGTTGTTGAGTGTTTACTGGTTTTACTTGTTTTTTTTTTGGATTTTTTTTGTCATGTGGTCATGGTTGTTTTTTTGTTTAAGCTATATATTCTGTTCCATTTTTTAAGTTTTGGAGCAGCATCACCTTGACGATCCGTTTAGGTGAAAACTAGGTTGGTTTGCCTGGTTCCTTAGGTTTATCTTGTATCTATCTATCTATCTATCTATCTATCTATCTATCTATCTATCTATCTATCTATCTCTCTCTCTCTCTCTCTATATATATATATATATATATACACGCATAACAGATACATGTATATATTTATGTATATATACTCACGCACAACATGCATATCCCCCCATGTATATATATATATATATATATATATATATATATATATATATATATATATATATATATATATATATATATATATAAATTATCTATATAGTCTATGCTGGGAAGAAAGCATATAAAAATTGTACAAACTTGTTCTTTCTGCATAAACTTCACGAATAGGACAAAATTTAATTAATTATTAAAAAGGTAAATGAAATCTAGGATAAAACGCTGACAGTATAATTATTAAATAAAACATTAAAATTATGCAAAGAGCAAACCTATTAAAAGGAAATCTATAAAATAATTAAGGACAACTTATCCTTTCTCTCTATTTGTTTTATTCTTTTTACTTTTAAAAGTTTATTTTTGGTTCATGTCATTCGAGTGAATCGACCGTCAGAAAACTGTTGATGTATAACATTTGCTTTCGAAAATCTGCGGACAACACAACAAAAAATACAATAAAAAAATAAATGATACGTTACGGAAAGACAGAAGTGTATTAGCAGTAGCAGTAGCAGCAGTAGCATTTTGGAAGTAATCGAGCACATTGTGTTATGAGCAGCAGTTGTAGCATCCGTTACGACAGCAGGGGTAAATGTAGTTTGAGCACGAGAGTTGGTTTATCATAACATGACTTGAAAGCATCGCTGGGGCTGCCTCTGTATGTAACTATATAACAACTTTCTTTTTCGTTATATAAGGAGAAAAATAGACCTGGAATTTCCTGAAAGCTCTGAGATATCACGAACGATTGTTTTCTTTTTTTTTTTTCTCTTAACGGTTCCCGTCTACTACGAAAACTCTCCGTTGCGAAAACCGGGAAGAAAAACAAAGACAACAGCAAACCAACATACGAACAAACAAAAGGGGGATAGATCACTTTATTTATTTATTTATTTATTTTTGGCTTTGGTATATATATATATATATATATATATATATATATATATATATATATATATATATATATATATATATATATATATATGTACTTTGATACATCTCCTCGTCACGGAAACATTGACAGAACTTGCTGGCTCTACCACGTGCTGTTGTGAAAGTACAGGCGTCGGGAAAGAAAAAAGACAAACAGATCCAGGAAAGTTGCTCCTCATTCCGTCCATAATCAACCGAAAGAAAAAAAAAAGAAAGAAAAAGAAAATCTTGGATTTGAACCTAAACATTCTGACTGACTTCAAAACTCTTTCTGTCTCTGTCCCTCTCTCTCTCTTTCTGTCGCTCTCTCTCTCTCTTTCTGTCGCTCTCTCTCTCTCTCTCTCACTCACTCACTTGCTACAACTTTGTTTTCAAAAATTTACACCGTTCATTTCATTCTTTCGTCCCTTCCTCTATTTTATATATAAAACTTAAACTTGTCCTTTGACCCTTCCTTTTTCCTTAAATTGAACCTTGTACAATATCAAGAAGCGCCACCCCTTAATATCAATATTTTCTCGATTTATATTTCTTTTCGAGAACAAAGCACACCTGTCTTCATTATTACTCATAGCATTTCACCTGTAATATACTACCCACCTTTGATTTTGAAATAGACAACACCAAATATTTGCATCATTGAAAGGGAATAAACAGAATTCCCCACTTAAATAATTTGATATTTATTCTCTCCCCAAATCTATCGTTATTGGACATTGCATTCCTAATCAGTCAGCAAATACATATACTAAGTCGAAAGTACACACATACACAGATACGCACACAGGTAAACAAATTATTAACTCCAGTGAAAATGTAAATACAACGTGTCTTGGAGTGTAAACCTATTCCTTGCAAGCTTCTTTCATTCTGATAACGGTAGAAACTAACTGAAGAACGAACCTCAGCAATACAGGAGCATTTTTTCCTCGTTGTGAATAGGATTCGTTCGCTTTGGAATCTTATTTGTTCTCTCGATCTCTCATTTTCATTGTACGCAGAACAACCTACTTTCACTTTCACTTTCATTTTCATTTTCCCCGACAGACTTAATTTCTTTCTTTTTATTTAACTGGCTGTATAAACAAAGTATCTATCTATCTATCTATCTATCTATCTATCTATCTATCTATCTATCTATCTATCTATCTATCTTGTACTTCGCTGTTGCATAACTAGGAAAATCTGCTCGAAAATTCTGGTTCACGGACGTCGTGATCGTGGTTGTGATGGTGGCCGTGAACGCTGGAGTGGTGCTTTTGAAAGGTGATAGGGCTACGTCCTCGTTAGTTTGTCTATAATGTTGACCAGAAATAGGTAAACAAAACGCTGCGGCAGGTTTGGGAAAAAGAGGGCATTAAGAGAAGAAATGGTTTGAGAAAGGGCGAGAGAGAGCGTGATCGAGCGAGAGCGAGAGGGAAAAGAGTAAAATAAGAAAGAAAGAAAGAAAACTCTGAGTCAGTGAAAACTCGACGGGGAGGAAGTAGATGGAGGTATGAAAACCGAAGAGATGAAATAAAAAGAATTAAAATAGAAATACCGTCTCTGAACAAAATCATTAACTTTAAGAGCGAGAATTAATAAAGGAAAAATGGTAAAAAAGAAAATGCTAACAAACAAGTAACAAGCAAGGCAGTGGCTACCAGGAACAGGAGGACCATTGGGAGGAGAAGGAGACGAAGAAACCTCAACAAGGAAGATAGAGTCACCAGTTGGAAGGGAGGCTATCGAAAAAGACGAAAAACCAGCGAAAGCAGTAGCTGCAGTAGCGACTGTAAACGTGGCAGAACAAGCAGTGGTGGTCGCTGTAGCGACGGCAGGAGAAAGAGGGGAAATAAATTTGGGAAGCAGGGCGCAGAGAAATTCGAAAGAGTGGGAGAAGCGGCACAAGAGGCTCCAGGAAGAGGAAGAGGTGGAGGTGGACGAAGAAGAAGAGGAGGAGGAGGCGCTG
>OZ010574.1:28277242-28282242 GCA_963932145.1 Acanthosepion lycidas | reverse complement strand
TACCTGTACGACGATAGCCAACGGAAAGAATCTCTGACTGATACCAAATCAGTCGGGTTTTGATCCCGGCTTGAAGCAATCGGGCGTCTAGCCACACTGAAGAGCTGTAATACAGTCTGTCTGTGGATGACAATAGATATCAATAATAAGTCAAGAAAAAAATCTTAAAGTTTCATTTCGGTTGTAATTTATTCCATGTATATTTATATATATTCATCTTTTCAGACCTGAAGTTCTTTATATATATATATATATATATATATATATATATATATATATATATATATATATATATATATTCGAAGGAATGTCCCCCAAATTGTTGTTTTTATCCATTGGGTTGTTAGTCCATGGCCTTCCATGGATTCTTTTTCAGTATTATTTACGAATGTCATGGTTTCTGAGATAATATAGCGAAGTTGTTTCGCATTGTTTTGTATTCAGGCATATCTGTCTCTCATACTGGCTACCACCCAAGATACGACAACCCGCCATAGCCGGCAAGTTAACCTGTACGTGCGATGAAAAGAATACATTCTTGCCTTTGACAAGATTGTTAGTGCAAAGTAACCCGATAAGACCGGAAGTTGAAACCGATTCGTCGATTCCATTTTTCGCGCCAATAATATTCCACAGATTTCATTACTCGAATTAATCATTTCTGTTTCACTTTGTTACACAAGCTCAAAACAAGCCGAACTTAGCCTGAGGAATGCTGGTTCTCTCTGCAATAGAAACGGTTTTCCAAATTTGTTTGCATCGTGTAACTCAATTGAAACACACACATTCTTCTTATTCTGATTATCTTTTAGAATTTTCAGCATTCGAAATCATAGCTTTTTACATAGACTCGAATATGAATTGCTGGCTTTGCTTGAGAATGTGGATGTATTTCAATTAAGATGTTGATATGAATTAAAAAGAGATTAAAAAGAGATTAGTTTATTAAATAAGAAAGATTAAATTCACGACGGTACATATTGTGATCGGGCGTTGTTTTATTACACAAAGTAATATATCATTGGTTTAATATTTTATGACTTACTTATGTAGCGACATATGCAGACATATCTGTGGATAGAAACTACGATCAAGTAATTGTAAATATACAGGCACTGATGGTGAAAGGAAACAATTGTTAT
Source organism: Acanthosepion lycidas (assembly GCA_963932145.1). Taxonomy (NCBI): domain Eukaryota; kingdom Metazoa; phylum Mollusca; class Cephalopoda; order Sepiida; family Sepiidae; genus Acanthosepion; species Acanthosepion lycidas. The sequence goes on along the minus strand of OZ010574.1, from coordinate 28,281,100 downwards.
ATATATATATATATATATATATATATATATATATATATATATATATATATATATATATGTGTGTGTGTGTGTGTCTGTGTAGGTGTTTGGGGGTGTTTAGACAGAGATGGTAAAACTGATAAATATGTAGATAACTATGAACAGGTTAAAATATACATACATACATACACACACACAGATATATATATATCAGGCTGAGATAGATAGATAGATAGATAGAAAGAAAGTGGTATAATTAAAAGTCTGAGATTGATAGAATATATAGATATGAACAGACAGTGACAGAAAGATATGAACAGGCTGAAATAGATAGATAGATACATAGATAGATAGTAGATAGATAGATAGTGTTATAATGAATAGTTTGCGATAGATAGAATAGAATAGATATAAAAAGACTGTGATAAAGAGATATGAACAGGCTGAGATGGATAGATAGATAGATAGCTCTCTCTAACTCATCGACGCCAGTCGATATCATAAAATCAATGTGAACTCCATGAAAATTTCGTTGGCTGCATATCGACTTCCTCGACAGTTCTGTTATTCAGTTGTTCTTCTCCTCGACTGGTTGCCAACCCTGTCAAGAAATATCAGTCTGTCGTAATATGAAACTCATAGCTGGATGAGGTGGTATAGAAAATGGTATTTGTACGAATGTGTACGCAACGGACTCGATCGGAACTCGAACTCGGCTCTGCGAAGTCCTAGCTGCTAACCACCTGCATAGTCGACAGGTGAATAGACAGATATGCATATACATACAAAAGAAGTAAATCAATATGTAGACATCTATGGAATATCTAAAATGGCAAGGAGCCAAAAAATTTAAAAAAAAAAAAGAAAACGTAAATTGAACTTGCTATGCCCAATGTGTTGGTTTGGTTTGGTTTATTTTGTTTTACTGCATATCAACTTCAATGGGTTATTTAATGCTGACAACATTTTAGGATAGATTCGTATGAATAGAATATGTATTCTTTGGTTTAGATTGGTTTGGTTTATTTTGTTTTACGGCATATCAACTTCAATGAGTTATGTAATGCCGACAAAAATTTCATTGTTGGTAATATTTTTTTCCAAAAATCTATTTCTGCTAATATTTTTTCTTTCAAAAACTATTTCTGATAAGAATATTCCTTCACTGGTAATATTTAAAAAAATACACTGCTGGTAACAATTTTATTTTTATAAAGCACCTCTGGTATTAAACCCTATTTTTACACTTTCACAGCGTTTCGCTCTGATTATTGGTGCCAACCATTTGCCCATAGCTGCGACCCCACCAGGTGCCACCACCCTGGGCCAGGATTAACGTGGGAACATCAGCAATCAAGAGGCAGCTCCACACTCCTCAAACCCTCCTGATCAGAAGCCTTGCCTTTTGGGCGTAGTTTATCGTCTTACTCAGAACGCGGATGTAGTTTATCGTCATACCCAGGACGCAGATGTAGTTTATCGTCATACCCAGGACGGTGCCCGATGTGAACACTTATGTATTGTTAGGATTAATTCACCAAAAGTCGTTCCACATGTTAGCAGCATAGTTGTGGAAATTAGATATTTTTTGTAAACACCATTGCACTCCTCACAAGGTGATAGAGTCGCTAAGACACAAGGGGATTACTAGGTGTGAAAGAATTTGAGAAAATATTCAGCGGGGAGAGGTTATTTAAAGACCAGAATTAAAGGTAAGAAATGAAGATTGGGCTTGGCCCTCCTCGGTCGAGGTTTCCGGGGTTTGTAAGCACCGGACCTGACAGATGCAATGGTATAGACATATAATCGAAAATATAGATTGATTCGTGGAACGGATAGTCACTGTTCACTTTTGATTTTTTTGTTGATATTGGACACTCTTTCCTTACGGATATGGAACATTTTAAACAATAAACATAATACAAATTAAATTTAAAATTGGTAATGTTTGATTGTCAATTTTGTAATAAAATTTAATATTAATTAGTTAGAATGATTTCTGTTTTAGTCTAACCCTAACATTAAGGCATTAATTATTATAACTAAGTTTTGTTGTCAAGTTTTTTGAATTCTCATATACTTGTATTTTGATTGGTCATTGCTGCTTATGTAACAGCGTTTCCCCCCATCGAAGGGTAATTGGTTGAATTAAATCTTTTAAAAATCTTTATTCTACATTCAACACCATCACTTGATTAGACACCAGAAGTGTTGAAACAAAATGTCTGTTTTTGTAGTGATTTTATAACATATTTATGTTATAATTTTCGAATAAATTATATATATATATATATACATATATATATATATATATATATATATATATATATATATATATATATATATATGTGTGTGTGTGTGTGTGTGTGTGTGTGTAAAAATATATAGAAAGTAGGAAAGAACTTGTTAGGTAAATAATCCCCAAGAATTTCGCTTGAAGATGGAACAGAGCTTGGTACTTTAATTCAATTTAATTCAAATAGTTATATTGACGTTTTCGGCTCTTGTTTTGAAACATGAGAACTCTTATGTAGCGTTGGAATCATATCTTTAAATAAATAATTATACATATATATATATATATATATATATATATATATATATATATATATATATATATATATATTAATAAATATACATTTCACGACGCAATTTTCAGGTGCTGAGTATGAACTCATCGTTAGACAATTTTGAAATAAATATTTGAGTGTGGAATATTCATATTTTAATTTATTAATTATATAGACCGTAATTAGCTTTAAAAATAACAATTAAAAAAAATTTAAACATCAATGAAAAACTAAAACTAAAAGTTAAAATTTAAAATAAAATTAAAAATTGAAAATATGAAAAATAAAAACAAAAATATGAATATTCAACACACAAATATTTAATTTTCTTTCCTTTTTTTTACATATGCAAAGTGGAACCACGGTTCGCGAATTTAATTCGTTCCTGAAGACCTTTCGCAAACCGAGATGTAAACCGAAACTATTTTTTCAATAGGAATCAGTTTAGGAAAAAAATCTCTACAGTAAAATTGTCAAAGAAAAACACGCCACCCGAATGTATTCAACACAGCGGTCGCCTCAGAAATTATTCCGTTCGGGTTAATTCGGTTCGGCAATGTTGTTCAAGAACCGAAAATTTGTTCGATAACCGAGGGATTTTCATCTCGAATATTCTGTTCGAAAACTGATTTGTTCAACATGTGAGACATTCAAGAACAGGATTGTATATTAATCCCATTATTTTGAATTGCTTAATGTCAAAATAAAATAAAAAAACTGTAGTCCTAGTATAATATATTATTAGGTTGGTGGAAAAATAATGACGTAATAATGTCGTTTTTTGACGTTAAAAATACGTCAAAAAACGACATTATTACGTCATTATTTTTCCACCAACCTAATATATATATAATTATGAGTATATATATATATATATATATATATATATATATATATATATATATAATTATGAATATATATATATATATATATAAATATATATATATATAAGCAAATATATATATATATATTAGAAATATACATATTATTCATTAACATATATGTATATATTAATAAATAGAAAATTGATAGATAATATATATATATATATATATATGTATGTATAAATATATATATGTATATATTTATATATATATAAACATTATCATGTTAACCCTCACCGCGAGAACGACTGAGCTTCATGCACGACGGACTAGTCGTGATAGCGGCGAGGGATAATATATGTATTTATTAATATATATATATATATATATATATATATATATATATATATATATATATATATATGTATTTGTGTGTGTGCATGAATTTCTATAAACAACGAGAAAAGGAAAAATTATTTTCGTCC
>OZ010574.1:28272242-28274742 GCA_963932145.1 Acanthosepion lycidas | reverse complement strand
TGAAATAGACAAATTCCGACAATTATTTAAGACATTTTTTTTATCTTCATACGTTCTTTTTATTTGTATCTACAAAAAAGAACGTATAAACATAAAAAAAAAAATGTCCTAAATAATTGTCGGAATTTGTCCATTTCATAATATATATATATATATATATATATATATATATATATATATATATAGATAGATAGATAGATAGATAGATAGATAGATAGATATGTGTGCGTGTGAAGGTTTGAAAGGAAATGCCTAAAATAATTATGTAAAGTTTCAATTCATTGTTTGGATTCTGTAACTCATTTACAACAGTTTATATTTGATCTCCTGCTGTTTTGATTCTGAGAGCCGTTTCTCTTATTCTATAACTTTGCTTGCTTCAATCGCTTGCATTTCCTTGTGTGCATTGTGGATCGATAAACTTTACGTTATATACTAATCTAAGATGACAAAAGAAGGACATGGAACTGAGGTTAGGAGATTATGTTTCAATGACATTCCAAGTGAAGACGGCTTTTTTTTCCCGCTTAGAAATAAGTCCTTTTGAATAAACCAATCTAATACTCGAACTCTGACCCCTCTTTACGTTGGCTGCAAATAGGCACCGACTACCAAACATGATATTTCGTAATTAATGTTATAGCTCTTCATAAATTATACGCCGACGTATGCGTATTTAACAGTAACTGCGCTTTCCCAGATCAAACCTGTTAGTTCAGATCAGTAGTAGTGAGTTCGATCCGAACTGGGTGTTTCTTATTAAATTTTTTAACAGATTGCGACCGCTGTTAGGGAGATGTGATTAAATATACTTTAATATTTTAAAATAAATATTCAGTATTATTCAGTATTTAGGTAATAAGCATTATAACATAGCACAAATAGGAATTTTTATACAATTTACGCATTTTTTTACGTATTTATGGTTATTTTTTTAAACTTTTATGACAAACCAAATTCTCTGTAGATGTAGTTATGGATAATATTATATTAGGTTGGTGCAAAAATAATGTCGTTTTCTCACATGGTAACATATGTGAGAAAACGACATTATTTTTGCGCCAACCTAATACATTAATTACTAATTTTTTTTTTTAAATTAATAACTATTTGTGCTGAGTTGTGGACATTAATAGCCATCTGCTGATGTGTTAAAATTTTGGATTAATGCAATAATAAAAATTGAAATTTTAATCTCTGATCGATGTCGCGATCTCACAGTGCAATACAAGATTGACATTATAAACTAGAGAAACATTTTGTTAACGAATACAACTGTGGTTAAGTTTTTGTTTTGTTATATTTATTAATTCATGTATAGTCGAGGTAAGAGTTTTATTTAACAGATCGCGATAGCTATTAGGGAGATATGATTAAATATACTTTAATGTTAAAAGAATATATGCAATATTATTGTTTAGGTAATAAGCATTATAATACAATAGAAATAATTATATTATGGGAAAAGGCAATTTTCGACAATATAAGTATTTTTTACGTATTTATGGTTATTTTTATTAACTTTTATCAAAAACGGCATACATGTACATGTAATTATGAATAATATTATACATTAATTAATAATGTCTTTAATTAATATCTATTTGTACTCAGTTGTTGACATTAATAGTTATCTGCTGATGTATTCAAATTTAGGAATAATGCAATAATAAAAATTTAAATTTCATATCTCTGATAGATGTCGCAATCTGCAAATATTTTTATAATAATTAAACCAGTTTTAATAATTGGTTGATTCGTTTTCTAAACCCTTTGCAGGTTATTTAAAGCCACAAAATATTTTTAGATTGTAAGAATGTTTTTTTTTTAGATATAATGATTTAGTGATACAAGTCTTAGTATTTAACCCACAGCTAGGGGTATTTGTGCATAAGTGAATATAACAAACCCAACTGGAATTGAAACTTGGCTGTCTGATTAACATTTCCGAGCAATTATCCAGTACACCACCCAAACATCCAGCTTTACAGTAGCTGGTAATCCTAAGCGGTCACCAATCTAGATTCTGACCAAACTCGACGTTGCTAAACTTCGGTGACCATAGGAGAACCGGTGTTTCAACGTGATATGGCCGTAAGTCCATTGTACCATCCGAAAAAAACAAGCTTGCAGAACCTGGTATTCCTAAGTGGTCACCAATCTCGATTCTGACCAGGATCGACGTTGATTAACTTCGGTGATCATACGAGAGCCGCTATTTCAACGTGATATATACAACAAAGTAATTTTACTGAATCTTTGCCCAGTAATCTGTTAAATTTTAATGATTATTCAAGCAACTTTCTAAATATCTCTGTCAGGTCATTACAGAGATTTTCTCGTTCTAGTCATAATATTTGTGTCAATTACAATCACGTGAACGCAAATATCGTCTGTAGTGAGTGTGAGAGAAGCGTGTGCAAAGATCAGCGTGACCTTCTTGTTCATCGCTTGGATGTGAAGAAAGATTTGAGGAGGAGGTCAGATTGGTCATAAATTG
>OZ010574.1:28217242-28267242 GCA_963932145.1 Acanthosepion lycidas | reverse complement strand
TTTTTTACCACCAAACATATCTTTAAATATATATACATATATATATATATATATATGTGTGTGTGTGTGTGTGTGTGTGTGCGCGCGCACGCGCATTAATTCACCAGAGATATTGGCTTATATCATAAAATAGTATTATCTAAATTTTTAAAAATTGCATTATCTAAATTCTTATTGATCAAGTCAGTTTGAATACATTTAAAATTTATGTATTTCTCATTCGGCGTATTTTTAGTATTTGTTAGCGTTTCAAAGCATACTATTAAAAAGGACAACATCGCTTACTTCCCTTTATATCTATTGATTACTTCCCTTTAGTTCAATCTGCCATTTAAATACTTAGTTGCTTGAAAGTTTCAGTGTTATGGAAGTGCGTGTAGCTGGCTGGAATACGTGGCATTGACCTCCTGGGTTCGAAATCCAACCGTGGCAGTTGGGTTTGTGTTCATACAAATACCCTTTTGTAAATTTATGAATCCATTCTCATCTATGGGCAAATTAGCTTGGCAAACTGACTTCTCAAGTTTTGGTTGTCAATCAATCTAGGAGAATGAAAAAGGCATGTGAAACAAATAAAAGAAAAAAATAACGTTTTCTCCGCCTGCGGCAGAATACCTAACTCATACGACTAAACACTTTCAGTTTTAATGCGCCGATACATCCCCATACATGGCACATAACTGACTGCCTGATCTATATATAGTAGGGCAGACCGGGTTCTGTAGCCTTGGATGACCACGTGGTCTACCGCAGAAAGTAACGGCAATCTATTACGAGGAAAATATGCCTCGTCAGTCATGAATCGAAAGATACATGATCGCTTGAGCGTGTATCACACATGGCATATAACTGACTGCCTGATCTTTCTATAGCAGGGCAGACCGGATTCTGTAGCCTTGGATGACCACGTGGTCTACCGCAGAAAGTAATGGCAATCTATTACGAGGATGATATGCCTCGTCAGTCATGAATCGAAAGATACATGATCGCCTAAGCGTGTATCACACATGGCATATAACTGACTGCCTGATCTATCTATAGCAGGGCAGACCGGATTCTGTAGCCTTGGATGACCACGTGGTCTACCGCAGAAAGTAATGGCAATCTACTTCAGGAAAAATGCCTCGTCAGTCATGTATAAAAAGATACATAATCGACACGGGTGGCCAGGCTTCCTGGGAGATACATGATTTTTCGAATAACCAGAAGGCTATAGAACCCAGTCTGTCCTGCTATTTAACCCATAGCTGTGGAGAGAAGAGATGAATTCATACCTGTTATATACCGTACCTATGAACAATAATGGGTATATCCCAATCATCATAAATAATGGAGGTAATATGCTGTACATGAAGTCCACCACTAGCAGTGATATACCTACTTCACACCGCTAGCGAGTGTTGTATTTTGTTTATGTTATAAAGATCACCATTTCATTTTCATTCTCTGTTGTGGTTATTTCTTATTAAGTAACCTTTTCTAGGTTACCACAATACCTTATCCAATGTTTGCGCGTAACTGAATGTCACGAATTCGGTTGGAATTCGACTCCTGGCCACCCGTGGCGATGCATGGGTACATTAAAACTGAAGGTCTTCAGTCATATGAGTTTAATATACCGCCGCAGGAGGAGAAATCTTTTACTTTTCTTTTACTTTTATTTGTTTCATGCCTTCGCATACCAGGCACAAGCGATGTCTTCGAGTCATACCGGGGTAAAAAAAAAAAAAAAAAAAAAGAAAAAAAAAAAAAGGAAAGCATTTTAATATTCTATCAAATTCGGAATTTATCGCGAGCTGAGAGAAAATGACTCCCACATATACTTCCCAAAAATACTTTATGTATAATGGTAAGGAGGAGCCACGGTGAAATAATGGATAGCGTCTCGGATTGAGGAAACGGAGGGCTGAGTTCGAATTCCAGTCGAATCCATTACATTCACTTATGTTTCTTGGGAAAGGTATGAGTCCTCTTCTTCTCCCCCAGCTATGGGTTAATAGCAGGACAGACTGTATCATGCATGGTAGATAACTGACTGCCTGGTCTATCTATAGTAGGACAGATTGGGTTCTTTAACCTTGAATGGCAACCGGTCTACCGCAGAAAGAAATGGCAACCTACTGCTGGAAAAAATATCCCTCGTCATGTATCGAAAGATACATGATCGCCTAAGCGTGTATCACGCATGGTACATAACTGAATGCCTGATCTATCTATAGCAGGACAGACTGTTTATATAGACTTGGATGGCGACTAGTCTACCTCAGAAAGAAATGGCAACCTACTGCGGGAAAAAATCTGCCTCGTCAATCATGTATAATATGATACATGATCTCCTAAGCGTGTATCACATATGGCGCATAACTGTCTAACTGATAATGGTAAGACATTAACTAGATGAAGATTCCACTGCTGTTAATGTCTTATCATTTTGTGGGAAATATTTCTGAGATTATTATTCTTCGTTTGGGCGGAAATTGCGTTGAAAGAGCAAAAAATCAACCAAGCAAAAGATAATTAAATATCTGGAAAGTTTTCTAACAGAGGACGAAAAATGTGACACTGAAATCCGTAGACGCATTGGGATAGCTAAAGACGCCTTCCAAAAGCTAAGCAGAGTGTTAAGAGATAGAAAAATTTCGTTAGAAACAAAGAAAATAGTACCGAACTGTTACGTGATATCTGTCTTAGCGAATACTGTACAATCAAAGATGAAGAACAGACTTGAAGCATCAGAAATATGCTTCTACAAAAAGATGCTGAGGATACCACTGACCGAACATGTGAGTAACGACGAGGTTTTGGAGGAAATGAAGACAAAAAGGAAACTTATACTTAACATCAGGAAGAGGCAATTGGAATTTCTGGCGCACATAATGAGGAAAGAGGGCTTGGGAAATTTGATACCCACAGGACAGATTGGGGGAAAGAGAGACAGATGAAAGCAGCGTGTAACATATTTGATGAGCTTGAGTAAATGGATGGAAGAACAGGGTTTGTTTAGGAGAAATAAAAAAAATGATAAAACTTATTAAGAGTTAAAAGGGACAGGAAGATGTAGAGAGCCATTATCGCCTGAAGAGACACGGTACATAAACGAAGATTTTGACAAAATTTTGATACAAAATTGCTATATAAGCTCTGGTAAATAATAATAACGGAAAAAATTTCAATATGAGCACTGGTAAAAATAGAAAAATTAGGATTATGTCCCAGAAATTCATATAGAGATGTTCTTAAGGTCACATGGTTCAGTAGATAAAGACGTTACTTAGTTCCAGTGACTAGACCCAAAGAGTTGTGAGTTCAATACTATGGTACAGCAATGGAAAACCCAAAAACTTGGAGAGAAAGAGAATGGCACAGTCACAGAACGATCTCCCCCGGTACGAAATTCCAATAACATGAAGAAGGCCGGAGCGTACATCGTTGTGAATATGGCAATGAAGATGAGGATAACGAATAATGTAAACAACACCGATAATGTCTATCTGTTCAAATCTAGACAATTTTAATCCAGAGTATTAAGAGATAGAAAAATTTCGTTAGAAACGAAAAGAGAATTGAACTGTTACGAGATACCTGTCCTAGTGAATTCTGTATAATCTCTTCGAAGATGAAGAAGAGACTTGAAGCAACAGAAATGTGGTTCTACAGAAAGATGCCGAGAATACCATGGACCGAATATTTAAGCAACGGCGATGTTTTAGAGAAATTAGTAAAAAAAAAAAAAAATCCTGGGTACATAATGAGGAAAAAGAGATTGGAAAATCTGATACTCACAGGACGGATTGAAGACAAGAGGAACAGAGGAAAACAACGCATAGCATACTTGACAATCTTGAAAAAAATTGATGGCGAACAGGGTTTAGAAATAAAGAAAAGGAGAATTTATTTAGAGCTTCAATGAACAGGAAATTGTGGAGAGCCATCATCGCCTACGTCATCAAGGAGACACGGTACATAAAGAGAGAGAGAGAGACTGAGAGTGTTTGTTAACGACTCGAAACGCTTTACTATCGAACTGACTCGGCAACCGTGATCATCATTCACTCAAGACTGACGTAAGCAGTATTTCTAATTCATTGTTGTTCTGTCAGCGCGACATTTTCTGTTACCCGCACAGTCAACGTTTCATATATATATATATATATATATATATATATATATATATATATATATATATATATATAAAATTATTTATTCGAAAATTATAAGATAAATATGTTATAAAATCACTACAAAAATAGCCATTACGTTTCAACACCTCTGGCGTCTTATCAAATGATGTTGAATATAGAATAAAGGGTCAAATCAATAAACCACCCCTCGCAAGGAGAAACGCTGTTACATAAGCTGGAATGATCAATCAAAATACAAGTATACGAGAATTCAAAAAACTTGACAACAAACTAAGGTTATAATAACTATTTAATGCCTTAATATTGGGGTTAGATTAAAATAGAATTTATTCTAACTAATAAGTATTAAATTATACGATAAAACTTTAAATTAAAAATTACCCATTTTAAAATTTAAATTTAATCTCTATTAAGTTTAAAATTATAAAATTACTGAGGAAAAAAGAAAAATATAAATCTTATTCTATTTATTTTGTTTTTATTGAAATTAAGTTGGAATAAACGTTAATATCAAGTGTCGTTCTGAGCTTCATGACAACATAGATATATTTGAATTCTAAATATAGGCAGGGGAGGATGACAGCTAGCAAAAGACAATATACACAATCAGATTATATATATATATATATATATATATATATATATATATATATATATATATATATATATATATATATATATATTAGGTTGGTGCAAAAATAATTTCGTTTTCTCACACAGTAACATATGTTAGAAAACGAAATTATTTTTGCACCAACCTAATATATATATATATATATAATCAAAATGTAGAAGAGCGAAAAGAATATAAATTCAAACCTTCATAACATAAATTAAAAATAGGGTTAATATAAGCGTAGAACAATACATATTTATTATAAACTGTCACATTGGAACATGCAAGTTACCACGATAAAAATGCATATTTGTTTCAACGTCTAAAACCTCGTCTCATCAAGTGGTTACAATATGACAATATATATATATATATACACACACACACACACACACATATATATATATATATATATATATATATATATATATATATATATATATATATATATGTATGTATTAAAGCAAAATTGTGGCAACCACCTGATGAGACGTCTTTAGACGTTGAAGCAAATATGCATTTTTGTCGTGGTTACTTGCATGTTCCAAGTGAACAGTTTATAATATATATATATATATATATATATATATATATATATATATATATATCAAACAAAGATTGTTCATGTATGTTTCTTATAATATGTAGATTTAATAGTCCGGGGGAAGAAATTCGAGAGATAAAAACAAAAAAACAGAAATAATAATACTGCTAATAAGACTAATAAATATTTATTCTATATTCATACGCCTTTTGAACCAATAGAGGCATGTTGAGAAAGATTAAAAAAATCGGAATTTTCGTTCAAGCCTGTGTGCATTTTGAACGAGATGAGATAGACAAAAAGGAAAAATTAAGAGTGTTTTTTTTTCCGTGGAATTTTCAGTAACACATGCGCTAAGACAAAAACACAGGCGGCAAGACAAAAAAAAAAAATCAAATATTCTTCCCATTTCGTCAACAGGCCAACTACTATACAGTAAGTATTATTAGTCTTACTATCAATAACTTAAGATAAAAAAGACAACAAAAATAATAGCTATTTTTATTATCTTTTTCATTTTATGTTATTAAGAATGCCGCTATCGAGTCTTGCTAAAATGTTAATTAAAATGCATAAATAACTTATCAAATTGAAATGATGAATAATAATGATATTAATAAAAAATAAGTAAATATATATATATATATATATATATATATATATATATATATATATATATATGTATGTATATATATATATATATATATATATATATATATATATATATATATATATATATATATATATATGTTATGAAGAACTTGGTAATCCGTATGGGTAATCCCAAGGTGGATGAAATCCCGAGAGCTCAATGCAAATCCAGAGCAAGAAAAACAGACCACTTTAATGTACCATTATAATAATTTATTTCACCAGAGTCCTTTTAAAGGACGCCAGATCATCAGATAGCACTTCCAAAAATGAAATGAAACGAAAAATGAAATTAAAATTGATGGGTAGTGTAAGATTTTGTAATTTAACAGAGAGTGTAAGAGGGATAATTATATATATATATATATATATATATATATATATATATATATATATATATATATATATATATATATATATATATATATATATATGTATGTTTATTTATTTACTTATTTTTTTATTAAGTCGAGTTCGAATTCCAGTCGAATCCATTACATTCACTTACGTGCTAATACCCTTGAGAAAAGTGTGAATCTTTTTCTCTTTCTCTAGCTATGGGTAAATATCAGGATAGACTGGGTTCTATAGCCTTGGATGGCAACTGGTCTAAGAGAAGGACAACTCTGAATTCAAAACCTGGGGATGGTCGTTTGGGGACCTTGTGGCACGTAGTACACCAGGTCTCTGTATTCGGCTCTACAAAAAGTGTGGATGGTCATTCACAAAATCTCATGTGCTTTTGTCGGGCTGTCGTTTTCCTGGGAACTGATCTGCTTGACCTTTATACGTCGAATTCGATGAGAGAGTCGAGAGAGTATTCTTCTAGTACTGCTAATAATATTTAGTATATTGTTCTTCTAGTTGTGCTAATCATATTTATATATAGGTATATGCGTTTGGCTGATATTTTGGCTTTTTTTTCATTGACTAGTTTTATTAATACCTTATATAGGACCTTTTAGGTAACAGTTGCATTTTGTTTTGTATGATCTATATATTCTAATTAATTTCATTTCATCTATATGCTTAAAGTTTTGTCTGATCTGGTTGTTTAAATAATTTTGTTTGATCTATATATTTTAATAATTTTTTGCAATTATTTTCTTTTGTCATGCTTTTATTTTCTTTTTTTTAATTTATTTCTTAAAGGGCCATATTATCATATTAGGTTGGTGCAAAAATAATGACGTAATAATGTCGTTTTTGGACGTAAACGTCAAAAAACGACATTATTACGTCATTATTTTTGCACCAACCTAATATTTACTGAGTATAAAATTGTAAAATTGTAACTTTTAAATCACAAGATATGCGGTTTGTCAAGAGTTGTTGTTTAATTATTTTTCCTTTCCCATTGGAAGTTCCATATGTCTTATGGTTACATTATAGTAAATTTAAATATATTGAATATAATGTCTAACTGCTATCTCCCCCTTTCATACTTTATTTTCATTATTCTTCCTTTTCTCTGGAAAAGAGAATGTACCTTGTGTCTTTCTTTCTTATTTCTTTTCTTCTTTTTTCGCGTGAAAAGAGGTTGTATGTGGTTTTAAATATTAAATTTCAATAAATTATTATCTACTAACCAGTCATCTACGAACGCCTGATGGGATGTGTTGGTACCCATCGAAGGATGATTATATTTATGCAACGTTTGTTCTCATATTGATGTAATATCCTAAAATAAAGAATACAGCTCTACATTTGTATTGAGCCCTCTTTTAAATTAAGGTTACGAACGTTGGAATTTATATCTGATTTATTCTTATTATATATATATATATATATATATATATATATATATATATATATATTAAAAAAACATAAACATTAAAAACAAATATATGGCTAGTTTAGATATAAAATCTCTATACACAAACGTCTCTATAGAGAAATGCTTAAATCTAGTAAAAAATCCTTAAAAAAAAAACAAAAATCAAATGACCTCTCTCTACCTACACATAAAATCATAAATAGAGGTCAGTTAATCAACAAGCAATATTTATTTACATTTGATAACCAACATTACAGACAAAAATTTGGTTTACCAAAGGGATCTCCTCACAGCGGCGTTCTTGCTTGTCTATTTTTAGAATTTCTAGAAAGTGACCCATTCAAACATATATATATATATATATATATATATATATATATATATATATATATATAAACAAATAAGAAAATCAACAACAACAATAATCACATTTACTCACTTTCGTTTATTAGGCGTAACATTACATCACTTAACAGCCTTCATAGTTTACCTAGACTTTCACGGTAAGCGTTATGAATATATTTGAGCGGCCTCGGATTAACAGTTTTTGAAAACCTAAGGATAATTTTATTTTGTTTATAAATACATGTTGCAAAAGAAAATCGTTACATTTACCTTGATAAAGTCCATCAGAGGATTAAACGCATTGGTAAAGAAATGTTTTCCTTTTGTCCTTATTCGCACGCACGCACACACACACAGAGAAACACACAGAGAAACACACGCACACACACGCACACACACACACACACACACATATATATATATATATATATATATATATATATATATATAATGAAAGCGAAACATGGTCCATGTGAGCTTTTTATATTTTGGACTAAATTCAAACATGAAGGATAGGGACACAGGCGTTTAGTCAAATGACTAATATATAGTAAATATCAATTTTCATTGTTAATATTGTTATCATTTTGTTGGCCTTTTATTCCTCAAATTTTTATAAATCGGCCTATTAAATCCACACACACACACACACACACACACACACACACACACACACACACACACACACACACACACGGTTCGGACAATCTTTTTAGTTTCCAGGGAGAAACTGAACATAAACTGTCGAATATCCTCGGAATGATTTCGGCTTTCATGAACTATTATCAAAGGATTTTATTATCGTGTTGTCAATGTGCATGCAATGAATTTCTGTCAACGTATTTCTACCATCGTTTTCCATCTATTT
Organism: Acanthosepion lycidas; assembly: GCA_963932145.1. Lineage (NCBI taxonomy): Eukaryota > Metazoa > Mollusca > Cephalopoda > Sepiida > Sepiidae > Acanthosepion > Acanthosepion lycidas. The sequence continues at coordinate 28,258,299 of OZ010574.1, read as the reverse complement.
CTAGCAATGTATTTCTATCAATGTATTTCTACCATCGTTTTCTATCTATTTCTATCAATGTATTTCTACCATCGTTTTCTATCTATTTCTATCAATGTATTTCTACCATCGTTTTCCATCTATTTCTATCAATGTATTTCTATCAATGTATTTCTACCATCGTTTTCTATTTCTATCAATGTATTTCTACCATCGTTTTCCATCTATTTCTATCAATGTATTTCTATCCATGTATTTCTACCATCGTTTTCCATCTATTTCTATCAATGTATTTCTATCAATGTATTTCTACCATCGTTTTCTATCTATTTCTATCAATGTATTTCTACCATCGTTTTCCATCTATTTCTATCAATGTATTTCTATCAATGTATTTCTACAATCGTTTTCCATCTATTTCTATCAATGTATTTCTACCATCGTTTTCCATCTATTTCTATCCATGTATTTCTATCATGGTTTTCGATATATTTCTATCAATGTATTTCTACCATCGTTTCCCTCTATTTCTATCAATCTATTTCTACCATCGTTTTCCATCTATTTCTATCAATGTATTTCTATCAATGTATTTCTACCATCGTTTTCCATCTATTTCTATCAATGTATTTCTACCATCGTTTTCCATCTATTTCTATCCATGTATTTCTATCATGGTTTTCGATATATTTCTATCAATGTATTTCTACCATCGTTTCCCTCTATTTCTATCAATCTATTTCTACCATCGTTTTCCATCTATTTCTATGAATGAATTTCTATCAATGTATTTCTACCATCGTTTTCCATCTATTTCTATCAATGTATTAGGTTGGTGCAAAAATAATGACGTTTTCTCACATAGTAAAATATGTTAGAAAACGTCATTATTTTTGCACCAATCTAATATTTCTACCATCGTTTTCCATCTATTTCTATCAATGTATTTCTATCAATGTATTTCTATTATCGTTTTCCATCTATTTCTATAAATGTAATTCTATGAATGCATTTCTATCAACGTTTTCAATCCATTTCTATCCATGTATTTCTATCATGGTTTTCGATATATTTCTATCAATGTATTTCTGTTATCGTTTTTCTGTGTCTTCACTCTTCTTTACTCCTTTTCAAGTATCGCGTTTTTATGTTTGCTGTCATGTCGTTTATTATTATTATTATTATTTATTATTAGTATTATTATTATTATTATTGGTGACGAGTATATCTAATATGTCCTTAAAGTGAATGAAATTTTATTGATACTGGTTCGGTTGAACTTTAAGGTTAAATCTTCTAGCATTTGTATTCTTGTTTCCCAATTTATTTTTTTACTATTATTAATAAGCATTTCTCGATTAGTTGTTCTTTGTTCTAATTTTGGTGATAACCATTTAAGATATTATCGAATAAATTGCAAGTTAGCCATTGCGATAATATAATTATCACACAACCAATGTAGGTGTTTTTGACTTCTTATTAGATAGACGTTATCTCAGAGAAAAATTGCTTTGTTAAAGTACTGATGATATTTTTTTTGTTGCTGTATCATTGATGATGATCAGGTTGGAGGTCGAAGGTGATGAGTAATTCGCCTTTGTAGATTAGGAGGAGGTACATAGAGATATATTAGGTTTCTTCTTATGTTTTGCTATAGTTGATGGTGATTTTGTAGTTGGTTTCTGTAGGCATTTCTGTGTCTTGCATCGTTGTGCAAAGCATCGGTACGGAAAAAGGATGTGACATATCGCGTTTGAATTTTGACTGAGGCTGCATGTATTACTATTACTCTAATGAAAGGCATGAACCCATTTTCCATTTTATCCTTCTTCATGCTTTACACCTTGATAGAAAAATAACGGCAAGCCACAATAGCTGAAGAGGGAGAAAAATTGCAAGTAAACATCCGGATAAAACACAATTTTATATCTAATTTACGGAATCATTAACACGAATATGCTGTTTTATTTATTGTCAACCTTGACAAGGTTAGTCGTATTATTGTCGGAATGACGTATTTTTAACCAGCTTTTCATTCGTTTAAGTAGCGTTTCGGTTTCTGTGTATTGTTTCATATCTCTTCCTATAATGCTATATTCTATCATGACGTAGGTAATCCTGACACTCACACATCCCTTTTCTTTATTAAATGTGAATTGCCATGTTTTCTTGTAAAGAGATAAGCGAGTGATCTCCTGTTGGTTTCTTTGAGGTTTTTGAATTCAGAGTAGTTCTTTTTCTAGACTGGTTGCCAGCTATGGCTACAGTGCACAGTCTGGTCCCTATTTAATTTATGGCTGAGGTGGGTAAAACAAAAAATGTATTCATTTCTTTCCCAATAAAATTTAAGTAAAAGGGAAGGCAATTGTCCAACCTGGAATTTGAACTAAGGAGATCGATATTACTTTAAGTTTCAAAAATTGTTGCGACTGCCGACAAATTTGCTACGTAATTTAAATTATCTAATTAAACCGGTTAATCATTAGAACCCTTATATATATATATATATATATATATATATATATATATATATATATATATATATATATATATATATATATATATAAAAGCATTTTTATGTTTATGCATTCTTTTTATAGATACAAGTATTTAAGTGAATTCTCTGTTTATAATAAACAGTATTATATATAGTCTGAGGTGCCTTTAACCTATTCGGCCACGTAGGAGCGTTCGGTTAGCAAGGTCGGTTTTACTGTCTTTAAACTACAATCTTCCATGGTTAAAGGCATGTCAGACTATATGACAGTTCCGAAAATGATACAGATTCGAATCCTGTCGGAAGACGAATATTTTCTATGAAATTTTCTCGGACATTCAGGCCGGTAAATATTGTTTAATACTGTTTATTATAAACAGAACATTTACTTGAATATTTCTATCTATAAAAAGAATGTATAAACATAAAAATGTCTTAAAATAATTGTCGGATTTTGTCCATTTCATAATATATATATATATATATATATATATATATATATATATATATATATATATATATAACATAAAAGGCTCAAACACTAATAATGGTATTATTTTATTACATTGGACTCGTAATCCCAAATTCAAAAAAAATTCAATATATATATATATATATATATATATATATATATATATGTATGTGTATGTGTGTGTGTGTGTATGTGTTTCCATGCATGCATGCAGGGCGGCAATAAAGTCACTATGCTGCTTACTTACAATAAAAATTAAGACAATGCAATTAATCAACAGTTCTGGTTAATGATAAAATTATATAGTCAACAATAATTACGATACTGTTCGAAATGCAAGCCACCTGCGTCAATGCTTTGCGTTTTTTTTATTATAAGTAACGGTATAGTGACTTTATTGCCCTTCCATAATATATATATATATATAATATTATTGCCCTCCTATAATATATAAATATATATATATATATATATATATATATATATATATATATATATATAAATATATATATATATATATATATATATATATACACACACACACACATAAATATATATATATATATATATACGTGTATAACTGCTTGTTTTTTCTTTGCTTATTTCGTTATCCATTTGTCGCTAATGCAGGCGTATTCTTTGTATTCATATGCATAAATGCGCATGCGTGGTATGCTTAAACGCATGCGTAACAACACCTGTATCTCCTCGTCACTTAATTCTATCTCCAGGCCTGCGTCATCGATAATATCGCCCCACCAAGAATAAAAATGACTTAAAAACAAGAAAATAAAGAATAAAGACTTAAAATGAAATAGAATTAATTAATAAATACTGTAAAACAGTGAGCATGAATTTTTTTCAAGCGACCCCATTTTTATGATTTCTGAATTATTTGAATATTCAATCTTCTTACGGATTTTTTTTCAAATGCGCTAATGGAAGGGATCTGAAAATGAGTGTATTCGATTTCCCGATTAATTACTGTTAAGTTGTCTGAATATTTTTTGTATTAATTCCATGCGAATTTTATCTTCTTAATCTTCTTTTTTATCGCAATCTTCTTGTCTTTTCACCTTTTACGTCTGTGAAGTAAGCAATATGGAACGGAAATAAATATACAGACTGATTTATGCGGTTTTCATAGAGGTCGTAGAATATAAAACGGCTGCAATGTTGCAAAGAAAAAAAAAGCAATACAATAAGATAAAAGAAAGCATTAAACATAATTCTTATTAATTAGCAAAGAATTCATTACAAAAATAGAATATGGCGAAAGTCAAGGATGTGTTTTCTCGCTGGACTTATTCAATCTTTTCAATGAGGCAATTCTGAAAGAATCAGAAGTCCTACCAGGATTTATTATTTGCGGCCACTATCTTAACAAGACTAGATATACAAATGCAACAGTTTTGATAGCAAACAGGGAAAGGAAACCACTGGAGTTACTATAGAATTTAGTAAAGGAAAACGAAAAGAAAGAAATCATTTTCCAAAAGACAGACTGTCAGCAAAAAGAAACAGCCCAATATACGAATTACAAACTGGAGATATCAAAATCAAGGAAGTACAGATATTTAAATATCGAGGAAGAATGGACGGAAAATGCTATACTGAAATTCAAAGCCTCATTGGGATAAGTAAATAAGCCTTCCAAAATCTAAGCAAAATATTAAGAAACAAGAAAATTTCATTATAAACAAAGAAAATAGTATCTGTCTATATTTCTGAGATGAGGTATTATGTACATTGCTTACATTATTCGGACACATGGCACAGTGGATAAAGGCGTTGGTTAGATCCAGTGATAGGACCCAAAGAGTATGAGTTCAATTCCCGGTTAAGGCAGTGGAGAACTTTCAGAGGGAAATTAACAGGAGATAACTGATAACTGACATCCATTAAACATGGTACGTGGAACTAGATCAGTCTACCCCAGTGGGCGAAATAAAGGGTTACGTTCGACATTCCAACCACCTGAGCGTACAAACATTGCAATAAATATGGCGACAAAGATGAGGACAATAGTCCAAATAATGCAAATAAAGAAAATAGTACTGAATTGTTATTCCTCCTATATGAATGCTGAATGCTGAACAATATCCTCACCGGATGGAGAAGAGACGGAACAAGAGAAATGTGGTTCGTCAGAAGATACTTAGGATAACATAGACACAATATGTGACAACAACAAAGTTTTAGAGAAAATAGAAGCAAAAAGAAAAGTGAGACAAGACCCCAGAATGAGACAATTAAAATATCCAAGACACATAATGAGAAAAGAGGGCTTAGAAAATTCGACACACACATGACATATCGAAATCAACAGCGAGAGAGGAAAACAGCGCAAATGAGAAGCAGCAAAAGGAAACACAAGGTCCAGGTTCTTTGTTTTGTTTTGAGTGTTTCATTGTAAATGGATAATATAAATAAAGAAATGATCGACTAACTCATCTGATGACTGACTCAAGAGTTTCGCATCAAAACGCTCATCGGGTCTATCTAGATAAATTTGATAAATTATTGAACTTATTATTTGTTTCGCAAAGTAAAAAAAGAAAAAAGAAACGCTAATCCTAACTTTCAAGTTTCAAATTTGCAATGTGTGTGTGTGTGTGGTGTGTGTGTGCATTTGTGTGTGTGCGTGGTAGGACTTTAGTATTTGAATTAATTTCGACTAAATATTGTGGAATAAGAAAAAAAAATTAAAGTAGCACAGGTTTTACAAATATTTGAATAGAAACATTGAAATATATAAGTTCATATTTGTGTGCATATATTTTTTTAAATGTATGCCATTTTAGAAATTTTGCTAAGTGCACCGTGACAATATTCATTTGCTCTTAGGTGTGCTGTTACTTAAAAAAAGGTTGAGAAACACCGCGCTAAAATTTTGTTATAAACACCACAACCTTTTAAATGTTGAACCACTGAAATTATTTTTTTACTTTCACTCTATATACATATATAAGCACTAACCTATACATACATATGCATATATATATATATATATATATGTATATATATATTGAAATGGATAAAGTCCAAGAATTATTTTTTATGTTTCTACGTTCTTTTTATAGATACAGATATTTAGTTAGATGCAGTTTATAAAAAACAGTATTAACAACATATACCGGCCTGAATGTCCAAGAAATTTTAATAGAAAATACGTGTTCTCCGACAGGAATCGAACCTGTATCCTATACGGAACCGTCATATAGCCTGACGTGCTTTTACCGATTGAGCCACAGAGAAGCGTTTTGGTTCGTAGTAAAATCGACATTGCTAACCGAAACGCAACCAAAAGTATAAACATGAAAAATGTCTTAATATATATATATATATATATATATATATATATATATATATATATATATATATATATATATATATATATATATATATATATATATATATATATATAGTAATTATTTCCTCGATTTGATTTTCGGCAAATATGAAACGTACTTTTAGATTAAATGCAACTCTATCTATCGCATATCATGAACAACTCGATAAATATCAACTATTTATCGTAATATACATCTACTCGTTATTTCATTAATTTATTTATTTTCTTTTACATATATATATATATATATATATATATATATATATATATATGAATGCAATGTCAATCGCTATCTACTGTCCTCCTGATTACTCTCTTCTCTTTCTGCTCATCATTATTCTTCCTGTTCCTAATTCTTCCAGACCCTGCAGCCTCTTCTGTTAAGCATTACTACCTTCCTTGTGGGCGATTCAGATTAATATATATATATATATATATATATATATATATATATATATATATATATATATATATATATATATATATATATATAAAACTAAAATAATCCTAAGGAGCCAGGTAAACCTACTTAGGTTTCACCTAAGCGCATCTTCGCATCTTTAAGTTTTAAATATCAATTTTATTTCTTCATCGATGTTTCTTGGTAAAATTTTCAGCCTTCAGGGTTTGCCGTTTTAAAAGGTATTTCCAATTTTTTATTTTCTTGAAGACTGGAAATTTTACCAAAAACATCAATGTCGGGATAAAACTGATATTTAACAGTCAAGTAATCTTTTTATATCATATTATTAACCCTCTATTTGTAATATTATTTTAATATTTCTAATATTGACTATATATAAAAATATCTGCTGTTTCTTTAATCTTATAAGTTGGCAGAAAATCTATATTTTTATATTATTTTAAAAATTCAATAACTTGCATTATGTTATTATTTGACAGGGTTAGGTCATTAATTTTTATCAATACACTTATGAAAATATTAACAGAAACACAAAACACTGATATTCAACAAATGAATTTATTGCAAATGAGCCAGCAGTCTTAAGACTGCTTCGGTTGTCGTGGTGGTGGTGGTGGGGGTGTCCTGAGTGCAGAAGAAACAGACATTTATTCTTTTTTTGCCTTTGATCCTTTCAATGGGTTTCAAACAACTTGACGGCGTCCATCTTCTCTCCAAGTTCTTGGACCGGCAGCCAAAATCTACCGAATATGGTGTGGGTCACCCTCGGCCCGTACATTTTTCGGCCTTTGTTAAAACCCTTCCTAGATATTGAAATGTTTGCGCTTGCTTTTGGCTGCCTCCATTTGTGGTTCGAATGCAGAACACTTTTATTCAGTTCTATATTCGCCTATTTGCAGCTTAACAGGCAGCGATGCCATACATTTCAAGTCGAATCCAGCACTGAAAATGTCATAAATTTACAAAATTGACGAACTTCGTCAATTTAATAAATGTAAATTGCTGTATCTAATAAAATCATCCATTTTTTTTTTTTACAAAAGTTATAAATTTCCTTTCGAAAAATTTTAATAGACTAATATTCAAATAAGTATTTTTATTTTTGGATTGTATTATAAAATTGATCTATTTATAACCGTCCATTTTTTTACACTACTGTAGGTGTCTAGTATTACACTAGGTACTAAAGCCACGCTTGCATCTTTGAACTAATTTTATTTTTTGTTAATTTGAATTTATAAAGTATGCAATGTACTTTAGTCACTGTTTCATTTATTTCTTAATAGTGATCAAAGATTGCAAACGCTATCTGTTTTAACAATCCGTTGGAATTAAAAGTTAATAATTTTTTTATATAAAATGGAATACACCGATATTTTGAAGTACTTTGGAAAGTTCCCAGCATATTGTGGAATCAGTCCATCATGTGCCATACGTGATACACGCTTAAGTGATCATGTATCTTTCGATACATGACTGAGGTGGCAGATTTTTCCTCGCAGTAGGTTGCCGTAACTTTCTGCGGTAGACCAGTTACCATCAAAGGGTACAGAAGCTGATCTGTCCTGCTATTTAAAGCTGGGGGTAGAAGAAGAAGAAGAAGATTCATACTTTTCCGAATGTTAGCGAATGTAATGGATTCGACGGGAATTCGAACCCGGTTCTCCGATTCCTCAATCCGAGCCGCTAACCATTATTCCACCGTGTCTCCTACTTCGTGAAACTACGCAAAACGCTCGAAAAATTATTTCTTTAGAAGAAAAATAAGAAATCATAAGAAAGGTTAAAAATGGTGTGTCGAAATCAAAAATAAGCCTAGGGCACAAACAAGGCGAGTAAATAGAGGAATTCTAGTTAAAGCTGATGAATAAAAAACGAAAAGTAAGGATGCTTTAAAGTTATCATGCGTGCATATCACTAGAAATCAAAATGTAATCATGAATGAATTATAAAGATTGCGAAATATCTGGATAGACGTCTGTAACCAGAAAAGAATTCCTTTAAGCATCGATCTCATAAAAGTAAAAAGGAAATAAGTCTCCTTTCAATCTTAAAAGAGGAAAAGTTCAAAAACGAGACAAAAGTGTTCCATGCTAGTTGCTGAGACGTTTGGGAAGTTCAAGAAAAGAATTAGTTTTCACAGTGTATGAATTACAGAGGGAAAACCGAGTGCACATAAGAAAAATGCTGATATATATCCTGAAGTTCTGAAGAAAATTGAAAAAGAAGGAGGGTATTCTGATGAACAAATTTTTAATATCGATGAGACAGGGTTATTTTAGAAAAGGATGCCTTCCAAAATATCTCTGGACATTATCTGTCTATATTTCTGAGATGAGGCATTATGTGCACTATTTACATTATTCGGACTATTATGACAGGATCCAAAGAGTATGAGTTCAATACCTGGTTAAGGCAGTGGAGAACTTGGAGAGGGAAATTAACAGGAGATAACTGATAACTGACATCCATTAAACATGGCACATGGAACTAGAAGTCTACTCCAGTGAGCGAAATAAAGGGTTCATTTCGATATTCCAACCACCTGAAGATGGCTGGAGCGTACAACGGCCGAAACATTGTAATAATTTCTGAACATATATGAGAATTCTCAGACAGGATATATAATGCTGTAAAAGGTAGACTAACTGTATTATTGAAAGGGAATAATAAACTTGAAATTAAAGCCTATGTTGGCCTACCAAGCTCCGAATCCAGGAGCTCTTAAAGGCAAAAATCAAGGACAATTGCCAATAATATGGAAATCTAATAAAGAAAGCATAGATAATAAAACTTCAGTATCTGTCTATATTTCTGAGATGAGGTATTATGTACATTATTTACATTATTCGGACTATGGGAATGTCGAACTGAACCCTTTATTTCGCTCCCTGAGGTAGACTGTTCTAGTTCCACGTGCCATGTTTAATGGATGTCAGTTATCAATTATCTCCTGTTAATTTCCCTCTGAAAATTCTCCACTGCCTTAGCCGGGTATTGAACTCACACTCTTTGGTCTCTGTCACGGGATCTAACTAACGCCTTTATCCACTATGTCATGCGTTCAATACCTGCTTAAGGCAGCGGAGAACTTTCAGAGGGACATTAATAGGAGATAACTGATAACTGACATCCATTAAACATGGCATGTAGAACTAGAACAGTGTACCCCAGTGAACGAAATAAAGGGTTCAATTCAACATTCCAGCCACCTGGAGAAGGCTGGAGCGTACAACGACCGAAACGTTGTAATAAATATGGCGACAAATATGAGGACAATAGTCCGAATAATGTAAATAATGTAATAAAACTTCGTTTGAATATTGATTCGTAAAATATTTTTGTCCAATGGTTGAAAATTTTTTCCAAAAATGAAATTTAGATTTTAAACTTTGCTTATTTTAGGTAATGCCCCAAGTCATATTTTAGGCCTCGATCCAATGAAGCTAAAATATCCAAGTGACATTATTGCCAGCAAACACTACCTCTTTATTGCAACCTATGGACTATGGTATTATCGATACTTGTAAAGCATACTAACTGAGAAAGACTTTTAAGCTAGTGATTCCAGTATCATCCAAATAGAATTCTACAACACTAGTTCAATTTTAAAAGAAATTTAGTATCAAGAATGCCATTGAAAATATTCATCAAGCGTGGAATGAAATTTCACCTAAAAATTTGCAAGGTGTTTGGAAGATAATTCTTCACACTTTGTGGACTGGGTGTCATAGGGTTTTCAAATGATACAGAAGGCGTCATTCAAGATATTACTTATATTGGGGAAAAAAAAACTTGACTTAGCTGAGATTTACAATTTAAAATGTCTAAGAATTGCTGGAAGTTTATTTAGAAAAAAATATCAATGATGATCTCACAAGATTTGGGACACTCAGAGAGAATATGAAGACATGGAAGAAATTGAAAAAAACGTATATATCCGTCACAATTAGAAGATTACAAAGAAGGTATTAGAAGATTTTTCCAGGGTCACTGAAGAATTTAAAGCAAAGTGTTTAGAAGCGGATCCTGATGAAGTCAGAAGCCGATAAATTTTCAGACAAATTGAAGTGGGTGATTTCTCATCACCGCCAATTATATTTAGAACCGAAGAATACCACTCTAAATAAATTTTTAAAAAATAAAAAATCAGATTAATAAACATTAATTCATAGAATTTTTATTGTATCTTCTTATATGTACCTATTAGGTTGGTGCAAAAGTAATGACGTAATAAGGTCGTTTTTTGACGTTAAAAATACGTCAAAAAACGACATTATTACGTCATTATTTTTGAACCAACCTAATATATTTTAATTGAAATGTACACAAATTAGAAATTAATTGTGAATGAGATTAAAAATTTCAAGTACAAATTACATCTCATTTCCTATAAGTTATTATATTCGATTAATGCCTTTTCGATTATTGCGTACCTTTAAATGTACAGATAACCGCATTAATCGAGGGATTCCTGTATTCATATATGTTGGTCAATGCTGCATTATGCTAGGCCTGGTGTATTATTTTAACGGTTATTGGGTGGGAGGTAAATTGTTGATCAGAATGCAGTTATTTGCCTATTTTATAGTATTGAGACAATATACACTTTCATATAATTTACATACACTGTATCCCTGATATTGAGCAACTTAACCTTTCAATATAACATACATTAAAACTATAATTTTATCATCTATCTATCTATCTATCTATCTATCTATCTATCTATCTATCTATCTATCTATCTCACACTCTTCCTATCTATCTATCTATCTATCTATCTCACACTCTTCCTATCTATCTATCTATCTATCTATCTATCTATCTATCTATATATATATATCTATCTATCTCAGACTCTATCTATCTATCTATCTATCTATCTATCTATCTATCTATCTATCTCACACTCTTCCTATCTATCTATCTATCTATCTATCTATCTATCTATCTATCTTACACTCTTCCTATATATCTATCTATTTATCTATCTATCTACCTATCTATCTATCTATCTATCTATCTATCTATCTATCTATCTATTAAATAAGGAATATTACTCACTAATGGATATTCATCGACGAGAAAGCACTTTGTGCGAAATTGTTAAATTACGCTAGTATCATTTTTGAACCAACTCTCTAATTTTTCTTTAAACGTTTAATAAGATATCCACAAGAATCGTTATTGGAAATTGTTTATTTATACCCGATGTTCGTCTGTCTTCTAGGAAGAATGCATGCTTAGATGGAATATAACAGTATATGGTTGAAAACTTACAAATGCAAGCAACATAAAAAAAGTGTTGAAAACAACTGAGAAAAGGTTCGCGTAATTTTCGACTGTCTGAGCAAATGGCGTATTTTCTGATCATCGAGGGCATTTGGTAAAGACTATGGCCAAATGCAGAATACTGGTTGTAAAAAGGCCCAACCCGTTCTGAAGTCTGACTCATTTTCATGCTATTTTTATCATTTTTAACTTAGCAAATATAAATTATCTTCTTCCTACTTGGAACTGATGCATCATTCCTACCCTCGCTCACGATCGAACACCAATGACACAAAGGATTAGAAACTCTGATTTTCAAAGTAGAATAGACCTTCTATTTTTTAGGTTTGTCGCAACAACCTCTTTCTCTAATTAACCCATAGTGCTTCCTGCATATTAAAATCTAAATTGTATAAAATGATAAACAAATAATGAACTTTCGTTTCATCGTAAAAGTTGCTGGAAAAACAGTGGGTTCCTTGAATTGCTACAGAAAATATCTACACTATTTACATTATTCGGACTATTGTCCTCGTCTTTGTCGCCATCTTTATCACAACGTTTCGGCCGTTGTACCTTCCTTTATTTCGTTCACTGGGATAGACTGTTAACAGTCTACCTTAGTGAACGAAATAAAGGGTCCAGTTACTTATTCAAAAACCTGAAGAAGGTCGGAGCGTACAACGGCCGAAACGTTGTAATAAATATAGCGACAAAATGAGGACAATAGTCCGAATAATGTAAATAGTGTACATAATACCTCATCTCAGAGATATAGACAGAAAATATATAATTCATAACTAATATTTGATTTGGCTTAGTTTCTTTGTTTAACAATATATCGACTCTTTATGGGTCGTTTATTGCCGAAATTTTATTTTCCCAAAATATATTCCTGGTATTTTAAAAAAAATTTTCCAATAATATATTGCTGCAATCTTTCCTAAAGTATTTTTTATATGTTCATGTTTTGACCCCAGTTTAGGAGTTCACAATTTGCCCATAGCTGGGACCTTAACACGCAGACACTAACCTCGTGTCTGAGTAGACCTGGGGACAAGAGCAATTAACAGGCAGTTCCACGTTCCTCAAAATATTCCGATCAGTGGCCTTGCTGCAAGATGTAGTTTATCGTCATACCCAGGGCGGTGACGCAGTGTTCAATCTTTATAAAAGTCAGATCTGACCAAGAATGGAGTTTTTTTTCCTGCCATACTGAATGTGCTAAAAGCGATTAAGCCGAATTGTTGTAGATTAATTATTCTCAACGCTTTATCCAAAAGACAAAACGTTGCTATCCTATCACATGTTCTTAAGAAACATGAAAAAGATTAGGTTAAGCTAGACTTCTATCGTTATTACTATGTCAGGGGAGTTACATTACTTAGTGTTATTAGATATGACCTCACAGCTAGGACCGCGATGCCACATTCACGGTGGTAAACCGTTTGCATTGTGTTCCTTTGATAAGGAGTAAGTAGTACTCAAATTCTCCCACAGGACAGTTACATTGTGGAATAGACTCCCGAGGGGATGCTTCCATGACAACTACAATCTTTGTCTAGAGTGAGCAGATATCTATCCTACACATCCTCATAACGAGAAATTATTACTTACTTTCTTCCCCGACCACTACCGTTATAAAAATCTCACTCAGAAATCGGGAGTGGCCATTGAGCTTTGCATTGAGTGATCAAACAGTATTTTAAAAAATGGTCGAATATTACAAGATCAAAACGGAATTCCAGTTTTATTTGAATATCGAAACGTTGGTCTCTTCACTTGTTTGCCCTGCAGCGATGCAGTTTCTATAAAGTGCCTGCTGGGTAGAGAGATCAGGCAGTTTCATGAAGGTGAGATTTAAAAATAAGAAAACACTTTGCATGAAAGACACACTGAATGTAGTAAAACAAGAAATGAAACAATCATCTGAAACGAAACGAAGTTATCATCTCTTTGAAATAGCTAATAGACAAACGAATGCATTATTCCACAAAGAACGAGCGGAAATTTCAGCGGTTGAACCATGAATGCAAACATCAATGACAAACAGAAAGCTTGGAAATTATGAAAATCTTTGTAGTTAGTAAATATAACAAAGTTGGGAATTAAAAGCGATCAATACAACTCAGAGCCTATGAAATGTAAGATAGATCAGGAATGAAAAATAAAAACCGACTAAACTCAAGTATTGTCAGGCCAGGTTCAATGTTTTTCTTGCGTCGCTCGTAGTTCTCTCTCTCTCTCTCTCTCTCTCTCTCTCTATATATATATATATATATATATATATATATATATATATATATATATATATATATATATAAAAACATTGAACCTGGTCTGACAATCCTTGAGTTTAGTCGGTTTTATTTTTAATTCCTGATCTATCTATCTATCTATCTATCTATCTATCTATCTATATATATATATATATATATATATATATAGAGAGAGAGAGAGAGAGAGAGAGACCGGGTGTAACAGCAAAATTGTCCAAATTGTGTAAAGGCATTGGGATAATCGTCCATGCCAAAAAATGTTTAATATCTAAAGTATCACTAAACTAATTGAGGTTTTTCTTTCCAGACTTTCAGATAAATCAACATAAGATCTTGACACAATACATACATACATACATATGTATATATATATATATATATATATATATATATATATATATATATATATATATATATACACATATAAGTGAACATAGAAGATAACATTCAGGCTTGACGATTGCATCTAGCATGAAACAGACTGCCGCCTGTAAGTGTTGACTTCTATGTTCATTTTTATATTTACACACGCTCTATCTCTGATATTGAACACTTTATTCCATAAATATAGCACACCTTAAGACTATATTTTTTCATACATATATATATATATATATATATATATATATGTATATGAAATATCGTAGTTTATATATATATATATATATATATATATATATATATATATATATAAATTATCGTAGTTATATATATATATATATATATATATATATATATACGCGACTCTTTTGTCAAATTTGATGTATGAGGGTCAAGCAGATCAGTTCCTAGGAAACTGAAAGCCCGACAACACCACATGACATTTGATTATAGTGGTGAAGGTTTCGTGCAGGATCACCCACACTTTTGAAGGGCCGAATACAGAGACCTGGTGATATATATATATATATATATATATATATATATATATATATATATATATATATATATAAATTCTGATACACCCCAAGAAAAAGAGCTATGTAATTGCAGAATACCCGATCAATGTCCATTATCAAACAGGTGCTTATGGAATTCCATAGTGTAACCCGGATATAAGAGACCCTGATAAAAGATAAACCCGGATATAAGAGAGATGTTCTCCTGTCGCAAATTAGAGCCTGTGTTAATGTATTTAAAATATACCAAACCCGGATATAAGAGAAACCCGGATATAAGAGACTTATTCTCCAGTCCCGACAACTCTCTTATATCCGGGTTACACTGATCTCATCAAATGAGAACCCCGGTGATATTAAGCTGTATGTTGGATCAACTAGAAAAACTTTTAAGGATAGATATCACAATCACATAACCCCTTTAGAAATGCAGACAAAAGCAATATGTCACCACTCTCGAAATATTTTTGGAAACAGGAGGAAGGAAAAACACCCAAATGGAAAATCCTAAAACAAGCCAGAACTTGCAATTCTCTGAACGAACCTTGCTTTTTATGTTTGCAGGAGAAAATATGTGTAATTGAACTTTTGGACAACACCCAGTTATTAAACCAAAGATATGAAAACACTGTTTTTGTAGGCATATTAATGATCTAACATTGCAATCTTGCTAAATTCTTAATTCCAAAACTCTAAACGTTTAAAATTATAACTTACCTCCTCTGATATACTTCCTACCCTCTTATGTATCTCTCCATTAATTTATCTTAGATTATGATCTTTAAAATATTTTTTGCATATATATTATTAGTAATACTTTCAGATAAATTGTTTTAAACCCACCCCATACTTATTCTACACGTTATACTGACCGAGAATAGGTCAAAAATCGCGAATAACTAATATATTCAACATACCAAGAAGGAATCACCACTTCTAAATTTATTAATTTACAATGTACTTTCATTGATTATAGAATTAGTAGTGATAACTCTAACATAAATATATGTAATTCAGCTTTAGCTTATTTTTTTTATAGTGAACTAAAAAAAAAAAAATCCCAATTACTATTACAACTATCGCTAGAATTTATCCCTCTTACCTCTTGTATCGTATTACTATCTTCTATTCCCACGTTTCCTCCCCCACCCCTCACTCTTAGGACACTTGTGAGATGCTGTGCCTAAAATTTTGACCGTTATTTATCGGCAAGGAACCTTCCCAGACTAACCAGCATTCAACACCACACCCACCCTTTACCAAACTGCTATCAACAAGCACTATTGTTTCACTCTGTCAATTTTGCTTCATGTATATTTCTTCTGAAATAAATGGAAAAAAGGAAGTGACGTTTCACATACGGCTGTCCACAAGCAGAATTATTCATGATCATTTTTGGTTCTCACCAGTCGAGGTGCAATTGAAATGCACCGAAACGAAGTTGCATCTTTTTAGTCAGTAAAATGTTTTTGTCCATAAGAAAAAATTATAATAAATAACCATCGCTCTACTATCGTTATCGAGCCCTCGTTTGGATTAATACTGTGAACGTTAGAATTCATATATTACTTTCCTTTTCATTGCATAGGATATAAATATTATATATATATATATATATATATATATATATATGTATTATCGTAGATTATATATATATTTAAATTATATATATATATATATATATATATATAATTATATAGATATATGTATTATCGTAGTTTATATATATATATATATATATACATACATACATACATATATATATATATATATATATAGCTTAGTTGTGGCACACGGCCGAAAGTATATGACAACTAGTGAGGATTAAACTCACTACCGAGTTGTAATTGATCTGGTATGACAGGCGGCTAGATAGATAATGAACAGTCTGGGATAGATAGATAATGAACAGACGGAGTCAGTCAATTATGCTCCATACGTGGTACACTCTTAGGCGATCATGTATTTTTCGATACATGACTGATGAGGCATTTTTTCCCCGCAGTAGGTTCCCATTTCTTTCTGCGGTAGACCAGTTGCCATCCAAGTTTATAGAATTCGGTCTGTCACGCTATTTACTCATAGCTGGAAGGAGAAGAAGAGGATTAATACATTTCCCAATGATATTGGCACGTAAATGAACGGATTCGATCTCGGCTCTCCGAATCCTCAATCCAAGCCGCTATCCATTACTCCACCGTGCCTCAGATCTATAAATCTACCTCCATACATTCAGTCAATGCCATGTGTAAACTACGCTTACTAAATAGTTAGCGACATCGACGTGGGGTAATGGTTAGCAAGTTTGTCTCGCTGGATCAATCACGACTGCGTAGGGATTTTAGTCCTCACTGGGTGCTCCATATTTTTAAATCTTGTGACGATGCGTTGTAATAGTAAGCTTAGTAAAATTGCTTACGAATTCACTATACTTAAATTATTTGTGATTTTTCAAATATCAAATTAATATGACATCGAACATTTCTGATTGCATTTAATATTTTATCACTGTTAAATACGATTAAATAACATTTATTGCATGCTGAGATACTATACAATTGGACAAGATGTACAATTGCTGTGACTATGTGAAGAACATTTTAGCGATTCATTGTATTCCTAAGTTTATTTCGCATCCAAGGTCGCTTATAAAATGCTTTTTCTGTGTCTCTATTTTCATAAAAATTTCGGCTTTGTACAGAATGATTTTATAGTCAAGTCGAGAGATATGAATCAATGGCGTGAATGCCGGAAACGGGATGGAAAGAATTCTCCATTTGCATATTTCCTTCTGTTCGAAGACAAATTCTCCAACGAACGAATACCAATTTCTGCTGAGAAAGAAAAGCAAGGCAATTATCATGTGGTTCGATTTTCAGAGAAAAGCACCGTTTGAAACAATCCCCCCACTCTGCCACCATCGAATTCTGAATCCAAATGTCTTATCATTCCAGGTACATATATCTACCAATATCGATCAATTAATCGATTAATTGATCGGCTCTCATATCAGCCTTCCGCCTTCATTCTAATTCGTTCTCCCAACATTTTGACTTATAATAATGATCATTCTCTCAATTACTTACCTGTTTGTTCATCTGTTTACCAATAGGAACGTTATTAGATTGATTTAATAGATCAATAATACCGTACGTAATTTAAGAATCGTATATATATATATATATATATATATATATATATATATATATATATATATATATATATATATATATATTAGGTTGGTGCAAAAATAATGTCGTTTTCTCACATAAAGTTGAACGTCAAAAAACGACATTATTTTTGCACCAACTTAATATATATATATATATATATATATATATATATATATATATATATATATATATATATACACACAAGGTGCAATGGATAAATTGTTGCCATTAATTTCGCGCATGCGCGTTGTTTGTTTTCAATTTTGTCGACTGCACAGAATAGTAGGGCCAGTTGATAAAAAGAGCGCCATGACGCAATTCACTCCACCAAAAATTTGGAAACGGTATGCTGTAGTCCTTGGCATTAGTGGCGAAAGTTCCAATACGAACATTTCCGGGTGTCAAGCTGAAGACATTGCAGAGGATTCGGGTAGAGTTGGATGATATATCCAATCAACATCATGGAGTTTGGAGTGATCACTAGTAATGGCGACGTTATGCTTCCAGTCATCTTCAAACAGAGACTCATTCTTAACTCAGAGGCCTACATCAAGTGCTTTGAGGAGGTAATGCCAACCTGGATTAAGAAGGTGTTGGAATAACCTAGCTGACAATGGAACTCTGCACCATGCCATACAAGCAGGAGAAACTAGTCATGGCACTCAGGCAATTTCTGTGACCACATCACCCCTTATATCTGGCTACCTAATTCACCAGACTGCAAAATGCAACCCATCCATCCTGCATATATATATATATATATATATATATATATATATATATATATATATGAAGAATCTGCAATTTTATTGGTCCTGATCTGATATCTAAGCTTCAGTCACTTTCCCACCACGATAGCTTCTCTCTATAAATATTTTCATGGTTATTGTTTTGATGAATTTATTTATATTCTCCACCCCATAGACATATTGTATATATGGAAACTAATTAGGATATCATAGAGTTATTTTGGTGCCTGTAGTAAGAATGGTATGGAAGAAAGTGTTGTTTTGATGTAAGGAATAGCATCGTTGGCTTGGGCCAGTAATCGTAGCTTGCTAAGTTTAAGATAACAGAGATTGTAAACCAGCCTTCTCTAATCCTCCCTTTTGGCTATGTTCCACATTTTTGTATTTAAAAACTGTTGTGGTATCTTCCCTCCAATGAGGCCATTGCGGACTCTTCCACTTAATATAAAGTTAGCAGGAAAAGTAAACCTCGGGGGAATAGTGCTCGAGCCTGTTCAACTGTCAGATTCTCTGCCTCGGCAGAGAGGAAACCGGATAAGGCTTTGTCGAATGGCAAAGTTTCGTCCGGGGAGGTAGACAGGCCCTGAACCCGTTTATACGGTTTCTAAGGGAATATTTTTGGTGGTGGGGGGTTGTTAAATATAACAGTGATATAGATAGACTGAACGCTGGTCAACCGACACACACTCTTAGGTCGTATAATAATCTTCTATTGTATGTACTGTTCAATAGACTATTTATCCGCAAACTCTTGTTTTGCTATTTCTTCTGTTTTTCTGTGGATCTTCTATTCCGGATTCTTGTTTTCTAGTCAACTTTGATTTTCAAAAAATTAAATGCAATTTCAATAGTTATCACTTGTCTTCTTAATTCCTGTTATTTGATTTTCCTCTCTCCTCTAATATTTATTTTTATTTTTCTCATATCATTTTAAATTCAATAACTTGTCCTCGTGGCATTATTGCATTGCTTGGTGTGAATTGATTAAAACATAGCAGCTAGGGAAACTTTTTCATATCTATCTATCTATCTATCTATCTATCTATCTATCTATAGATAGATGAAAATTTCTCGGACATTCGGGCTGGTAAATGTTGTTTAATACTGTTTATTATAAACAGAGCATTTACTTAAATATTTGTATCTATAAAAAGAATGTATAAACATAAACATGTCTTAAAATAATTATCGGACTTTGTCCATTTCATAATGGGTGACGTCATATATATATATATATATATATATATATATATATATATATATATATAGCATAGCATAGCAAACAGTTATTTCTGATGAAAGATTGAGGACAATTTGAAATATCAAATATATATATAAATAAATAAATACTTTCATAAAATAAAACATAATTTTTTTAATTTGCAACTTTTTCTATATATATATATATATATATATATATATATATATATATATATATATATATATATATATATATATATTATGCAGATGGTCGTTTGCGACATTAGTGATTCATGTAAGAAGGTTAATCATTTTAATGTCTGGTATATTACGGCAGTAATTCTTTTTAAAGAAAATTGAAAATCACATGACTGGCTACGACATTATTTAACTATTGATTATTTTTCTAAATCTCATCGATAATTTACAAAGACTTCCAAGTTATTCGATCCATTTAAACGCTGTCTTCTGGCCCTTCTTGTCATTCAATTACTTTACTTCAAAGTGAAAAGGGAAAAACTAATGATATAAAATTTGAAGTATTGATTCCCCAATCTCACAATCTCTCCCTTTTTCGTCCTAGACATTTCTTTCTTTCTTTCTTTCTTTCTTTCTTTCTTTCTTTCTTTCTTTCTTTCCTTCTTTCTTTCTTCTACTGATCTATTGTTATCCTCTATTTCTTTTTAGTTTCTTTCTTTCGTTTTTTTCGCTCCTTCTATTTTTCGTTTATCTTTTTATTTTTCTACATTATCATTTTTATAGACCTTAAAATCACTTCCTTCCTTTGTCTTTCTTTTTTTCTTTCTTTGTCTTTTTCTTTCTTTCTTTCTTTCACTTTTCACTCGTTCTTTCTTTCTTTCTTTCTTTCTTTCTTTCTTTCTTTCTTTCCCTCGCGGTCAAAAAAATAAAATAAATAAAAATAACAATAAATAAATAAATATCGATTTCTCTTCAAGATAACAAAACTGTCCGACATTCCCGTAAGAAAAATCTCTATTTCTGCGTCTTAAAAAATTCAGGACCGAAAAACACGATTTCTTTATAAACTAGTTTATCCCCTCTGTTCTTTTTTGTTATTCTGTTATTCTGTCACACATATATTACTTGCGTTCTTTTTATCGATTATTTATTCTTGTTCGTTTTGTCATGGTTCCAGTTCAATACTCTGTTCTAGTTCGATAAAGCACAGACAAATGCTTTTCTTTAAAGGATTGACTGTCACGCTAGAATAATTACTCGTTTCGCATTACAATATAGTTTAAGATTGGTCATCGAAGTTAAGTATTAAAAGACGAGGTCAAAATTAAACGGGTGATCATTTTAAAGTGTTACTTGATTGATGTATTTGGTCGAAGTCTATTTAATTTTGTAGCTGATATAATTTCACTGTTGCTATGAGACATCAAATAATTTAGCGTTAATTAAGTCAAGCCAATTTTAAATAGGTTTTGATTAATACATATTATAAGGCTTATCTAGTTCACAAGGACACATGGCACAGTGGGTAAAGGCGTTGGTTAGATCCAGTGACAGAACCCAAAGAGTGTGAGTTCAATACCCGGTTAAGGCAGTGGAGAACTTGGGGAGGGGAATTAACAGGAGATAACTGACATCCATTAAACGATCCATCCAGCGAGCGAAATAAAGGGTTCAGTTCGACGTTCCAACCACCTGAAGAACGATCGTACAACGGCTGAAACCTTGTAAGAAATATGACGACAAAGATGAGGATAATAGCCCGAATAATGTAAATAGTGTACATAATACCTCATCTCAGGAATATAGACAGATTCTGTTCAAGTTATTTAAAGGAATAAATTATTTCTAGATAGTAAGAATTTTCGAGATTGTAAGAATAGTCTAGTGATGCAAGTTTTAACAATTAACCCATAGCTTTGGGGAGAAGAGACCAATTCACACCTTTCTCTATTGTAAGTGTATATAACGAATCCAACGGAAATTGGAACTCGGCTCTCCGATTAACAATTCCGAACCATTTTCCATTACATCACTAGCATATTCAAATACATTCACCTAGTATTGCCAAGTGGTCGCCCATCCAGGTACTGACCCGGCTTGACGTTGCTTAACTTCGACGTCGAACGGGAACCGTTGTTTTAATATGGTGCGGCGTGAGCCAAGTTTTAAATAGACGCAACACAATCTTCTTCGTCTAGAAGATGATTGTCATCTATTCGGTGAAAAACCAGAGTAGATGTCACTGGCGGATGAATCTTAAACCCAGGAAGCGTGTATGTGAATATTATTTTTTTCGAAGGTCTTCTAATCTGTCAGAATACTCTGGATGGAAGTGTTGTCAAGTCAAATCCTTTTGGTAAATGATGACTGCCGATATTTCGCTCTTGGATTTGCCTGCAAAACGCCTGAACAAAACAAAAAAAAAAAAAAAAATCGAAGAACAGGAAAATTAGTTATTTATTCAGGAAGGTGAATTTTAGTCTAATATATAAATAAAGGAATTAAACGCCGCTGAGGATCTAACTCCTAACAGTTTGATGGTTTTAATGTATTTTGATTTAGGTTAAAACCTGCGACAGTGTTTACTGATTGTAAATCTTTGTTTGATTTTTTACGAATTTGTTCCAGATAGTTTTCGCTATACAGAATTAGAATGGAATTTAGTATAAGATTTTGAAATTTCTACAAAATAAGAATCGAATCAACGATACTTGTATTTTAATAAACAAACAAATTCTGCCGAATTTATATTGAATTTAATTTAACCTAATCTTAAATTTCTGTATCGATTAAAGTTCCAAACATACTATATACTATATTAAAGGACATATTCTCATACATCCGAGTTTCAGTATGTATGTATGCATATTTGTGTGTGTGTTTAGTTGAGTGTGTGTGGGGGGTGCTTGTGTGTGCGACATAACGCATTTTGATTTGACAGAACGCATATCTTCCATCTCTGAGGGCACATGTCATTGGTACACGAATCTCAAACGTGGACAGCATTCCCCGTGTTACGACTTTCTTCAATGTCCCTGTCAAGTAATCAGGGGCCTCTATGGACAAGGATGTCCTTGTCAAGGCCGGTGAAAAGAGAGAGAGAGAGAGAGAGAGAGAGAGAGAGAGAGAGAGAGAGAGAGAGAGAGATGAAGGGAGAGGGGAGAAGTACACTTTGCTATTAAAGCAAAGTTTCGGGAAAGTATAATAAGATCTCCGACTTTTGCAAAAAGACAATTCAGTATACGATATTTAGAGGAGAACAGTAACATACACATAGGCTTCTGATTAGAATATTGTAGATTCTGCAGACAAATAAACATTTAAAGGAAACTCAGCCGCTGAGTCTATCTATCTATCTATCTATCTATCTATCTATCTATCTATCTATCTATCTATCTATCTATCTATCTATGTCAATGTGTTCATTATCTATCTATCTATCTATCTATCTATCTATCTATCTATATATATATATATATATATATATATATATATATATATATATATATCCCAGTTTGTTCATTACCTTTCTATATATATATATATACATATATATATATCTTTATATATATATATCTTTATATATATATATCTTTATATATATATCTATCTTTATATATATATATATATATATATATATATATATATATATCTTTATATATATATTTTATATATATATATATATATCTTTATATATATATATCCTTATATATATATATATATATATATCTTTATATATATATACCTTTTTATATATATATATAAATATATATATATATATATATATATATATATATATATATATATATATATATATATATATGCCAGTCTGTTCATTATCTATCTATCTATCTATCTATCTATCTATCTATCTGATCAAATAGATATAGGATATGTACGAGCGAGCGATCGTATACATGTACATATATGTATACTCTATAGTGTAAGAAAAAACAGTGCTCAATATTAAATAATGGAGCTATTTTAATATATATTTAGAAATATACATAATACGTAACTGTTTGTTTAGTGCCATATCAACCGCCAGGTTTTATTTAATACCAAAATCTAAATATTTTGACCAATTTTATGGCTTCAACGAAATAGATATTGAACGCAATTTCAGCTACAGATAAAATCTATTGTTGTTCATTTTGCTATAAAATCTATTGTTGGTAAGTTTACTATAAATATGTATTGTTGGTAAATTTTTTTGTATATAAAATTGTACTGCTGGCATTTTTACTATATAAATGTATTTTTATACTTTCATAGTGTTTTTTCTTTTTGTCAGTTTATTATTTGCCCATAGCTAGGACACTAACAGGTACTACCACCCCAGCTCTGGATTGACCTGTGAAGAAGAGCAATTGAGGTGATTCTATACTTCTTCAAAGTTCCAATATTCCAATCAGAGGCCTAGCTGCTGGATTTAGTTTATTGTCATACCAAGGAATAGATAGCGCCACATGAATGAGGCAAATGTGATGCCCTGACAACTTGAAAAGGAGAAAAAAACAACAAAAGTTTAATTTTGAAAAAAATAGATGGCTGGATATATGTATGAACAGACAAGGAAATTCGATTAATATTAAAAATATATTGAATTACTTTTTAAAATATTTCACTTAAGTTTGATAAGTCTAAATAAGCGATGTGTTTTTATGATAATAATAAAAGAAAGTTTGTATAATAAATAAAAAAATAAGTAAATAAGTACATACATTTGAGGAATTTAATCCGTTCATGGATGTGCGCGGTGGTTTAATTGCTATCGGGTCAGGGTGCTATATCGGAGAGCCGAGTTCGAATTCTAGTCAAGTTTATTGCATTCACTTACGCGCAATTACCCTTAGGAAAAGTACATATCTATCTCTTCTACCCAAAGCTATGGGTTGAATAGCACTCTAAGCCATAGAGCTTTAGTTTATAACTAGTCTATCGCAGAAAGAAACGACAAGTCTTTTGTCTTGTCAATTATGAAAAGAAAGACATATTTTTGCCCAATCGTGTATAACGTATAACACTTAACTGACTGAATCCACCACATAAAAAAAGCAACAGATGGGTATTTACCTGGCGCAAGCAGTTGGGTTTTTAAAATTTAATATAATGTATATCCTTAGCTAGTATCATTGTCCTGGCGTCTGTGTTGTTTCCAAAAGAGGAAGTGCTGAAGTGGCATGCGTACAACTTCCATTTTTATCTCGAACTTGTGTCATGTTCGGTACGAGTGGGCGTACAGATAAATATATACATTACTGAAAAATGGCCGTCGCGCGCAGAGAGCAAAAAAAAACATGTTAATATGAATTAATTTAGATATGACGAAAGTTTTCTTTTACGTCATCAAACGAACAAAAGAAATCTTATTGTAGAGACAGGAAACTTTCCAATTACAGAATTCATCATGGAAAGAATTTAAATATTTCTCTCTCACCTCCCTCTTGTCTCTCTGTCTTCCTGCATATCATTGTCTGCTTACATTATTTAAAGAAATATAAATCCGGATATCTATCTTTATTTATTTTTCAGCAGAAACCACAAAGCATTTTTGTTCTCATGACTGAAGCAGGCGGGGGAGAAGACAGAATTTACTTTTAAATTATAGCCCGGGAAAAGTTCCAAGAGCCTTCAATAGGAAGTTCTGATTCTCGTCATGAACAGTCTTACAGATTATTATTGTCGAACCGTATGCATAACGCAAGTATTTCTCCTCGAATAATAAAAATTATACACGTACATATATATATATATATATATATATATATATATATATATATATATATGTGTGTGTGTGTGTGTGTGCGTGAGCAAAAATTTAAGATGGCGTATATCTGTAAGAGCACAATGTGAATAAAGCCAAAAGGAAAACTTATCTTAGCCAAAGCGTTATGTCCTCTCTTTTAACATTTGCCTACATAAAGTCCCTCCCGTCGACTAAGATAAGTTTCCCTTTAATTTTATCTCTCTCTCTCTCTCTCTCTCTCACACACACACACACACACACACACACACACACACATATATATATATATATATATATATATATATATATATATATATATATATCTTCTACTCGTCTCTCGCATAGTAAAAACGTTAAAATTTCCCTTCCGTACGACGATAGCTTGGGGGTAGAATCTCTAACTGTTGCCAAATCGATCGGGTTTCGATCCAGGCTTGAATCAATCGAATGTCTAGCATCACTGATGCGCTGCGGAACAGTCTGTCTGTGGATGACGATATATATATATATATATATATATATATATATATATATATATATATATATATCATACAATATGAATTAAGATTCCATTAGGTTAGTGATCATTGTCATGTTGTAAATTGACATAAAATTTACAAGGAGTTTTCAAACCAGTCAATGGATGATAAATTATTGACATTATTTTTTAAATAATTTATGACCCATTGAGAAGTTTGAAAAATTTTTGTAAATTAAATTTCAATTTACAAGGTGAAAATGATCATTAACCTAATGGAATCTTAATTGCTATTGTATGAAATATGTTGCGCTGTTTAATTAAAACATTGAGGTCTATTTGTGAATCAGTTTTATTTAATATTTTATATGGTATTAATAGGATTCCCTTGGATTACATACCAACTGATTATTTCACACACACACACACACACACACACACACACACACACACACACACACACACACATATGTATATATACAAATTTATGTGTTTAAAGGTTATTTTAAATGGATACTCATATCTGAGTAGATGTTTAGTTTTTATTTATTTATTAAACAGTATAATTATTTATTTACATCTTCCTGCCTGACTATTCCAGAAATCCTGTTAGAAAAATATACGCCGTAAGTGGTTGAGTGGTTAAAGCACGTTAGATCTAATGACCCTTTTCCCCCAGGTGGTACAACAAACAGAAACTTCTATAAAGCGAAAGAGCTGAAGGACAAAATGAAGTTATTTAAAAAACA
The DNA here is from genome assembly GCA_963932145.1 of Acanthosepion lycidas. NCBI lineage: Eukaryota > Metazoa > Mollusca > Cephalopoda > Sepiida > Sepiidae > Acanthosepion > Acanthosepion lycidas. Next base: position 28,231,043 of record OZ010574.1, on the reverse strand, counting down.
AAAAAAACTTAGAAAAATTTTATTTAAAAAAACTTTCTCCTCATCTTCTTCTTCTTCTTCTTCTTCTTCTTCTTCTTCTTCTTCTTCTTCTCTTTTCTTCTTTCTTCTTCTTCTCCTTTCATCGTCTTCATTTTCTTCTTTTTCTTCTTCTTCTTTTTCTTATTTTCATCTTTCTTCTTTCTTCTTCTTCTTCTTCTTCTTCTTCTTCTACTGCTACTACTACTACTACTTCTAAGACTTCTTCTCCTCCTCCTCTTCCTCCTTCTTCTTCTTTATTTTCTAGTATGTTATAAATTTTTCTGTCGATGAACAGATTGTAGATGGCTTCATCGGTCGCAAATTGTAACGTGTTTGTTTTAATAATATTGTCTGTTCGAAAATGTTTTCAAAGCGAGGGTGAAAGAGGAGATTACAGCAATAGGAACTGGAAAATATATTTAAAAGTATATGGAAACAAAATCTCATAAAAAATATGGATTTAAGAGAATAACAAATTCATAGAAGCTGCTGTTGTATTTATAAGAAAATACAGCTTACATTTTTGTTTCATTTTTTCCTGCCATAATTTGATATGTCAGTATTTGTGTAAACATGAAACAAGAATAAAAGTTTTGACATTCCTTTCATAAATCCTGTCTGTGATATCAAAAGTTACATAGTTTTTTCCTTTATGTGTCATGTTATTTAACTGATCATTTTTCTCCATAACTTCCTGATCTTTGTTATTCTCGGCAATACTTTCCCTTATACAAACCTTCATTTCTCAAATAGGTTTTCTCTCTCTTTCAATGTGCTATGTTGCTTCACATCTTAGATGAAATGGTTCTCCACAGTTTACTGTCTTCTCTCACTCCCCCGCAATTCTTACACCTTTACGACACCCCTTTGTCATTGCGTTAATTATTTTATCATCTATTTCCTCAGACTTGTCAAGGAGGTTCTCTCACTCTTTCTATGCCCAACGTCCATTCGGGACTCCGAGGATCATGGCTCTTGTTTTTTTTTGTTTTTTTTTTGTTTTTTTGTCTTATCAGAAATGCTTGTTCCTTGTCATTGTAGTAGATAAATTTCCTCAAACTTGTTAAATAGTTTAATCGATGTTTTTCAAGAATTTCTTTTTATTTCTATATTCCCTGTAGGTTTTATTTTTTCTTAACCCTTTTCCTCGTTACGCTTTACAAAATGTCCAACTGTTGTTTTATTGTTAGTATAATTTCCTTTTTTAGTCTCTGTTATCTATAAAACGTCCTCGAGTCTCACCTACTCTGTTCATGTTATTCTAAAGAAATTGTTGATTGAGTGACTGAATGATCGGTTTGTTCTTTTTTACGGTTTGTCGACCTTTTACATTTTATTCAAAGCCAGGACATATTAGAGTTTTGGGAGATAATACTGATTTACTGATATATATATATATATATATATATATATATATATATATATATATATATATCATACTATTTATGGGAAGGAAGAAGTGGATTTATGCCAATTTTCAAGTCCGAGCCATTATCAATTACACCACCCACACATCCATGCTTACAGCATTTGGTATTCCCAATCGGTCACCCATTTTGATACTGACCAGCCTAATTTCTCAATCCACAGAGAGCGCTCAGAAAACACTCTAGTAAAATGTATGTTAGTAAAATCAGTCTAAAATTACGTTCGTCTTAAACTAAACATCCGTAAATGAAACATATATATATATATTTAAGGCATTTTATGTTTATACATTCTTTTGTATAGATACAAATATTTAAGTAAATGCTCTGTTTATAATAAACAGTATTAACAACATTTCCCGGCCTGAATGTCCGAGGAATTTACATAGAAAATATTAGGTCCTCCGACAGGATTAGAACAAATATCCTATACGGAACCGTCATATAGCCTGAGGTGCCTTAACCGATTGGGCCACAGAGGGTCGTTCAGACAGCAAAGTCGATTTTGCTGTTTTTAAACTAATTTCTTCCATGATTCTCTCACATACATTCATATATGTTCAATGCGTATCCAAATGTAAACAAATGACTTCACACATTATGAAATGGACAAAGTCTGACAATTATTTTAAGACATTTTTATGTTTATACATTCTTTTTATAGATACAAATATTTAAGTAAATGCTCTGTTTATAATAAAGATTGTAGTATAAAAAGAACGTATAAACATAAAAATATCTTAAAATAATTGTCTGACATTGTCCATTTCATTATATATATAATTAATATAAATATATGTGCATATATATATATATATATCAAAATAAAAAGAAAGAGCAATCAGATTTTTAAAAAAGAGATTTTTAGCATTTATTTTAAAGCAATGCTCAATACACAGTATATTCATTGCTACACAGAAATTACCAAGTTTCAAAACCAAAACCTAAATCTTAAATTTAACTGAAAATTTAAACTTTTCGTTTCATTTTCAAGCGACGTTGAATAACTTTCGAATATACCATATAGATATTAGATATTACAATATATATATATATATATATATATATATATATATATATATATATATATATATATATATATATGTATATTGAATATCTAATATCTATATGGTAATGGAGGCACGGTAGAGTAATGGAGAGACAGTGGATTAATGGATAGCGGCTCGTATTGAGGAATCTATTAAGTATATATTAATAAATATGTATAATATCCCTCACCGGTTGCACGACTCTGAGTTTCATGCAGCTATATATATATATATATATATATATATATATATATATATCAAAATAAAAAGAAAGAACAGTCGGATTTACACTCCAGAGTTCTTTTGCATTTATACCAATATATACGATACACAGTAGAGGATATTATTATAATTATTATTAAAAATATATATTCATCGCGTCACAGAAATTTCCATGTTTCGAAACCAAAATCTAGATCCTAAATTAAACTTAAAATTTAGTTTAGTTTCATTTTCAAGCGATGCTGAATAACTTTCGAAAAAATGATTTACTCTTCTTATATAAGCTAAATTATTGTATAGTTTAAGTTGGTGGGGGAAAGAAAATTTAATTTTTTTTTTTAAGGGGTGTTGTTTTTTTTTACGAATGAGGATACATGCATAATTTACGGTGGCAATGTAAGTATCAGTTAAGGTTAGGTGTGGGTTTGAAATGTCTGTTGATACTAGCTCCCTTATATGAGAAACCTGTCATCAGTCTGGCTTAATTGGCATTTTTATTTATTTATTTATTTATTTATTTATTTTTATTGTCTTTATTTTCTTTTTTCTTTTTATTTATTTTTCTTTATAAAATAAATTGAGATTTTCTTAAATATTTCGAATATGAATAAGTCATAATTTTTATATTTATATTTTAATTTATAAAGATCTAAAATACTATATTTATTACATTAACTTATAAACTATATATGCTATTGTAAAATTAAAATATTAGAATTAAATTACGCATTTTCAAACTTTCTTATTTTTGATCAAAAAGTAGATATATAATTATGAAATTTTTTTAATTAATTCTTTTTTAAAGAAAATATAATACAATATCTACAAAAAACTATAATTTCATTCCTTTGATTTAATAAATCTTTATTTTTCATAAACTTAATTATATATAACTTGTCATGTATGCACAAAGGACATGGGGCATGGTCCAAAGATCTACATATCGTCATTTTATTATTAGTTTCCATTTTACTGTGGGTGTTTTCTTAGTTTCTTTTAAATGTCAGCTATATATATATATATATATATATATATATATATATATATATATATATATGTGTGTGTGTGTGTATGCATGAAACTCAGGCACATTTTGTGTTTGTTCAACACCTACTTGTGGTTTATACTGTAACTATGGTGAGCAGACCTTAGTGACAGTTTCTGGGAAAAGAGCGTGTTATCTAGCGTGATCAACAATTTGAACAAGGCCAACACGCTCAAGCCCTCAGCCACGATGATTTGTGACAATGGTTAGCACGGTTCCAATTACCCAATTTCACTCACATGTTGGTTCAACTCATGATATGGTTTTCAGGCACTTTCCAAACGTGCCGCACGCTGGGATCGAGCCGATAGCATCAGGAAGTCTCCTTACTGACAAATCGACATTGGTGAGATTCGAACCCGGGTCTCATGGTCAGAATGCAAAACCCCTCGACCACGTTCCGAGCGCTTTTTCGTAGTTAATATTGTTAAGAGTTGGCTACGAACAAAGCCATAATGTGCTGACCGTATTCGGAAATTAAAAACATCCCTACCTCACACTAAGACATACACAGAACGGACACACTCAATTAAGCTGAAAAAATCGAATCATCCTTGATAATGGCTAAAGGCCGAAAGCGCTCGGAAATATAAAACATTCGGACAGCTCTTACACACCCTTTGTCCAGAAAAGAAAGCTCTTGTTAGAACACAAGAAAAATTAAATAAAAAGCTTAACCGTACTACCTTGTCTGTCGTTTTTAATGAAACATGCATAAAGGAAGGATTGCTGCCTAAATATACAACTATATATATATATATATATATATATATATATATATATATATATATATATACATATATATATATATATATATATATATATATATATATAACATTTCATCAGTGGTTAGAACTTTCATTTTCTGAACATGAGACCGGCTTCGAATCTCAACATAGTCAATTTGTCAGGAAGGAAGCTTCCTGATGTTATCGGACAGGAGCGGTCCGATCCTAGCGTGCAGTACCTTTGGAAAGTGACCGAAAACTATACTAGGGGTTTAACCCAAGCGTTGCGTGTGAAATTGGGTAGACGTTACTCTTGGGGGCGTCGTCGACAGCTGTTCTAGGAGGAAGTCACAAGTCATCGTGACAGAAAGTTTGAGCGTGCTGGCCTTGTTCAAACTGTTGATCACGCGAGATAACACGCTATCTGCCAGGCACTGTATCTAATTTGCGCTTATATATATATAAGTGAACACTGAGGTCAGCAATGAGTGGCCACGAATATAGGTTAAATACGAATATAAAATTTGTCACAGTGAGGATAAGTTTTTTCGACTCTTATTGACCTCTCTGCCTCCGGGTATAGAGGAATCTAAACGAGGCTGTGCTGTGCTGTAGGACAAAGATTCGTCAAGGGACGTAGACAAACCGGCCTCGTTATTATGGAGTCTACGGGGATTTTGTGGACGAACCCACCGGCTCGGAAAAGTCCCACGTTGAAAAATACAGCCTTGTGCCACATCCTACCATGTGGGGAGGACTTGGGTAAATACTCAGAGCTGAGTGATGTTATATTTTTTTTTCGCTGTAGCTATGTAATCTTTTAAAAGGCAAGCATTTCAATATAAGGGAGCTGACCCGGAACTGGTAGAAATGTAAAATGGCATTAGTATCTAAAGGTTATATGCACTTTAACATGTTGCTGCTATATTCGTAATAAATTTGATTGAGTGTTGGTTGGTTGATTTTCATATAATTGTTCGGTCCTCATCTCAGGGGATATCAGCAAATGTCTGTCAATATACTCGTTTCCGTTGATTTTAGATTCAGTTAAAAATTTATACATTTTTATTGATGTATGTGTATGTACCTGTGTAGGTGTATACATGCGCATGTTGTAATCTCTTCTTTTTATAATTTACTTGTCTCTTTATACGCTCTCGATATTCCTTTGTTTTTCTTTTTCTTCATCTTTCGGCTCTGAGTGCCAAAATATAATGTAGCGGGAACAAAGATGGACTTAAAATTAGATTAATATTCCACAGGAGGCACGAATAGCCGCTCGGATTGAGGAATTTGGAGAGCTGAGTTCGAATTCCAGTCGAATGCATTACATTCACTTACGTGCTAATACTCTTGGGAAAGGTATGGATCCTCTTCTTCTCTCCGCAGCTATGCGTAAATAGCCGGACAGACAGGGTTTTATAGCCTTGGTTGGCAACTGGTCTACCGCAGAAAAATTGTTAACATTGGTAGATTGATAAGAAAAAAATGGCATCCTACTGCGCGGAAAAAATCTGCCTAGCCAGTCATGTATCGAAAGATACATGATTGTTTAAGCGTATATCACTCATGTCACATAACTGATTGATTCCACTATATTCTGGAGGTTTCCGAGAGTGCTTCAAAATATAGGTGTATTGCGTTTTATTTTTTTAAAAAATTCTTAACGTATACTTCATTGTTAAAACAGATATATTTCAGAAAGCTTTTACTTCTCTTACTATTGAGAAATGAATGAAACAATGATTAAGTTACTTTGTATACGTTATATTAGGTTAGTGCAAAAATAATGACGTAATAATGTCGTTTTCTGACGTATTTTTAACGTCAGAAAAAGACATTATTACGTCATTATTTTTGCACCATTCTAATAAATTCAAATTAACAAAAAGAAAATATTCAATCGATTTGAGTTTGCGAGAGAGACATACGTAAGCTGAAAGCGTGAGAATTGCTTAAAGAAACAAGTAGAAGAAAAAATTCCGTTTGAATTATAAGTGTTCTTTTACAAAAACATTTCTTGTTTAAATAATGATAAAAATAATATTTTTTATTTATTTAATGCTCAACTCTCAAATAATTACACACACACACACACACACACACACACACACACACACACACACACACACACACACATATATATATATATATATATATATATATATAATTGCTTTAATCTACATTCCACATATAAGTTCATTAATTCTACTGACGCGTGCCAAATCTCTTCCAACCTGAAGACATATTTTAATATTTAAAGTCACTCATGTTGGATTCTTAATCTCCAATACAGCGATTTCGAATTAATAGATATCAAACCCTGCCTATAAATACATCGCCAGGCGATTAATAGGAAGACACCGGCAGCCATTGTTTCAGATGAAATGGCACGCGATATGAACAGACCAGTAGGCACGCTATTATCTTCTCGCCTTCTCTTTCTCTTTCTCTCTTTATATATATATATATATATATATATATATATATATAAGTGTGTGTGTGTGTTCTCCAACGCCTGGCAACATAATGCGGGGTGCCACGAGTTAAAAATTCTTGCTCGCTTTTGGCGTTTGCGTCATCTGCACTCAATAAATTATTCAATCCATTCTACTTCCGTTTCTTCAAACGGGGGAGGGGGCGATGTTCTGTCCTAGAATGATAATACCCACCCGTCTCATGCATGTACTGCGCAAGCTGCTCTGCAAATTTGTGAAAAGTCCGCTCCCCCGTTACACTTGCATGGTATTATGTTGTCCGGAAAATAATGTCCGATTTTAGAATCAATTTTTATTCCTGAATTAATCTATTTAAACAGTGTTTGGATAAGTGGAAATAGGAACCCTGGACGTCTATACATTTCTGTCATGAAGTTACAATGTTACTTTTGCTTTTAATAATTATTCCATGACGAAATAGATCATCCAAATTTCTGAGATGCCGTATCGAATACTCTTCGAAATGTCGAACTCTTTGACTTTCAATGAGCTCTGTGCAACTTATATGTCGAGTTTCTTCAGCTTTCCAATTTTCTTGAGATGATTCAATAGTTGAAATGTCGACACCCATTATCTGAGACATTTCTCAGTCACTTTGACGCGGGTTTTCTTCGATTAGTGTTTTCACATGTTGATTGTCAATTTCAAATCTACTTCCTACACTACTTTGATCTTTAAGACTTGTATCCCACTGTGGAGCTTCAGAAACCAGCAACGTACTGTCCGATCACAAGGCTATCCTTCCCTTAAGGTTCTGTTAACATTGGCAGCATATTGATAAGCATTATGACTGTTATATACCCTACCTAGGAACACTAATGGGTATGTCCCGATCTTCATAAATACGTTGGGCACTATTGTAAGTGGGGGTAATATGCTGTCTATGTAGTCCCCCACCAGTAGTAGTTTACCTACTTCCCGGCGCTGGCGAGTATTGTTTTTTGTTGATATTATAAAGATTACCATTTCATTTTCAACCTCCGTTTTGGTTATTCCACATTCAGTAACCCTCCCTCGTTTACAACAGTAGCAAAACAAAATATAACCTTCACAAATGATGTATAATCATTGGCTTACGTAACTGTTATATACCATAGCTATGAACACTGATGTGTATGCCCCATTCCTCATCAATACGTTTAACATTATTGTAAATGGGCGTTATATGATGTCTATGTAGTCCACCATTTGTAGTAGTTTAGCTACTTCACGTCGCTGGCGAGTATTTTATTTTGTTGATGTTATAAAGATTACCATTTTATTTTCAACCTCCGTTTTGGTTATCCCTCATTCACTAACCCTTCCTACTTTAAAACAATAACCAAGCTTGAACTGATGCAAAAAAGTAAACTACAAAGGCAGAAATAGATTCGAATTCTGCCGGAGGGCACATTTTTATTAAGATTTTTCGACTGCGCCACCTGATAGACACAGTATAATTTGTTTAATATAAAAACGGATGTTTGTTTCCGATTTTTAGTGGTTACCTATGTTTCAAATACATCGCACAGCGATGTTCTTTTTCCCTTTTAAGGAGTGCACATTGTTTGCTGTTCAGGATTGGGTTTCCGGTTCCTTTACAGACTTTTCATTCACTTGTACTCCCAGTAGTCCCCTGTGTCTTAGTGGCATTATCATCTTGCTTGGGGTGAATTGATTAAACAAATTACTTTTTAGTTTCCACCGTAGTTATCTCAGTCTTCCTGTGAGACAGTACACTGACTCAAACTTGTTACTGCTCACAAATGGTACTGTCAAATGTCTGTACTACTTGCTGGCCAAATGTATTTATTTAGGTAGGATCTTATGCTATGTCAAGAGAGCGTGCCCTCTTAACATAGTTTCTTTTGAGTAAGGCGAGACTGCTTTAGTGGGATGGCGTTAAGGGGATAAGACTCTTTCTTTTAATTCTTTTTTAAATCGTTTCACGTATGACAGCAGAACACAGGAGTTTACACGGGGTGAATGAGAATGAGAAGATTGGAACTAAGGATGGTTGGGGAAAGGGCTAAAAATGAACTGGCTTCAAGAAGATGGGAGATGGCGATTGACGTTGCATTTTCATTTTTGAAGATTTTATTTATTAGGGAAGCAAGAAATCGGAAGGAATTTCCATAGGTGGGAAGTGCGAGAAAAAAAACTGTTAGAATAGAAGTGGCTGTTGTATCAATCTAGTTCAAGAGTAAAATCTTGAGACCTAAATACCAACCTAGTAGTACGTTTAAATTCATGTAGTCGGGACAGCAAGAAAAGAAAAAAAAAACAACTTATCCGGGCAGTTGAAATGAAAATATTAGTAGAACAGACAGATGGAAGTCACGTCACGTTGGTGATAAAGTGACTGGTGTCGAGAAGTCTGGTCAGTATCGATTGTATTCTAGACACTTCTATGGCTTTTCTCACGAATCTCGAGTCCAGCTCACCATCTCAGATATGACAACAGTATTTAATACACGGACGAATGGTAGATTTATAAATGTACATGATAGATTCTGACGAGAATTTTTTACATTGAGGTTCACATTATAAAAGGCCCGGAAGCCACTCGAGATAGAGGGTTAAAGAATAAGAGACATAGTTTATGCGTATATGTTGGAAAGATAACGGTTAACTTTATATCTGAAAATGGTTAAGAATATAGTGATCGGTGAAAGATCTTCTTGGGACGAGGTTCCACAAAGCAGTGATTCGCGGGAAGTGGAATTTCTCATCGTTTGAATACGGAGGGAATGAGGATGTTTCACTACAATGAGCGTGACATGGCGGGTCCTGTGAAGGTTAGAATTAGTGGAACCAAGGAATGCAGTTCGTCCGAGGACTTTCCATGGAAGTGGCGATAGAGCAGTGAGTTCCTTGCCACATTTCGTCTGTAAGATCGGGGTTGCAGGTTGAAAAATAATGTGTCACTCACAAGGACTCAGAGACGCCTTTGCGCCATATCGAGATTTGAAATGAGGGCTGGGCAGCCCCCTGCCGAAAGATTACAGAAGTACTTCATTTTAGGTCTGATCTGGCTCTTGTAAGGAAAGAGGATAGTACGAGGAGTCAGGTATGTATTGGGGCGGTACAGGGAACCAACCATTTTTTCCTGATTTTTTAATGATATACGTATATATGAAATCTGGGGATAGTTTAAGGCCCGATAGCCTCTGAAAGCACGGAGCTTCATAGTGACTGGTGATACTTTGAGGTCTGATCGGCGATGATGAAATGCAACTAATTTCGTTTTCGAGGTATTGAATGTAACCGGTCAGTTTTTTCCCCCCCAATGATACGTTAGAGCTAGAGTGAATGAGAAATCAGCTGTCAATTTTGGGTCTTCATGAGTTTTGCTGGTTGCACACATATATCGTTGTAACATCGGCATAGATATTCACAAATGAATGTACTCTTAGGCAGGACGCAGTGAAACAACGTTCCTCGCAGCAGGCCTAGCAGTTGCTTCGGGTTTGTTAAAAGTCAGCCCTTCCATAGGCATGAATAAATCACACAGCCTACCACTTTTAGAGTTCTCTCTCTTACATCCAAGTCTGGTACACGGTCAAATATAGAAATTTGGAAATTGTATTAAATGTTCAGCTAGAAAAGGCCTGCCTATCTAGAAAATCAATATTCAATATTTTGGTACAAGCTCGGGCATTAACCACTGGCCTTGATGCGAAATCGCAACAGTTCCAGATTCTCTCATCCCTATTATCGCTCTCGTTGCCGCCAAACCTTTCTCGTCCCTAATCGAATGCGCCGAGACTGTCAATATTGACACGCTTACTCAAATGTCGCTAATAGCTCGAGGATGCGGGTGTTTACGTCTCTTAAATCGACAAAATATTAATGGCAAAAGTAACTAAGAAAAATAAGATTAAAAAAGAAAAGACAAAACTTTATAAAAGACATAATTACGGAACCAGAGAGATAAGGAAAGGATTTCCTTTAGTAGGTGATGAGAGAGAGATAAAGAGAGAGAGAAATAAAGAGAGAGAGATAAAGAGAGAGAGGGAGAAGAAGTGTGGGAGGGAGAGAGATAAAGAGAGAGATATATAAAGAGAGAGAGAGATAAAGATAAAGAGAGGGAGATAGAGAGAGAGAGAGATGAAGATAAAGAGAGGGGGAGAAGAAGTGTGGGAGAGACTGAAAATATCAGAAAGAACTGTTCCGCGTTTCCCACCATCTTTGTTTTTCTAACGTCTTACACCTTCCTTTTTGATTGAATTTCTTGTCTGTCGTCACCTCCGCCTATATTCACGCCATTTTCTATCGCTGCCTTGCAGCCGTCTCTTATTTATTTTTTGTTCGTTCCATGTTCGACATTGTTTGTTCGTGTTATCGTCCCCGACAACACATTTGATTCGATTGCTTGTCTTAAACGGCAGCCATCTTGAAAAATGTCTTTACTCGGGTCACGGCAAAACGGCTTTGTATGGGCGAGTACATTAGGGGGAAAATTAATGAGAAAACATATTAGATATTTTTTGATGATAAATGTTCTATCATTTAACACAAGGCCGGGTGATGGCGAGAAAAGTGACCGGAGAGTAGTATAACAGTAATTCTAACGTAAACGTAAAAAACCCCAAAAAAACAATAACAAAAAAAAAAAAAAACAACTGAAAAACAAACACGGTTCTGATATTTGTAGTAGCGTGATAGCAGGTTTATGTGAAACATTCTATTAAACTCGTAATCTCTGTTCTTCTCACATATAATAAAAACACAATATGACTTTATACATCTATCGGATACACAGCCAGATCTCCCCTTATTAGTATGACTAAATGTTTTTATAGTAACTTTAAAGATGTTTTTTAAAACAGTTGCTGAATGCTTAAAAAATGACAGTTCTGTCCTTTATGTGAAACAAAGTTATTGCAAGAAATTGATCCTAGGATGCACAGTGAAGTAATGGACTGAGGAATTGGAGAGCCAATATTCGAATCCCAGTTGAATCTATTACATTCACTTACGTGTTAATACCCTTCGGAATGTATCCTCTTCTTCTCCCTCCAGTTTTTGATAAATAACAGGGCAGACCGGGTTCTATAGCCTTGAATGGCAACTGGCAGAAAGAAATGACAACCTACTGCGGGAAAAAAAATCTGCCGTGTCAGTGATGTATCGAAAGATACATGATAGCCTAAGCGTGTATCATGCATGGCACATAGCTGATCTTACCCTTATTAAAGGCAAAATCAAGCTCTTCTTTCTGTCTAAGATTTTTTAACCTCTTCATTTGAGTTGCTTATTTTCTCTGGAAATAAGTTTTTATTTTATTTGAGTCTCGAGTTATAAATTGAGTCTATAAGTAAATACTGGTCATATTTATATTTGAGTCGATAATTAAACATTGGCTGGAGATGTATTTGAGTCTATATATAAACATTGGTCGGGTCGATATTTGAATGTATATAAGCGCTAGGAATCGACAATGAACGACAGTTGAAAAGTTATTCGGTCGACGACAACACAAAGTTAAGATTACAATGAGCTAGCCGCAGAATTGTATTTGTCAAGCGAATAGTTGTCTTGAAGTAAGTGATGAATAAGTAAAATAGAAAATATGTTTCTTGACTCGATAAATCACTTCTTGGTCTAGGATATAAATTTGGGGCCCTTTTGATGGTGATTTTCTAAGTGTAGTTTAGATGTGGCCCAAGGCCGAAAGTATGGGGCAACCAGTGAGGAATGAACTCACTACTCAGTTGCAATTTTTCTGAAAAAAATATCATTACATCACATCAAGGTGCTCTCGCGCCCATGCTATGATTGACGTAAACCATGAGTTTTCCCTTTTTAAAAAAATATATATATATATATATATATATATATATATATATATATATATATATATATATATATATATTATTATCTAAAAACATCACTAAGCTAATTGAGTTTCTTTTTTCCAGTTTTTCTGGTAAGAGGTTTAGCCATCTTGACAACCATTTGTTTTAAGAATCACGGAAAAACCCTTTGAGTAATTCAGTTAGAAAGAGATTAAAATCGTTTTGTGTAAGCCCCACTGTTTTTTTTTAACTGAACAATAGTGAGAGAAAAATATCATTCAGGCCTTCAGTAATGGTACCAACATTCATACTCTGCTTCCATCTTCAAAGTCCATTCAAGAACCATCAAGAGAACGGTGAATAAGTTTAAAAAAGAGGAAACAGTAGAGAGGAAAACTGGACCAGGAGGTCACAACAGGAATAGGGATCATCATGACAACTTAGAGCTAAGGAGATCAATTAAAAAAGATACAACTCAAACCATAAGAAGTTTGGCACGTGATAGAAAAGTTTCACCCATGACAGTCCAAAAAGGACTGAAAAAAAAAAAACTTGAAAATTAAATCGAACGTGAAACCTGTGATCCCCACCACACATCTATCTATCTATCTATCTATCTATCTATCTATCTATCTATCTATCTATCTATCTATCAGTCTGTTCATATCTATCTATCTATCTATCTATCTATCTATCTATCTATCTATCTAAATAACCTACATAGAGAGCAGTCTTTATAGTATATGTGTCTGTCTGTCTAATGGGTACACTTCGACGTAGTGTAACGGTTAATTAGCCTTTCTCGCAGATCAGTTACGACAGTGTAGTGACATCGATCCTCACTGAATGATCCATACCTGCGGCCTTGTGACACATGTAACCTATGCCAAGTAAATCGGTATATATATATATATATATATATATATATATATATATATATATATATATGAAGGAATATAGTTTTAAGGTCTGTCAATTTACATTATAAAGGTCGAACATAATACTTACAATGCGGCGATCAATTTTGAAGCGAC
>OZ010574.1:28202242-28212242 GCA_963932145.1 Acanthosepion lycidas | reverse complement strand
GTGTGTATTGCTGTGGGTGTGTGTTATCATTTGGCTCATTAGGGAGCGAGTGCGTATGATGTGTGTAAGTGTGTCTATTCGTGTGGGTGAGTGTATAAGTGTGAGGCCTCCACACCTCCGTAAGCCTGTCTGTCTTGTGTGGGTGAGAAATGTGGGTAGTTTTTTTTATTTGTTGATTTAATCTATATATTGTTAAATTTGTGATTTAGCCCGGCTGGATATTTTGTTTTTAGACGTTGTATCCACTTATTTTCATGCGACTCTAAAATCTTTCTAATGTTATCTGCTCTGAACTTTTCTATTCTCTCAATTATTGTGAATTTGGCATGGGTTTTGAAATCGTGTTTTTCCAGGCGGAAATGTTGTTCTACAGGTAACAATTTTTCATGGGGAGTCGACTTAATTCGTTTACGATAATTGTTAATTCTGTAGTGAAAGGGCCATTCAGATTTTCCTACATATTGTTTCTGGCATAGTGTGCATTCTAGGAGGTAAATTATGTTATGACTTCTACAGTTAGAATCGGGGTAGATTTTGAAAGTAGATTTAGTGACTGAGCTAGTGAATGAATTCGTGTTTTCAACATGGTTGCAACATAAACTTCTTTTGTTGTTGCATGGTTGGGAAAATCCTGTTGTTTTTGTTCTTAGTTTATTACGGATTACATTGTCCCCTGAAATGTGGTTACTACCTATGATTTCTTTTAGGTTCTTAGGTCTACGATATGCAAGAAGGCCAGGTTCCTTAAACAGTTTTTTTAGGTCTGGTTTGAGATGTAGTATTTCCCAGCGACGTTTGATTATTTGGGTTAGTGGTTACTAGAGGGATGCGGCTAGATTTATTTTTAATCTTGTACATTAGGGTGTCTTCTCTAGGTGTGGAAATTGCTTTATTTATTTGTTCCCTGATTAGGTGTTGTTTATAGCCACGTGTTGTGAATTGATGCTCCAGATTTTCAATGTGTTTATTTAATTCTTCATTTTTGGAACATATCCTTCTGAGTCTAAGTGCTTGTGAATAGGGAAGGTTCTCTTTGAGGTGTTTAGGGTGGGAAGACTTAAAGTGTAGATAGTTGTGGGTGTCGGTGATTTTAGTGTGTAAGTGTCGTTTGTAGTTTCCTGTTTTCATCTATGTAAATGCGGGTGTCTAAAAATGTTACTGTTGTTGTGGATTTTTCATAGTCAAACTTAATTGAGTCGTGCACTGTGTTTAGGGTCATAAGGAATTGGGTAAGTTTGTCATCACTACCCGTGTATACAAAGAATATATCATCGATATATCTTGTATAGAATAGGCAGTCACTACCAATGATTGGATAGATATGGGTCTCCTCAAATTTTCCCATGAATATTGTAGCATATGATGGAGCTGCTATGGTGCCCATATGCCCATATATATATATATATATATATATATATATATATATATATATATATGTATATGTATATATATATGTATATATATATATATATATATATATATATATATATATATATATATATATATATATATATTAGATGAAATAGATTAAATCCGACAAAAATTTAAGATACTTTCTGTTTATACCTTATATATTTATGAATAAACATGAGTAAATGCTCTGCTTTTTTTAATTAAACAGTACTAAATACATTTACTGGCCTGAATGTTCGAGAAAGTTCGTAGAAATCGAACCTGTATCCCATTAGCAAGCCTTCATTTGGCCGGACGTGCTATTAACCATTCAACCTTGCTAACCGGAAAGTTCTTTGTGGCTGAATAGTTAATAGCACGTCAGACAAAAAGGATGGATTCCTCATGGGATACCGGTTCGATTCCTGTTGGTTAATTTTCCACAAACTTTCTCTAACATTAAGCCCAATAAATGGATATAATGTGGTTTAATTAAAAACAGACCGTTTACTCAAATAAGTTCCATAAACGGAATATATATATATATATATATATATATATATATATATATACATACATACATACATATATATATATATATATATATATATATATATATATATATATATATATTCTAATTTAAGTGTATAATAAATATATATAGGAGAATATGCTATACTTATGTTTATATAACAGAATAATTATAGGCAAGTGAATGACAAAGAGGAAATATTATGAGTAACAATTTTCGTCCTGTAGAGAAGAAAGAATAGAAAAGCAAACGGAAAATTAATGAGATCGACTCGAATGTATGCCCAAACACGTCTAAAAAAAAGTAAATTTAAAAATTTTATATTTCAATGTTTCCAGATTTTCTGCATTTCTTCCAGGCGCTTAAGTGTAATTGACGGACGCGTTTCCAACACATGGATAATTCCATTAAGAAAAGAATTACTTTAGTCTGATGAAGTCTTTCTAGAGGACGAAACGCGTTATACCGAATTTTCTCACTCTCTAATACATTTTCCTAATATATGTCTAGAGGCACACACAAACATACACACACACAAATACACACACAAATACACACACACAAATACACGCACATACACAATTTCCTCCCAAATCTATTGTAGTAAGATTGTAATTCTGTGAAAAGTAGCGTGAAATCATTCATAGGATCAGTGAAAAATTTTATATATTACATAATACACAAGCACACACACACACACATACGTATATATATATAAAATATCTAGTGTCGAATATTTTACCAAAATTCATTTAATATTATATGAATACATCTTATTAAATTCTATAATAAAGAAACAGTTATATATAGTTACATACACGCACAAATCAATAATTATGCAAAAATACTCTTACATATACATTCATATCTATCTATCTATCTATCTATCTATCTATCTATCTATATATATATATATATATATATATATATATATATATATATATAATAATATCTAAATCAATAACTATATAAAAAACTTTTACACAAACATTCATATCTATCTATTTTGCTATCTATCTATCTATTTATCAAATAATATCAAAATCAATAATTATGCAAAAATGCTCTTACATATACATTCATATCTATCTATCTTTCTATCTATCTATCTATTTATCAAATAATATCAAAATCAATAATTATGCAAAAATGCTCTTACATATACATTCATATCTATCTATCTTTCTATCTATCTATCTATTTATCAAATAATATCAAAATCAATAATCATGCAAAAATGCTCTTACATATACATTCATATCTATCTATCTTTCTATCTATCTATCTATTTATCAAATAATATCAAAATCAATAATTATGCAAAAATACTCTTACATATACATTCATATCTATCTATCTTTCTATCTATCTATCTATTTATCAAATAATATCAAAATCAATAATTATGCAAAAATACTCTTACATATACATTCATATCTATCTATCTTTCTATCTATCTATCTATTTATCAAATAATATCAAAATCAATAATTATGCAAAAATACTCTTACATATACATTCATATCTATCTATCTTTCTATCTATCTATTTATCAAATAATATCAAAATCAATAATTATGCAAAAATACTCTTACATATACATTCATATCTATATCTATATCTATCTATCTCTCTCTCTCTCTCTATATATATATATATATCTAATAATATCTAAATCAATAACTATATAAAAAACTTTTACACACATTCATATCTATCTATCTTTCTATCTATCTATCTATTTATCAAATAATATCAAAATCAATAATTATGCAAAAATACTCTTACATATACATTCATATCTATCTATCTATCTATCTATATATATATATATATATATATATATCTAATAATATCTAAATCAATAACTATATAAAAAACTTTTACACAAACATTCATATCTATCTATCTTTCTATCTATCTCTCTATTTATCAAATAATATCAAAATCAATAATTATGCAAAAATACTCTTACATATACATTCATATCTATCTTTCTATCTATCTATCTATTTATCAAATAATATCAAGATCAATAATTATGCAAAAATACTCTTACATATATATTCATATCTATCTATCTATCTATCTATCTATCTATCTATCTATCTATATATATATATATCTAATAATATCTAAATCAATAACTATATAAAAAACTTTTACACAAACATTCATATCTATCTATCTTTCTATCTATCTATCTATTTATCAAATAATATCAAAATTAATAATTATACAAAAATACTCTTACACGTTCATCCATATCTATCTATCAATATATATATATATATATATATATATATATAGATATATATATATATATATCATTATTCTATTCTATACACGTGTCGGCATATAGTACATCTCTCTACGTAAATACATTAATGATCTATGTATTTATGTAACGATTTAGGATTTTGGAGGTATTTTGTTTTTGTGTTCTTTGTGGCATTTGTATCGAAAGATAAGTTTTTAGTCTTTGATCAATTCTTTAACACAAACATAAATTCCCCAAAACACCGAGGAATTCTACCATCTGCTTTTAAAATATTTTTCTTGGGAACAGTAAACAGTAAATAAACTGAAACGGCATCTGTATGGGTGGCTAAAAACAACCCCACCCTTTGATACATACATATATATATATATATATGTATATGTGTGTGTGTGTGTGTGTGAAAATATATAGAAAATAGGAAAGAACTGGTTAGGTAAATAATCCAAAGTTCTTTAGTATTTTTGTTATTATTTTTTGAAAATAGTGCTCGATACAGTAGAGCATAAATATAATTATTTATTTAAAAATATTATATAATTATTTATTTAAAAATATAATTATTTATTTAAAAATGTAGCGTGTTGGAATCATATTTTTAAATAAATAATTATATATATATATATATATATGGGGGAGCGTATATTAGTTTTGTACCTCGAATACGTTCAGTTCATTTTAGCCATATTCGATGTTGTATACTACTAATAGTTTTTTGTGTTTTTTTTATGTTTAGTGCTTTTAAAAAGTTCTAACGATAAGAGCATTAATTAAATCAGTATTTTCGATGTTTTGCTGTTGATTTAAATAGTTATAATCAGAGATGTCACTTAAAAATTTTCATTTATATATATATATATATATATATATATATATATATATATATATATATATATACATATATATATATATATATATATATATATATATATATATATATATATATATATATATATATGCTAGCACCAATGCCGCCCTATCGGGCCATATTCCACGAAGCTACTGCGGAGGGCTTTTGAGTGGGCCTTCATCACAATAGGTAAGGATGAATAGACGCGATAGGCAACAATCGATTACGACAGCACTCAAAACTGATCGCCGCATGTAAGTATTGCATTAATATTTAAGCTTACCTTTTAAAAGTTTAACGATTATTCCTCTGTTCCCACTTAATTTAAAGACAATTTGATGTACGAAGGTCCGTACAATCAATTATTTTTATTTCATGGGTAACTTTCGCAACTAATTTGGATTATTCCCAAATTTCAAAGTTATAAAAATTGTTATCGGACAAAACAATTAATCGCAAAAAAAAAAAAAAAAAAAAAACGCTTAAAATCCCTGAAGACAATCGCAGTAATGAAAACTTGGGAATAGAAAATTTCAGGCTTGCGAGTCCGGAACAGGCCCGGAATGTTTTCAACTTGATGAAGGAGTCGACCTGATTCCAAAATGGTATGATATATTGAGTTACGGTTTTTAGGAGTAAAGTTGAAAAAGTGTGACACAGTGACACACTGATATCCGCATTTACTATACAGATGAATAAGATGAGATATTGAAAATTAGTGAGTTATGTCCATTTAATTGGAAAAGGTAAACAGTGACACGCAGACATTCGCATTCGTTATATAATAATAATAATAATAATAATAATAATAATAATAATAATAATAATAATAATGATAATAATAATAATAATAATAATAATAATAATAATAATAATAATAATAAAAATAATAACAATAATAATTAAGCAAAAATTCTTAAAAATCCATATTCAGTAATAAATTTATTTCGATGAATATAGGTATATTCATCGTATCAGACCGATGTGTGTGTGTGTGTGCGTGCGTACATGTGTGTGTGTGTATTTAAATCAATTTAATGCAATTTACACTCACACACACATATGTGTGTGTGTGTGTTTATATGTATGTATGTATATATGTATGTATGAAAAGGCAGGAGAAAATTCTCACTAAGGATCTTTTTCAACGAACACTTCGTCAGAAGAATGTTTTTATAAATATTAAATTGGCAAAATAGCAATTCGCAATGCGAGAAAAAATATTAGAATGCGAAAAAAAAATGGCTATTATGTCACTAAAACTATGAATCAAACTTGGGCAAATATCGGCTAAAAATTATAATCGGCCACGAATCCAGCTGATTAACGAGCATTAAAAACTTGTGTCTCATGATGGCGCGTAGAATCTTCATCAGACATGAATCTTACACAGTCACGAAAATCCTCTAAATTTGGATGATGAATGAATTACTACTGACCATCAGAATTCAAGAATTGAATCATGAGACATTCTTTTCATTGCTTTACACCTATACATATATATTTTCGTTTTATCCCAATACTTATATATATATATATATATATATATATATATATATATATATATATATATATATATATATATATTCAGTTGTATGGATATGAGTTTGGGAATCTGAGTTTCACGCTTTTGCGTTGATCAGGCAAACTCACATTTCCTTCATATATAGTCGTGGCTCCAGCGGGCACAGTCCAATGGTTACAGAGAACTCAGTAGAGTTCCACCACGGAATTTGTGAGGGAGCGGCGCTATATTGAGATGTGATTTGCAATCTCTTCGTTACCGAGGCCCATTAGAACAGTTGGTATGATGTTTGCTTGACAACCGAACTGTCAGGGTTTCAATTCTTGGTAGTGGGTGCGCACTGCTGATGTAGTCCCAACGGCCGTCCAGTGCTCTCTGCATTCTGTTGAGATTTCTTTCAGACTCGATGAATTAATCATATATATATATATATATATATATATATATACATACGTGTGTGTGTAAAAGATAGATATATGATGATACATATTCTTTAACTTTGGATGCTTATGCCATGATTTTAAAAATTACAATGTATAATGATGACGTCTTAGACTTCATTTATCCGATTATCCGATAAATCTATTGCACAACAGCAAAAAAGATTTCTGCCCACCTTCACAATTCAGAATAATAATTGCCTGTAACAACCAATATACTCCACCACGAAAGTATCAGTTTCCCGTGGCCCTCTGTATGAAAATCAAACAAACAATTCTCAATAAAATTTATTGCGATTATAGCAGCAACATATTAAAGTGCATATAACATTTCTATAATAATGCCAATTTAGGTTTCTACCAGTTCCCGGTCAAATCCGTTCTATTGAAACGCTTGCTCTGTAAAAGATACATCGAATACATTTCGCATTCTAAAATAGGAATAACAGAGCTCATTCGCGCGCATTTAAAAAATCGCAACGGAATAGAGATTTTATCGCAGTTACAATAGAATTTTTGTCTTTTTAACTTTTTGCTGGTTAAAAGAATCTCTCAAATATCGTGGTGTGTGTCCAAGTGTGATGTTAAGCTTAAAAGTTTCCTGATTATATATATATATATATATGCAGTGGAAGGCCTACTGGTGTTATGCTATTCAAAAATTCAACTGGATAACTCTCGGCTTCATTGGCGTTTAGGACAGCGTCAATGAAATTGTAACAACGTTCGCATGCCTGGTAACTATTACAGAATGTTGATGTTCAAATCATCAACTGTCACATTCTTTGGAGTTAAAATGGCACTGGTTCTCACACTTTTTCACACTGTTTCACAGAAAACGCAGAAAGATGCACTCCTGCTGATTGGTATGCACAGTGTACATCCGCCCGATGGTCCCGCTTCTGAAGACAGCATTTTCTTCCTAGCCCTCCATGCTTGCGCCCGCTCCATCTATTGTGCACAGGTGTAGTGGACGGGCTAACAGGTCACTCTGGCATAATTTGAATAAAGCTGTCAAAGTGGTTTCTGCTGTATTCACAATTACGTTTCGAGCAGTATCTTCTGTGAAATATACACGCTGAACATTTTCAGGATGAACAGTTAGATTCACCAATGCTGGATGCCACTCGTGGATTTCGAAACAATAAATTAGAATGATGTGACACACAGTGTTGCTGGATGATTGCACAAAGGTGGCGACATTGGAACTCCCACTAGACAGACATACATACACACTTACGTAGACACATTACCATCCGATACACACTTAGGCATACAAGAATCTTCACAAACTTATGTACATAAAGAATTATCCACGGTTTTAATACATGTGACACGTCTCTGACTAACGGGAACTAACGCAGACATAATTGAAAATACCAGTGTTTTCCATCTTTTTGTCTGTTTTCTCTCAATCTCTGACGAGGCTTTAGTAAATTTGAAGCATGTTAGATTGATATAAGTTTCTTATTTGTTCATTATATTTTATCATCACGTCCAATTCCGATCCATATTTGATCTGCATTTGATCTTTAACTCCCTCTCTCTCAAACAAACACACGCACAGACACACACGTTTGTGTGTGTGTTTGTGTGAGTGTGTGTGTATGATGTGCGTGTCTGCGTGCTTGTGCGTAATGTGGGGTAATGGATAACGACTTAGAATTATAATATGTGATAAAAATATAGTTTTCATGTGTAAATGCGCTCAATTTCAGGGATAGAGCATACGTTAATGTGAGAGTGGTTATTGACGTCAGGGCAGGGTAACAGCTGTTTCATGCTTGAATTCAATCTGATCTCCATTTGATTACGTGAAGATTGTTTGCATTGAAACATGAATCAGCTTTAACCTCTGAATCCATACTTTTATACACACACACACACACACACATATATATATATATATATATATATATATATAGCGTGCTATAACCCTTCAACCACAGAGAACTTCCAGTTAAGCTAAGTTCGAATTAATATATATATATATATATATATATATATATATATATATATATATATATATATATATATCATAACACATTTTAACGCATGAATAAAAACAATTCTTTGATTTATTTTCTAATCATTCTAAAGGATGTCTGTCTCTAAACTCGGGCACTTAAAGCAGAGAACATAAAATGTTAAACGACATTTTTAAAAGTCACATATTTTCTTTCTCTTTTTTAGGAACGGGCAACGACTGCTTGATAAAAAATATAAGATTTCATTATTTTAAACACAGACAAATACATACACACACAACTCTTTTTTTTTCGTCTTCGATCTGATAAAGCCTAACAGTTTTTTTTTCTAAACATACTTTCGTGAACGGTTGTCCAAATGTCAATAATTTGTAATTCGGTATTATATATCCAAATTTACAGCATATATATATATATATATATATATATATATATATATATATATATATATATATATATATATATATGTCTGATTGAATAAATTACAGATTTTATGTTTGCTAATTTTTTAATAAAATCCCTTCATACACACGAATAACCTACTGCGTGTTGATGTTAATGGATGACAGAAATGTGCTATAGCTGTTTAAATTTCTTTTATTTGTATTTCCCAAGTACTTTCGATCTTCACTCAAGATCATCGTCAGGGGTGCAAGTGGTACAAAACTATATGTTGTTCATTAGTATAAGTATTTTTAGGAAGATGTGCGTTGCTATCCATTAAAGAAATTTTTTTCTTATGTTTTAAATGCAGAACAGTTGACAATGTGCTGAGCGTTCATTAGAACGTGAAAAAATTATCCATTAGGGTATCTTTTCCTCTATGTTATAATGACAGGGTGACGTGCTTTAAAGCGTGAAAAACTGTTTCTTTACAGACATTTCAGAACATTACTGCATTATTCATAGTTGATTCTGTTCAGTGCCGGTTTTAATTTTTAAAAAATATAAACTGATTCTAGTATTTGATATACTATATTTTTTGGGAGTCGTGT
>OZ010574.1:28167242-28199742 GCA_963932145.1 Acanthosepion lycidas | reverse complement strand
CGTGTATGTATATATGCGTTCTGCCACTGTTTGAGTACATTAACAAATCCGTAGCCTAATGTCGAAGAAATTATTTTTTCCAGAAATATCCAATCTCCTTCCTTGTGTATTTGCTTATCACCTTATTTCACGCATTATGCAAGAAAATTGCATTTTAAAACAGGTATTATAGTTTCAGGCCATAGGCGTATATGCATTCATTCACGTAAATTCTTTTTCTATCTATCTATCTATCTATCTATCTATGTATTTTTAATAATCATAATGTATTGTTTTCGTTTCTTTGCAATTTCATTTTAGTCCTATTAATATGATCTTTTAAAATAATTTAAAACATCTTTTATATATGAAAGAAAAGGAATACACAAATAATATATATATATATATATATATATATATATATATATATATATATATATATATATATATATATATATATATAAAGAGAGAGAGTGAGATAGTGGGGAATGTAGATGGATAAAGAGATAGAGTGAGTGGCTGTATGTGTGAGAGAGAATATAGTCGTTGATTTTGTAGTTATTAGAAGAGTTTTCCAGAAATATTATTATTCGTCTTCTTTTTTCCTTTTCTTCATTTACTTTTGCTACTATTTTTGCTTTTTCTTCTTTTTCCTCCTTTTTATCTTCTTTCTTTTTCTTCTTCTTCTTGTGTGTGCCATATCGCTTTGATACATAGGAGATCCTGTCTCCCCAAAACTTACAGTCTCTTGAGGCCCTCAGTAAGTTTTCTCCCTTTTCTAAGACTCCCCCCACACGTTTCGTCAACCCCGTCAGGTAAGTGACTCGCAGCATTGCTGTGACTATGCCTCCATATGTTGATAAATTTTTCTGAGACTTCCTTCCTTTCTTTATTGAAATTAAATATTTAGAAAGGGTAATAAATATAATGCCATTTATTATTTATTCAGTAATCTACTCAAGAGTAAATCTTGCCTACGAATAGACCAAAATATACCTGATTTTTCTGCTGTATTTACCAGTTTATTGATCTGAATCAGTCACATCTATGTACTTATCTAACTCAGAATGTATGTATGTATGTATGTATGTATGTATGTATCTATCTATCTATCTATCTTTCTATCTATCTATCTATCTAAGTTCATATCTATGTCAGCCAATTTGCATCTATTTCTTTCTTTCTTTCTTTCTTTCTATCTGTTCTAACCAAGAAAATGTTACTGAACGAGGAATAACCAAAACGGAGGTTGGAAATGAAATGTTAATATTTATAGCATCAACAAAATGCAATACCCGCTAGCGCTGTGGAGTAGGTAAACCACTGTTAGTGGTGGACTACTTATAGAGCATATTACCTCCTACTTACAATAGTGTCCAACGTATTTATGAGGATTAGTTTTCATAGGTACAGTATTTAAAAATATCTATGTCAGTCAATTCTCATATCTATCTATCTATCTATCTATCTATCTATCTATCTATCTATCTATCTATCTATCTCTGAATAAGCTACATAGAAAGTAATCTTTTATATTTCTTATATTCAGCAAAATAAATGTTTGCTAGCTGGCAATATTAATAGATTTAAAAAACTCACAAAAGTTTGATAAGCCGTAAATATATTAACACATATGTGCCGTCGCTTCCCACTGCCACTTGTATAAGTATTTTCAGACGACTGTTCCGACGAGTTGCTTTCGCTGGTTCCCAAACTGCATGAATTTAAGCGAGCTACTAGGTTGGCATCTCGGTCTCACCCTTTCACTGTTGAAACAGTTATATATAACCGTCTCTTCTACTCCAACAGCTTCTTCTCTCGCACTTCCCGTCTGTGAAATTCTCTTCCTCTTACTTTCTTCCCAGATAACTATAATTTTCAAATATTCAAGTGTAATATCAATCGACATCTTATCCCTTGATCTTGTCCACGTCCTTCTCTTTATCCTCTCCGCAAACACGCTTTTTTAGTCTTGTCCTCTACCCTCTATAACCCCTTGCGTGTTAGCGGCTCTCCCGCCTTGCTTGGAGTGAAATGCTTAAAAAAAATCAAAGCCTCTCTCGCTATCGTTTTTTTGACTGAATATTTTTTAGACTTCTCAATTAAAAGGGAATTATAGCTCCTTGATAAAATCCAAAGAAGAATCAGCAATATTATCCGAACTGATCTGGCAACACGGCTTCAGTCATTTTCCCACTGCCGTAAAGTTGATTGTGTGTCTTCTCTGTAAATACTTTTCCTGCTAATTTTTCGGATGAGCTCTTCGCTATGGCACCTAGACTCTTCGAATTTAAGTGCAGTACTAGACTGGAGTCGAGATATTAATTTGCGGTTGAGCTGGCTAGATGTAGCCGTAAAATCTATGCTAACCCATCTCCATGCTTTCCAGCCAACTTTAATCTGCAAATATTTAAATGCAAATCAAACTCTATCTACTGTCCTCTGATTACCCTTTCATCTCCCCGCTCATTGTTAATATTTCTGTTCCTCATACATCCACACTATTTAACCCCTTGTGTCTCAGTGGCTTTAGTGCCTTGTATAGGGTGATAAAGATTATATATATATATATATATATATATATATATATATATATATATATATATATATTAGAGAAAAACAGACGACTTTAAGGTTCCATTATAATAATTTATTTCACCAGAGCACTTTTAAAGGACGCCGGATCATCAGATAGCACTTCCAAAAAATGAAACGAAAAATGAAATGAAAATTGATGGGTAGTGTAAGTTTTTGCAATATAACAGAGAGTGTAATAGAAGTATTTAGAGAGACATGGTAGAGTTTAGGGAGGGTTTAATTTCATATCTCTCTGTTATAGTGGAACACACCTATTCTATAGTTAACAGACTCTCCCACCCATAATAAGTAGGAGTAGTAGGAATGGCTCAGGGAGTTGGTCAGTCAGTCTATTGGCTGATCGGTTGAACTCTCAGCCTTCGGGCGGGGAGGAACCCGAAGGAGGCTACGCCGAAGGGCGGATTCTCTTTCGGGGAGGTAAACCGACCCTCAACCCGTTTATGCGGGTTCAATGGGCATATTTTTGGCCGAGCCCACGGGCTCAGAGATCCCACGCGCTCGGAGATCCCACGGGTTCGGAGATCCCACGCGCTCGGAGATCCCACGTTAAAAAGGCCTTGTGCCACATCACGCCCTCGTCGCCGGGGGGGGGGGTGACTGAATATCGTTGGTCAGTCAGTCGACTGGCTGATCGGTTGAACTCTCTGCATTCGGCCTGGGAGGAACCCGAAAGAGGCTACGCCGAAGAGCGGAGTCTCTTTCGGGGAGGTAAACCGACCCTGAACCCGTTTATACGGATTCCTTGGGCATATTTTGGCCGATCTCACGTTAAACTGGACTTGTGCCGCATGATGCCCTCGTGGGGGGGGTGACTAAATATCGTGGTCAGTGAATTGATGTGGGACGACCGTTAGTCGGATATTAAAGTATCAGCCACCACAACTAGATTGCTGCGTCATTACCTATTACATCAAGTTCCTAACGTTTTGTACGTCGAACCTATTTTAGAACCGACAGTACAAATACAAGCCTCCACTGTGAAACCACTCTACAACATTCTCTCAATCATACTTAGTACTGGGTGAGAAGGAGTGACCAGATCTTGACCTATTTAAACAGTTAACTTAACGGAATTGATATATTGAAATGGGAGGGGAGAAGAGAGAAAAGAAAAAGGAAAAAGGTAAAAGAAATAAGGGGGAAGTAAAGAGAAAGAGGCTGTAAGTGGGTTTTACATATGAAGGAGAGGGGTGATAAGTTTTAGCAATTTATGTCAAAAATAGATTTTAATGTTTGATAGTAATTTAGATGTCTAAAAAAATCCACGACGAAATTAATTTGATGCTTGCTAGCAATTTAAATGTTTAACTTTTTTACAAATTACTTAGGGATTTAATATAAGTTAAATACTTTATTTATTAACACATTCATAGATAACACATTAAAAAAAAAAAAGTTTTAAACTAAAACAGTTTGTTTACCCGACCAATAGTAGAATTTTAATATTGTAAAAGACAGTTACGGTAACATCTTTATCATTTTTTAATTATTATTATTATTATTATTATTATTATTGTTATTATATATATATATATATATATATATATATATATATATATATATATATATATATATATATATATAAAGAAATATAGTCTTAAGGTGTGCTATATTTATGGAATAAAGTGCTCAATATCAGATAGAGCGTGTGTAAATATAAAATATTTCACCAGAGCACTTTTAAAGGACGCCGGTAAAACAAAACTGTTAAATAAGTGATATAAACAAATTTTTACTACGTTAATAAATAAATAAATAAATAAATAAGTAAAATAAGAAACAAAAATAAAAACAAGCAATATAATTTGACCTAAATAGATAAACAAACGACTTCCGGTGAAATAACCGCCATAATAGAATACCCACAATGCACCACTAACCCGTATATATATAAATAGCCGAGAAAAATAACAGCACACGTGGCCTGACGATTGCATATAGCATGAAACAGACTGTCGCCTCTAAGTGTTGACTTCTATGTTCACTTTTATATTTATATATATATATATATATATATATATATATATATGCGTGTGCTTGTGTTTGTATTTAAACATATATTCTTTAAAATAGCAGACAATGATTGTCGGATGAAAGTAAAGACAAAAATTGTTAAAAATTTGGATATTTTTTATTAAGCTGGGCCTTGATCTAAGCTTTCGGCTGACACGAGCCATATTCAGAGTGGTTATACGGGAGTTTAAACATTTAAACAAAACTATTCACCATGAAAGATGATATTTTGTTATGTTGACATAGAAGATTGCAACGACGTCACAGAACCTGCTATTCCGCGACTATTATCGTCGCATAGCAATTTCGCGTGTATGGTACTAGTATAGAGAAATACTCCTACATGTGCCTCTTACTGTAACACTATACCTGCAATGGCTCTTGGGGCTTGTACAGGGTGAATATTACTGTAAAAAAAATTATGAATGTCCTATTTCTTACTATTGGTTACTTTATTTACATAGACTGATTGCCACAGAATTGCATTCCTGTAGAAAATTTTCTGATTGACCATTTCTGAAATTCTCAGGTGCTCCATTCTTTAAAAAGTTACAAAAATAACGTTATGCAGGGATGCCAAATACAATGAAGAATAATTTTCAAAAAAGTATTTTTCTGAACATAAAATCTCATTACAAATATATTCATCCAGCAATTTTATTTGTCGCAAGCATCTATATATTGTAAAAATATTTTGGTATATCTGACATATATACATTCATACATAATACTTACATACATAATACATACATACACACACACACACACACACACATATATATATATATATATGCAATAAATAAAAAAAAATTAATAGATAACACATATGCCTGTTATTGCATATTTATTAAATTTGTCACATTATATTTAATATGACTGTGATCGAGTTAAAAACAATGAAACATATGTAATAACTTGTTTGTAATGTTTGTTTATAGGAAATTCGGATAACACTAAATTTATTCGACGCTATCTTCCTCCTACAAACGCACATATATATATATATATATATATATATATATATATATATATATATATATATATATATATATATATATATATATGACTGTGTGTGTGTCTCTGTGCGTGTGTGCGTGCTTGCGTATCTGACAATAATTTAATTTCTTTATTAAAAGAAATCGGTAAATTTTGTAAATAAAATTTGTCGAAAAAAATTTGAGTTGGACAAAAATAATTGAAAATAACATTGTGAGAAATTTGGTAAAGCCAAAAGAATTTCTGTTACTGGAGGCAGGAATAAAACTTCTATTTCAAGAACTGTGGAATGCATAGATACTGGAGGAGTAAAAACGCCTCATAACAAACCATCACAAATATTATATCGTTATAAGTAAAATTAAATGTTCACTTATCTTTCTGTTCTTTGAGTTTTGCGGACTTGTATCGAGTCATCAGTCGGCTTGATAATAATTAATTGCTTATAATTTGTTGCTATCTTTAGATATTGATTATGAAAAAAACATGAAAAAAGAAAAAGGAAAAGAGTAATATAGAAAAACGCAATTAAAAAAAAGCCACCCATTTTAAAAAATCGCTGAGAGTGAAACAACAAAGTAAATGGGTGAATAATTCAATATGTATGCATATGTCAGGAAATGAAACGAAGGATTGTTACTTTCCAGCGCAAGAAGAGAATGTCACTATATTTGTTAAGAAAAAAATCACTACGCTTTCTTCACTGTTTTTTTTTCTTTTTTACAGAAGAGCTTAGAAGCCGGTGAATCGCAAGCTGACATTGAACGTAATAGTTTTTATTGTTACCAGTATGAAAATATTAGACTATAAAGGCCTAAGGAGATCTTTTGTTGCAGTAGGTTAAGATAGCGTTCCATTAGGACACGACTTTGTGCTTACGGCTGGCACACAAGTCGATATCTGATCAATATCGATATGTTTCAGAGAATCTGAGAGGTGTTTTTACCAATATATATGCACTAACAAACACATACATACACACGCACACACACACATATATATATATATTAAAAGATCGGAAATTTTTGCTTGTTCGTTAAGGGCATAAACTTGACTCAAATAAAACTTGCATATTTGAATTAAATAGTCTTTTAGTTACGAGTGTAAAAGTTCAGGAGAATATCGAGTTTATTACCAAGTTAAATTAAGTATTGATTTCTAATAGTTGTATTTTTCAGGTATAAAGCATTTCACATCTAATTCAATATATGAACTCCGCTATACAATATATATATATATATATATATTATATATATATATATATATATATATATATATATATATATATATATATATATATATATATATAGGTAGTGTATATTTGGGGAGAAAGCTTACTTTTAAACATCTTTCGTTGAATATGGCAGACAAGGAAAATTTAATTCAATTTTATTTAGTTTTCCAGTGCACACATTTTTATATTGTCGATTATATGCAAGAGCTTTTTTGTTTTAGGTGTTATTAGTTTCTAGGCTTTGACTGTTTAAGATGTATTTTTATTTTGCGTTGTTTTGAATACTAGTATATATATATATATATAATGTCATCCACAGACAGACTGTTTCGCTGTATCACAGCTCACCAGTGCGGCTAGACATCCGGTTGCCTCTAGCTAGAATCGAAACTCGACTGAATTGGTATTAGGCAGATATTCTACCACTAAGCTGTCGGCGCACGGTCGGGATGAAGGTGGATTTTTAGCGTATTTATTTTTAGAAACACGCCCAGTGACCGACAGTGACTCAATTCGGCTTGCGAAGAGTCTCGCTATATAGCTATAGTCACTGTTTACAAACCCCTACCTCAGCCCTAGAGTGCTCAACTGGAATTAAATTTAATTCAGGAGCTAATATAATATATATATATATATTGTTAAAGGGTAGAGGTATTTTCACTCATGATATGTCTTGATCAGGCTTTTCATCTTGGTTATAATTTGACCCACTGTATCTATTTCCATCAACGGGGCATGCCCTTGGCCTTGTACGAAAAATCGGGGATTCCATTGCAGGGTTGTTCGTAGGTTCAAGTTGGGAGCGCTTTGCACCACTTGGGACCACTTGGAACAGTTTGTCCCACTTTGGAACACCTGATATTGTAACCAATAAAATCTGAATTATATAAATAACTCACACAGGTCTTGAGAGACAGTTATATAAAAACAACAATCAATTGTTCCTAGCTTCCCTGCGCATGTGAGCATCTGACCAACTCCCTCTACATGCCTCGGTTGCGTGCACATTCTGGGTCTTTGTGAAGAACCATTCAGTGCTCTCAATCATGTCAGCTCATTTTCCTCAGTCTGATTGCGCTTCGTTTGTCGCCCTGAGTATGACGATAAACTAGATCCGTGTCCTGGGTATGACGATAAACTGTATTCGGCAGCAAGGCCTCTGTTGGGGAGTTTTTGAGGCGCGTGTAATCAACTCTTAATTTCTGGTCCACCATTATTCAGTGTGGTAACACCTATTAGGTTTCTAGGAAAAGGCAAATAGTTAGCACTCTAACTGGGATCAAAACACTATGAAAGAATATAATTTAATAATTTAATACCAGAAATACATTTTTGAAAAAAATATTACCAGCAATAAAAATCTTGCTGACATGAAATGAGCCAGTGAGTTTGATATGCCGTAAAACCGACCAAACTAAACCGTTTTTTTTAGTGAATTTTCGGATGTAGTGGAAAATTGGTGGCTCTTATGACGTAACACTACCATTTCAACATTCACTATTTGACGGTGGACAGGGAATCTTCCAGTGGTTCCAGTGGCCTGTTTCATGTTGGATGGTGTCTGAGTTATTTCTGATACCGTCTACGTATGGTATGCCAAGGATGGGTTCTATAACATCTCATTTCTAATGATTGGATATTTCGCAATTGCTTCAATAGGTACGGTAAATTACTATTATAAATTTTGGCTGGTAAACTGTTTGGCTGCTTGTTTGAATACTAGTAATAAAAACTATTCCGTTCAATGTCAACCACGACATAAACAACATATATATACATATATGTATATATATATATATATATATATATATTCATCCAGTCCTAAAGAAACTTCAACAGAATGCACTGGACGGCCGTTTCGCCCTATATTTGGGACTCATCAGCAGTGCGCATTCACACACACACATATATATATATATATATATATATATATATATATATATATATATATATATATATATATATATATATATGTATATATATATATATATATATATATATATATATATATATATATATATATATATTGAGCACTGTCTTTATAGCAGCCCTGTTTTGACGTTATTATACAATATATGTATAGTCTTTTTTTCTATCCTTGTTCGTTTTTTTTTCTCTTCTAAGGTGTTAGGCTGTCTGTCAAGATGTCTATTGGGTCATATCAACATCTTTGTATATGAAGTCATTTACATACATCGGAAGTAAGATGAATGCAAACGCATCCCTTGATAAGGAAATTACAAATCGAATCATTAAAGCTACAAGTGCATTTGGTAAACTTCGCCACCGTCTATGGAATGAGAGAGGTATCAAATGGGACACCAAAATACTGGTTTATAGATTAGCCATTTTGAACACACTGTATTGCAGCTCAGAATCATGGACCCCATAGAGGTCTCATCAATCAACTGGATGTCTTCCACGAACATTGTCTCCGCGAAATCTGTGGTTATATTCATACGATAGGGTGTCAAATATTGATCGTCTCGCAAATCGCAGCATTTATGGAATTGAGACTTTCCCGATGCAGTCCCAACTTTGCTGGGCTGGTCATGTTGCAAGGAGGAGTGACAACAGAATACACAAGGTCTTCACGCATAGCCAGCTTGACAGTGGACAAAGGACTGTCGGACAGCCGTGGTTCAGAGTAACCTCTCAGCTGTTAATGTGCCTTGTATTTACTTCCAGCGAGTTGCCATGGATATAAATAACTAGAGTTACTTGTGTCATCGTGGTATTAGAGATTTCAAAATAAGTTGTATTGACCGGCTAAGAGACGAAAGAAAACGGGGGTAAGCATTAGCAAATGTTTCTCTTGCTATACCCCGAGATGCTCGCTGTTGCACAATATGTGGATTTGTATGGAGGTCACTAGATGTGTCACATACAACGCAAACATAAAACTGTATGAGGTTGTCGTATCATCATACGGGAGAGTCCACCATCGTTATCATCATAAATGTGTGTGTGTCCGCGTGTGGTGTGTGTGTGAGTGTGTGTTTTGTGTGCATATAATGTGAACATTGAAATGAACACTGCATAGCGCATTAATGCAATTGTAGCTAATCCAATAATAGTCCGTCACTACAGTAATAAAGTTTTCAAAACCATCGTATATACTCGAGGATAGGTCACATTTTTTTTTCACCAAAATTTCGATAAAAATTAGGGGTGCAACATATCCACCCGACATCATAGAGAATCTGAAGTAGGGTATAGGTTATCAGTCGTCCAGGCGAGTACCTTGCATTCGAGCATACGTTAGGGCAAGGGAGAAAATGAATTTTTCCCGTCATTTCGATTTTACATAATCACCTTTTCCAATAGTGCAGCATCACACATCAAATAAAAGCATTCAATCTGCACTGCTCATATTTACCATTTATTATCTGATTTACGACGAAAGATTAACATCTTTAAGTGATTTTAGGATTGAAGCAGTTACCAGTATCCACATTTTCATTTAAACAGAGCTGTTCCACACTCGATAAGTAAATACAAATGAAAACAATGTTTGACAATGATGATGATGATGAAGAAGAATTTGGGGGGTTTCAGTCCTGATGAAGTTTAATAACTATATCAAAATGAATAAAAACACTTTTCTTATCTATAATTCTCAAAATGTGTGCGTATGTATGTATGTACGTATGTATGTATGTATGTATTTATGTATGTGTATGTATGTATGTATGTGTATGTATGTGTGGTCGGATGCTGTTTATGCATTTCCACAGTTTTCATCTGATTTCAATGAATTTTTTTTATTTGATTGATAATTCTTCAGTGCTGGTTTTGAGTCCAAATTGGCTGGGAAAAATTACAATCATGAAGGTGAAAAATAAAAAAAACGGATTTTTTTACACTTTGTGCAAAAATCAAAAGCAAAATTTAATGTCTGTAAAAAAAGCGTAAATCAATTTAGAGAGTTGAAATCTAATGCAAAAATTTATTAGAATTATAAAAAATGTATGATAAATAAAAATTATTGTATATTCTTATTATGACAGTCCATGGAAGAGGTTCCTTCCTTGCAAGATTGAGAACACAAAAAAAAGTGATTTTAGGATTGAAGTAGTAGCCAGTATCCACATTTTTATCTAAACAGAACTGCCCCACACTCGATAAATAAATACAAATGAAAACAGTGTTTGACAGTGATGATGACAAAGAATGATTTTGGGAGTTTCAGTCCTGATGAAGTTTAATAACTATATCCTAATGAATAAACACTTTTCTTATGTTTTAATATATGTAAGCAAAGTTTTGAAATAAAGGTGAATATTTGAAAATATTTAACAAATATTACTTACCTTGCCCTTTTATAACGTAAATATAACTCCCCAGATTATAGTGTGACCTATCTGTGAGTCAACTGCAAATGCCCACTTAGGTTGCACCCTTAGTTTGGGGGTGTCAGTCTGTGTAAAATAACAAAATAAAATTTCTTTCTTTTCAAAAATGAAATAAAATGATATATCGTATCTACTTGGGGATAAGTCACAATTTTGTCATCAAAATTTTGATAAAAATCAGGGTTGCGACCTATCTACTCGACAGCAAAATAAATCTGAAGTAGACTGTGGCATATCAGTCATCCAGGCAAATATCCTGGGCTCAAGCATAAATTAGAGCAAGGGAGAAAATTAATTTTTCCCGACATTTCAATTTTACACAATGACCTTTTCCAATAGTGCAGCATCACATATCAAATGAAAGCATTCAATCTGCACTGCTCATATTTACCATTTATTATTTGATTTACGTCCAAAGATTAACATCTTTAAGTGATTTTAGGATTGAATCAGTTACCAGTATCCACATTTTCGTTTAAACAGAGCTGTTCCACACTCGATAAGTAAATACAGATGAAAACAATGTTTGACAATGATGATGATAACGAAGAAGAATTTGGGGGGTTTCAGTCCTGATGAACTATATCAATATGAATAAAAACACCTTACTTATCTATAATTCTCAAAATGTGCATGTATGTATGTATGTATGTATGTATGTATGTACGTACGTATATATGTATGTGTATGTGTGTGTGGTCAGATGTTGTTTATGTGTTTCTACAGTTTTTATCCGATTCCGGTTAATTATTTTTTGTTTCATAAGTAATTCTTCAGCGCCGGTTTTGAGTCCAAATCGGCTGCAAAAAATTACAACTTTGAAGTTAAAAAATCGAAAAAACTGATTTTTTACACTTTGCGCAAAAATCAAAGGCAAAATTTAATGTCTGTAAAAAAAAGCATACAGTCAATTTAGAGAGATGAAATCTAACGCAAAAGATTATTAGAATTATATAGAAAATCTATTATTCCTTCCTTGCAAAAGTGAGAACACAACAACGGCCCTTTTCAAGGCTACCCCCCCATGTCAAATTATTAACCTCTCATTTAGGGATGTGTCTCAGTTGCCCCCAATTTTCGTTACTAATATTTATTTTCGCGTGGGCTGACTTTAAACTTAAACTGCTCCAATTGAACGGCAAAAAATTCCCAGTAATGAAACACCCGGTCGAAGGCGGGTTATCCTGCTAGTGTTCTAATAAATGTAAGCAAAGATTTGAAATAAAGATGATTACTTGAAAATAATTAACAAATATTAGTTATATTAACGTTAAAAAGGGCCATGTAAATCCCCAGATTATAGTGCGACCTATCTGCGTCTCAACCGCAAATATCCACTTTGACAACCCGAAACTAAGAGTGTGAACTATATACTGGTGTATATACAGTTGATTGCTCCAAATTCGGGTGTTAATTTTCCTCAGCTCTGGACAGTCTAACATGATCATAAATCGAAGAAAGAAACTGAGAATAGAGCTCACTGCTTTAGCAAATAATTTTTGCGAGTCTGACTTACACACAAAAAAGGGTCCACTGTGAGATCCACTACGATATTGACTAATTATTACCTCCTCCAAGTTTATTTTGTTTGTTTATTTGTGAGTTTATTTTGTTATAGTGTCTTTAAATTGGGCCAATTGGGAATCTCAAACTAGCAAAACCATCACGCTAATTTCTTTCTTCCTACGCCAGTCTTTTGTAAGGAAGACATATAACTCCAACCGCAACCCCTGTGGTAATCAATACTTGATTAAGACCTTGAGATGGTGATGAACTGTTATTTGTATTAAATGGATTTAGGTCGAGTAACCCACAGGTATATGCTCATTGACGTTTTCTTCATTTGAATGTATTTCTAAAGGTTAAGACAGATCGAAAAAATAACGCATGCTTCGACAGCGCCTTGCAGCTGTGCAGAAGAGAATATATGCTGTCTCAACTATCACGATTTTCTCTAAGACAATTCTTCGATTGAACCGCTTCCATTAGCGAATGAGTAACTGCAATGATGCCAACGATTTTGAAAGTCAAGTAGTTAATAACGTTATTAAATTGGATTCTGCGCGTGTTTATGTACTGTAAAGATCATCTCCGATCAGCTCTTACGCAAAACTCAGCATTTTATGTATTGAGAGTGTTAAACTATGTGAAATTTCTTTTGATGATTTAATCAGAGACTTTGTTGCAAACAAATCAAGGAAAATGTTAATTTAATTTAGTTTAAAATTAATCTACTATACCTGTGTATTTGATTTTTCAATGTGATAACAAGTTATTATCTTCCATTACAATGTGATACAAATCAAGAATCTGTTCTTTTCTATCTCATCTCCATAATTACTAGCTTGGCTGTTTGAAGTTGACAATTTTAACAATAAATATAATCACATCTTTTTTCATCTATGGTGATCTAGGAACGCAAATCTGTAGCAAGTTATAATTTTCCTTCGCCACCATCTTGACTTTTCAATATGCTTTGCTAGTGAATTTGAATATTTTGCGATGTCAACGAACACTCGTTGCCACTTTTGTAATGTCAACGAATACTCGTTGTCACTTTCGTAATGCTCGTTGTAGTAGAGACTTTGTAATTTTAGATACAACTATAGTAACGCCGTTGAACCATACTGGTGTCAGACACCTTCGAATAACACTCGCTTGCTCGATAATACATGCTCGACAAGTAACCCATATGGTGATCGGAATAGCGAAATGGTATAGTGAATAGAGTAGAGAGCAGAGGATAGAATAGAAATATAATTATTTATCCGCTGCCCCACGCAGCAAGATGTGGCACAAGGCCGAGATAGAAAAACAGAAATATAATTATTTACCAGCTGCCCTAAGCAACAAGATGTGGCACAAGGCCGAGATAGAATAGAAACATAATTATTTACCCGCTGCCCTACGCAACAAGATGTGGCACAAGGCCGAGATAGAAAAACAGAAACATAATTATTTACCCGCTGTCCTACGCAGAAAGATGTGGTACAAGGCCGAGATAGAACACAAATATAATTATTTACCCGCTGTCCTACGCAGAAAGATGTGGTACAAGGCCGAGATAGAACAGAAATATAATTATTTACCCGCTGTCCTACGTAGAAAGATGTGGCACAAGGCCGAGATAGAACACAAATATAATTATTTACCCACTGCCATACGCAGCAAGATGTGTCACAAGGCCGAGATAGAACAGAAACATAATTATTTACCTGCTGTCCTACGCAGAAAGATGTGGCACAAGGCCGAGATAGAACAGAAATATAGTTATTTACACGCTGCCCTACGCAACAAGATGTGGCACAAGGCCGAGATAGAACAGAAATATAATTATTTACCCGCTGTCCTACGCAGAAAGATGTGGCACAAGGCTGAATAGAATAGAAATATATCATTTAGACGTCACGCGACTTCTTACATATGCGTTGCGTTTATGGTCACGTGATCCACTTAATTCAATAATGGGATCGCTTGTGTTTACTCACTGGCGGTCTATGTTCAGACTCAAGAATCGGCAGCGACACTTTATTCCTATATAAAAGAATATTACAATTTCAGTTTAATTAATTCTAGATACATTTCTGTAGGATGTAAAGTTCAGATAGAACCTATCATGAAATTGTCAATGAAATGTATTAGATGAGTCTCAAAAGTATTAGGTTGGTGCAAAAATAATGACGTAATAATGTCGTTTTTTGACCTATTTTCAACGTAAAAAAAACGACATTATTACGTCATTATTTTTGCACCAACCTAATATAACAAATTTTGGGAGAAGTGTTACAGGCTTTACACCTAGCATAACCTGAAAATGTCTCGATTTTTTTTTTTACAGACACGGTGGGAGGCGGGTAAAGATACGTAATGAAGGAGCCCGCAAATTATATAATCTCAGAGACATCTTAAGGCTTAAACCCGTCTTTTAGTAAAAGAAAAACAAAAGCCTAAACGTATTACATAGGATATTAACCCCTTCCCCGGTATAGACGTTTATATACGTATTTATCGAAAGTGTATTTCAAACACGGACGAATAAACACGTCCATAACCTAATGTTCAGATACTAGCTACAGGCGTGTTTATACGTCGATCTTGATACTTTTTATACTCTTCTGAGCATGAAACGAGTCCAATTGTTAATTAATAAGAATGATAGAGGTGTGACCTACCACTCGGGTATTTCAAGGTTTCTTAGTTTTAAAGCTTCAAGGTTCCCTAGTTTCTTAGTTTTAAAGTTTTTTCTTATATTAAAAAGAAAAAAAAATATCTTCTGAAAATAAAATATTTTTCGAAAATAACTTGGCGGGGAAGGAGTTAAAGAAAAAACCAGAGCACCTGCTGACAATGCACGGTCTTTATGTAATGAATTCGTTGTAGTGGTTGAAGAGAATCTTTGAAGTTTAACATTACATCCTATTCAGCTTGGTAACAATTTAATTATCCTCGGTCTGCGTGTGTGGTGCAGGCCCTATAATCACAGTCCGAAAATTGGAATTTACATTGATGTCTGTGAGACAGAAAACAAAAATCTTTACTTTCCACAAAGCAGCAGTTCTTGGGAAGAAGCTGTCCGAATAGAACTTCTTACTGTTAGAATACGAAAAGAATCGTGATTATTCACTATTGTGTATGTGGCCTGGATGGTTCCATTTGCAAAGGTCAGCGATGGTGAGAAAGTAGTTCGTAAGTATACATGCCATAGAAATAGCGATAGAGCAGCGAGAGGTTCGCGACGTTTCGTCTTTAAAACAAGATCAGTGTAACCCGGATATAAGAGAGTTGTCGGGACCGGAGAAGAAGTCTCTTATATCCGGGTTCCTCTTATATCCGGGTTTGGTCTATTTTATATACATTAACACAGGCTCTAATTTGGGACCAGAGAAAATCTCTCTTATATCCGAGTTTCTCTTATATCCGGGTTACACTATCTTCCCATTCTACCTTAAACAGAAGGTTAGAAAGAAAACTCCCATTAATATTAGGATAAAATAACTATTAATAGACTTGGGGAGTCTATATTGCTGAAAAACTGTTTTATAAATTTCAACCGACAAATGAATGCCAAATTTTTAATGTGACCATTATCATTCCGATTAACGAAATATTAGGTTGGTGCAAAAATAATGTCGTTTTCTCACATAGTAACATTATTTTTGCACCAACCTAATAAAAAAAATAATTAGAACTATTTAGTAATTTCTGGTGTTAACTAAAAATATATAACCTTAAGTACCTAATAGACATTGCGGTGGGGGTTAGTTATATTTTTAAAGGAATTTTCAAAAACCCCTGCTGGTCACTTCGTATATTAATTAAACTTTTCTGACCTTTAAACGATTTTCCGAACTTGCCTTTATTACGACCTTTTGTTTATGGTAAACTGAGAAAAACTTCGGCCCCAATTCAATGATCAATACCTCTGCTTAGATTGGGCACCTCACGGCAGATGAAATTCATATACGGAGATCCCAGTGAATGTGTTTTTAAAGTGAATTTTATTTACCATAATAAAGCATACGATGCTTCTTTGGCACCGGGATTTTATGAATTTATGCATAATAATAGATTCGTCCTATCATTTTCTAATATAAATAGCAAGATATGTTCTCTGCTAACAGTTTCTTTTCTCGAATTTCTTGCTTATGAAGTTCGCTTATGGTTTCCTCTCTTTCAGCCAACTTTTTAAAAACTTAAATGCAATGCCACTGCTTATCTTCTGTCTTTTTAATTCTTGTTCTTTTATTGTACTTTATTCATAATAGTACCTTTCTCATAGTCTGTCACACGCAGTATCCCTTTGCGTCTTAGTGGCTTTATTGCTTGGCTTGGGCTAAAATGATTAAAGAAAAATCTATATTTCCTGTAACACCTAAATAAGCTTATGAAATATAATTTATAAATAAGCGAGTTTCTTATTTGACATTTTTGTGCCGATAGATGGAAGAAGAAGAACCCCAACTGAAAAGAGACGCTTTTAATATGGAGGTATTACTGGAAGAAATAAAAGACAAAATGGTGGAAAGTAACTTGATTAAATGTATCTTGAAAGCAAAGGAAAGCAGTGAGTGAGTGAGAGAGAGAGAGAGAGAGCGAACAGTGAGAGAAATAAAAAGAGAGAGAAGAGAGTTTATTGGGCTAAGTTAATTAGTGTGGTTTGAAGTTTCCACAGAAATTTCTTCTTACTAGCAATAAATCTGATTGGTCAAATAGATTAATTACAATTTAAATGCAATTGATTTTAAAGCAAGCGAATCTAAGGGAATTAACTGATTACAATTTTGTCCTGGACAACAATAATTAAAAGAAATTAAATAAAAAAGTATCTTTATTAAAAAAAAATCATATTGAAAGAATAAAAAAGAATAGAAATGATGAAACCATTAGATGTCAGCAAAAAATGAATGGAAAGAAGGAATACATTTTAGAAATAACAGGCAAATGTTGACACAATCGGTTTTGACAATATCAGACAATATTAAAAAGAAAGAAACAAACAAATAAAACAAAGAAACAAACAAACAAAAGAAACAAAAGAAATATTAGCAATCACCAACACAAGATTTGAATTAAATCGAGTCCAGAAACGTTTAATCGTGTCGTTAAAATAATTCATATGTTCAATCCTAAATCACCTACTTTTCCCTCATTTATATGCGCTTTCATTAATTTATTCTTAGATCTTTCAAATCCCCTTACACGGTCGTTGTTAATAAAAAAGAGAAGAATGCTGTTGATGTATTAATGTTTTTCTTACTATAAGCCTCGTTTTCGTTCTCACCACTCCGCCATGTTGTCTTCCCTTCATTCTATACATAAAATCTGATTACAGAAGTACAGTAGCATTCTTTTACTTCATAATCAATCGGTGAAAAGTACTTATTTGATTCAATTGAGAGCGCAGTGTTAAGATTCGGAATATATTCAGAAATGCACTTCAAATTTTATAAGATTTAATGCGTACCTTATCCTCTTTAAAGGCTATTGTATTCTAATAATATTTGCTGAGTTCTTGTGTTGGGAAAAAAGCCCAAAAGGCTACAGTTCACTCATCGATAAAATTTGATTTTTGCTCCTACTGAGATAAAAATCCAAACGAGAATCGGTTTATTCTTTTCTGTAAAGGACACTTGGCAAATAACTAATTGTCCCCTAAAGCAACACTAGATTTAATGTAATGGTCTGGTTTCAAGAGTTCAATGGAATATTTCATATATATATATATATATATATATATATATATATATATATATATATATATATATATAAGATAAAAGAGAGAGAGAGAGAGAGAGAGAGAGAGATAAAGAGGAAAGAACATTATTAACAATGTGTTCATATTACAGAGGGAGAGAGAGCGAGATAAAAAGAAAGGGAGATAGCTATAATCAGTAATATTTTCCTATAATGTGTGAGCATACATTGTTAATATATATTTTTCACTTTATTCGAAACGCTATATTTAGAGTATATTTTGAATAAACTTCACTGATGTTCAACAGTGTAAATTTTCCACTACCTTACTGTGCATTCGTGAGCCTTAATATGTGCTTTATTTAAAGAGGGCAAAACGATCGTGGCTTACTGTGAAGTCCTTCCTGGCAGAGCGGTAAAGCAAGACATAAAAACGTAGTTTTCATACAAATGGAGACGCAGTTTTGATACCTTTATCTTTCGAATGCAAACGCTGATACACACTGTTTGATAGATAAAAATAGAAAGTCTATTTCAAATAATAAGTGCCCACTATAATGACGTTAGAAATTATTTATAATCATATGTCTTATTAATATATATTTTTAATATATTTGACTTACATTGCCTGCTTTTTTTTTAATTAAGGAAACCTCTTCTATAGACTAAAGAATAATCATTATCACAATAATATCAATAATAATAATTTACTTTATTACTATTCATATCGTATTAATAATAATATCGCTTTAAAAGTGCATTAGAAATGACTGTTTTTTTAATGGAAATAGCCGATATAGATTCGTAGAAAACCGGATGAGAGAAATTGCGCATTCCTTAAATAGGTAATTCAAACATTGCTCTACCAACGCTATCTCCGTGGCCGAATAGATAAAGACATGTTTCGCGTATGAAAATGGTTTCTCTGGTGGCATAATTGATATAGGTTCGATTACTCTCAGAGGCATAGTTTTTCTTTAGTACAATTCCCAACCTAAATCGGTTGTCATTAAAAAACAAAAACGACAACATAGTGATAGCAACTCAATTACATGTATCCACGAAAATATCGTTCATATTAATAACAAAAGCCATTGAAATACATACATACATATATATATATATATATATATATATATATATATATATATATATATATATATATATATATGAGGCTCAAATACTAATATAATAAATATTATATATATATATATATATATATATATATATATATATATATATATATATATATAGATAGATAGATAGATAGATATATATATACACGATTCCTGTATATTTACTAACTTATTCAAGATGATGTTTGCCCTCTCTAACTTTCTAGCCTGGAGTAAAAGTTTGTCTCTCATGTTTCACGTCCGAATTCATTTTCAAGTCTTTTTTCACTGCTCTTTGGACTGTCATAGGTGAAACTCCTCTCTCACGTGTCAAATGTCTTATGAATTGAATTGGATCGTTTCAAATTGATCTCTTTAGATCTAAGTTGAAATGATGATCCGTGTTGCAGTTGTGGCCTCCTGATCTTGGTTTCCTCTCTACTCTTCCCTCTTTTTAAAACTTATTTACCATTTTCTTCATGGTTCTTGAATGGACTTTGAAGATGGAAGCCAGAGTATGGATTTTGGTGCCATTACTGAAGGCCCGGATGATCTTTTTCCTCTGGGCATTACTCAGTTGGAAAGACAGTAGTTTTGACACAAAACAATTGTTACCTTCTCTCTTTTTAGCTGAGCAATTCTATAAGATTGTCTGTGATTAATTAAATTTCGAGTTCTAATTCTGGTCTATTCTCCTACATTACATGGGAAGATATA
This sequence comes from Acanthosepion lycidas, assembly GCA_963932145.1. NCBI lineage: Eukaryota > Metazoa > Mollusca > Cephalopoda > Sepiida > Sepiidae > Acanthosepion > Acanthosepion lycidas. The sequence goes on along the minus strand of OZ010574.1, from coordinate 28,179,541 downwards.
AATATATCGATTTCACTCTGTTATATGTTAAATCTATCTATCTATCTGTCTATCTATCTATCTATCTATCTATCTATCTATGTCGCCTATTGTCGACCTGTCTCATTCTTTCTCTCTCTTTCTATATATCCATTATTGTTTCTAACTATTACTTTTTCACTTTCTCTGTCTTTCACCTCCTCCATCTCTCTCTCTCTCTCTCTATATATATATATATATATATATATATATATATACACACACACACGCACACACACACACATATATGTGCATATATATGAATATATGTATTCACTTTCTTTGTTGTTGTATACATGTGTTATATTTTCTCTGTGTTCGACATCTGTAAATATTTGTATATAATTTTGCGATCGGTTTAGCTGTATTGTTTTCAGAAAAAAGAATATTTAACATTCTTTTTCTTTCAACTATTCTTTCCAACCTTGTATTACAATGTTACTAGAACATGGATATGATAATGCCTCTATTGGAGAAATGTAAACGGGGAATATTACGTTCTTGCCTACCACTCCCGTAAAGCAAAAAAAAAAAAAAAAAAAAGTAAAAAATGGGGGCTTCAGTTAACTGAGCGATAAAATTTTACTTTTACTCCTACTGCGATAAAAATCCAAACGACAATCGGTTTATTCTTCCAAAAACTGGGAGGATTGGTGTTAATGATTTATTAGAAATACCCGTGAAAATTTCACAGCTGTACTGTTTCATTTTCCAAAGAATCATAATATTTTTGTGTTAATGACTGATTAAGTTCATGGCGAGTTCTAACTTCAATAAAATATCTGTAGAAAATACCCCTGACGCGTCATTAAATAATTGAACTTAACAAATTTAACAAAATATTGCAATAATAATCATAAATATGAATTCTGGTCGTTTTTTTTAAAGTAAGCGGGTATAAATGAAAAGATTTGAAATTTCACATTACTAAAACAGATATTAAACAATTCGGTCTTTTCTTTCCGCTTACGCCCAGATCACAGCGAAACACTAGCTCCCGTACAATCAATAAGTTAAGCAACATCGAACCTGATCAGCACCTACCTTAGTAACCACTTGCGAATACCAAGCGCAGGTAGTTTAATTGATGATAGCTATAATTCTTGATCGGAGAGCCGAGTTCCAATTCCAGTTGGTTTCATTATCTTTACTTACGCGTAAATACGCTTGGGAAATGTATGAAACAACCTCCACCCCATCAGCTATGAGCTAATTAGTAAGGCATGTATCATTAAAACTATTATCTAAAAATATAAAATAAAATTGCGTACAAATGAATTAGATTTCATCAATGAATAACTCATAGAGGTTGATATGCCGCTAAACGTCTCTTTATGTCTTTTCTGTCTTACCATGCGATCAAAACAGAATATTTCATTATTTATGAGGGTTTGGAAGGGTGTAACGTACGCAGGCACTCACTAAGTAACTAACGATATATATTAGAAGTAGAATTATAAAATCATATAATACGTAATTGCTATAAACCGTAAAATATTCCTAGATTAATTTTTAAACATATGATTTATATATGACTTTATATTAATTTTCCACAGCAATACTTGACTTTTAGTTAAGTATTGCGAGTTCATCTTATTTTAAGTTGATAATCAGTGTTTAAGTTTAATTTTAATCAATTTCTGCTAGTGCCACATGCTAGGTTTGCAGAATGCGAATCCATATTTGCCTTTCCAAAGTTCTCTCAAACTACATATTATACCTAAGAATTGTGCATCACAGTCTGAATGAAAAAAACGACAAAAAACAAAAAAAAAAACAAAAAAAAAACAGTGCAGTTCAGAGCTATATCGATCGATGAATAATCATTAGAATTAGACCGACCGTTCATCGCTTTCCTTATTCAAAGAGTCTTTGTTGTTGTTGTTTTTTTTCCTAGTTCTTTTTTTTTATTTTTCCGCATTTTCTGTGTTACCATCAGTGCTGAATGATCGTATTTCGTGCACGTCGGAGGTTCTATTCTCTATCGAGAAAAAACAACAACAAAAAAAAAAAAAAAAAAAGAAAATGTAGGGCTGTTTTCAACCTGGAATTCGCACAGTGCTGTATTCACTGGTATATAGGGTTTCCAATAATTGTTACATTCACTTTTAATGTAGATTTTGGCTAAAACTCGCTTGAGAAGATTTATGAAGAGAAGAAGGATTATTTTGTAACGTATCGTTTTCAAGTCGAGACATTTTCAGCACCCCAATATATATATATATATATATATATATATATATATATATATATATATATATATATTAGGATGGTGCAAAAATAATGACGTAATAATGTCGTTTTACGTCATTACGTCATTATTTTGCACCAACCTAATATATATAGTATATTGCAAATAATGCACTTCCCTCGCCCTTAAATGGGCGTGTGGATAGTTTTCTGCATCTTGAGAAATACAAACTGTCTTATATATATATATATATATATATATATATATATATATATAATATAGGTGAAGACCGACAGTTATTTAATATATTTTCAATTTATACTTTTTTTTTATAGATACAATTTATTTAAGTAAATGATCTGTATTTTTTTTAATTAAACAGTATTGATTACATTTACCGGTCTGGATGTTCGAGAAATTTCGTTGAAAATATGCATTTTCCGACAGGAGTCGAAGCTGTATTCCTATACGCAAACCATCATTTGATCTGATGTGTTATACTATTTAGCTACAAAGAAAGTCTCATTATCAATGTCCAATTTACAGTTTTTAAACACACACTCATCGACGATTTTTCTCCATCGATCATATCTGCTCACGTAAAGTATATATATATATATATATATATATATATATATATATATATATATATAATTTAAATAAAAACAGACCACTTTAAGGTTCAATGTAATAAATTATTTCACCACAGCCCTTTTAAAGGACTGCGGATCATCAGACTTTACTCCGAAACCTTTGGAAGTAAAGTCTGATGATCCGCAGTCCTTTTAAAAGGGCTGTGGTGAAATAATTTATTACATGGAACCTTAAAGTTGTCTGTTTTTATTTAAATTATTTGCTCTGGATTTACATTGAGCTCTCTGGATTTACATTGAGCTCTCTGGATTTTATCCTCCTTGGGTCTACCTATACGGATTACCTAGTTTTTCATAAACTATATATATATATATATATATATATATATATATATATATATATATATATATATATATATATATATATATATATATATATGTATATATATATTCAATTTTTGACTGGTAAGGATAAATCCAAGGACGATATTAATCCAAAGAGAGATCAATGTAAACTACAGAGCATTATAATAATACAAGATCCATTTCGGTTGTAATTTATTTCGTTAATATTTCTAAGTTCATCTCTTCAGACCAAAAGTTCGTAAATGTTGCAGATATCTACGGCGTTACATTTTTCAACACTCACGTACCCCACGTATGGTTTATATTGCAACTATGCTGAGCGGACCTTACTTAAAACATGTCGTTTATTAAAATTCCATTCGTACTCACAATGATTAAAACAAGTGAATATGGTGGGTGTGGCTAGAAGAGAGTCAGTTACAAAATTTTGTGTTGTGTTAATCTTTCTGTATGCGAATTTATGTCGTCGATGAAAACAAACTATTTTTCTTATTGACTGACTTTTGTGGACATGTTACAAACCAACTCAGTTCCAATTTTTTTGGCTGTGTTGTTGTTTTTGCTGCTTTACGTTGTCGTAGAGGAGAGCAAATATTTTTTTCCTATTGACTCATTTTTATGGACACGTTGCACTTGCTGGCCATATAAATGTGCATTTAGTGTTTTAAGAATTCTAATTGATTAATACTCTGACTATCCCATCAAATGCGCAACTTTATGTCCCTTCTATGGTCGTATGCACAATATAAGAAATTAATGTTGCTTTTTATTATTGTACTGGAGATGCAATCTATTTTGTGGCGCTAAAATCAATTATGAACTATTTTGTTGCATAAATGTCATATTTTAAATGTATTTGCAATTTAGAAAATTGTTTTCCAGATGCAAATCGGAATATTGCTTAAGAATAAACACATTTAATTACACTCAATATAAAAACCTGCTTCTAGTAGTTTTCTGGGTTTCTATATGATACATTTCTGGGAAAGATTATTGTAATAAAAAAATATTTCTGAAAAGAAAATAAATCATTCCTTCTTACTTAGAATCGATCAAGGAAATTGAAAAGGAAAATGCTATTTTGAATAGTTGCTTTTAAGTACTTGTGTACCCATTCTCTGATTAAAATTATTAATGCTTTTTTCAATCTTAGACAATAAAAAAGTATATTTTTTTGTATTTGTTAAATGCTTTGATCTTCAAACATTTAAGCACAATCTCTGCTTGTTTAATTCCTGTTTTTTCATTGTTCTCTCTCCTCAACGTTTTCTTTCCTCATATTATCCAACACTCAGAAATTCCTTTCGTCACAGTGGCTTTTTTGCTTTGCTTGAATGTTAATAAAACGTTGGGGATCTTCTGAAAAGGTGAATAAAAATCATGTCCTTAATTTTCTATTAAATTCTAAATGCGGGTTTAGTTAAAACTATTAGTATAACCCATCTTCGACCGGGTAGTTGATTACTGGGAATTTTTGTCGTTTATTTGAAGCAGTTTAAGGGAAGAGAGTCCACTGTGCTCATCTATTTATCTATTCATGCATTGTCCAAGAACAATTTCACTAAGCGAACGAAAACTGAATGGATCTACCATTGAACACGGTACGGTCCGCATTCACTGCCGGCCTTGATAACCAATACACTATCCATACACAATATGGATGATCAAAATTGGTGTTTAAAGAATACGTTAACGTTAACTTAGTTTGTCCTATTCAGCAATCCAGTTATTCTTAATGCTTCTTTTCGTCACATTTATTTTCAGTACATACGCGTCTCATCATCACTAAACACTCACTGTGACAATCTGTAGCTATAGTTCTCATAAGGTGTGTGTGTGTGTGTGTGATCGGGTGCTGTTTATACGTTTTCACAGTTTTCATCCGAATTCGATTAAATATTTTTTGTTTGATAGATAATTCTTCAGTGCCGGTTTTGAGTCCAAATTGTTGGCGACAATGGCTCTCCACTACTTCCTGTCCATTATAACTCTCACCAACGCTTTACTATTTACTATCTGTTCTTGTATATATATCTTTCATAAAAAAAACAAAAAAACTGTTGTGTCCTTTGATCATCATTTTCAGCCTCGCGCGCAGAATAGTTCGCATGAAAACTGTGAAAATGCATAAACAACATACACACACACATTTTGAGAATTATAGATATAGATAAAATTATTGTAATAATTTAAACTATTTACTTCTATTAAAGTTTTTTTTTTGTCCTTTGGGCAGATTTATCCTAATCACTTTGCTGCCATTTTCATTCAACATCGTTTTAGGATATATTTAAAGAACGATTAGTAAGGATAATACATTCGTCATTACAACTGGTTACCCCAAATCGAATTTGTTTATGACTATTTTTCATGTCTTGACTTGCAATTGTACCAGAAATATATATGTCTGCAAATCCCAGAAAAAAAAAAAAAAAAAAAAAAAATATATATATATATATATATATGAAGAAATATAGTCTTAAGGTTTGCTATATTTATGGGATAAAGTGCTCAATTTCAGAGCTAGAGCGTGTGTAAATATAAAAGTGAACATAGTTCATATGTTCACTTTTATATTTATATATATATATAGTGTAACCCGGATATAAGACACCCGGATATAAGAGAAACCCGGATATAAGAGAGATTTTATCTGGTCCTAAATTAGAGCCATACTTACCTAAACAAAATAGACCAAACCCTGATATAAGAGAAACCCGAATATAAGAGACCTCTTCTCCTGTCCCGACAACTCTCTTATATCCGGGTTACGCTGTATATATCCTTCTGGGAAAACAAGGCGTCAGCACGAAGGAGCTGGCCACCTTTCCTGCTTTACAAATATTCAAACGTTTGAGCGAGGCTGACTTGAACATCGGGATCAACTGCGGGATCAAATATTAAAGAAAGTTGGTAGCATGGTGCTCCTCTCAATGATAGAAATACCTGCCACTGTGACTTTGTCGCACGCAGGAAAAACAAGCCTTGCTCTCCACCCGCGGAAACATGTGGCAATTGATTCTCAACCACACGAACAAAATGGCTACACTACATGTTCCATCTGTCTAAATGTTTGGCCTTAGGAGACTATATAGTGATAAGAATCGAATCTGTATCCTCTGTGGCTAAATCAGGCTATATGACGGTTCCGTGTAGGATACAGGTTCGATTCCTGTCGGAGGACGCATATTTTCTATGAAAATTTCTCGGACATTCAGGTCGTTAAAACTGTTTATTATAAACAGTGCATTTATTTAAATATTTGTATCTATAAAAAAAAAGGACGGATAAACATAAAAACATCTTAAAATAAATTTCGGACTTTGTCCATTTCATTATATATATATATATATATATATATATATATATATATATATATATATATATATATATATATATATATATATATATATATATATATATATCGGGTGTAACAGCAAAATTGTCTAAATCGTGTTACAGTTTGAGTTATTTAGATATAGAGAGAACAGGTTAAAATCGTTTTCTGTCAGCCTCACTAGTGGTGAGTCGAAAATTTCATTTAGCCTTTCAGTAATGGTACCAATATGCATAATCTGGCTTCCATCTACAAAGTCCGTTCGAGAACCATCAAGAGAATGGTGAATGATTAATAAATGTGGAACAATAGGGATAAACACTGGATCAGGAGGTCAAAACACCAAGCGGGTTGAGCACTTCAACTTAGCGTTAAAGAGATAAATTAAACAAGATCCAACTCAATCCATCAGTTTGGCACGTGAGAGAGAGGTTTCAGCTATCGTAGTACAAAGAGCAGTGTAAAAAGACTTGAAAATTAAATTGTAATTGAAACGTATGAGTCGCCTTCTTACTTCAGGACAGAAAGTTAGGTCATAAATCCTTCGTTTCTTTTTTTTTTTTGGCATAACATTTCTGATATATATATATATATATATATATATATATATGTCTTACGTTTTTAACCATGTATAATAATTTTCTCTTATTTAAAGTACATAACACCTACTTTCTGGGCTAATTGTAAAACTTACTAAGGGTGTCCTCACATCTTTGAACTGTAGCATATATATATATATATATATATATATATATATATATAATAAGAAGGAACAGTAAGACTTATAATCCAGTTTTCTTAGCAATTATTATTAATATTATGTGTCGATACAAACAATATAGCAAAATATAATTATTTTCTTTTTTACTTTTTAATAATATTTAAAAAAAATTAAATAATTATATATATATATATAAATCGCTTTTAATTTTTCTGAGATTTGTTCCAAAACTATTTCTGTACGGATGATCCATATTAAATTACAAATTTGTTATCTTTTTCATATATCAATGTGGAATCGCTTTTTCAATAGCCTTGATCGATTTTGCAATGGATGCTTTATATGATAAGTTTTTTTTTTCATAAAACAATTTAATTCCATTAAGATTGGGAGTTTCCAGAAATGTGTCATTCAGATTTAAAAACGAAAAGAAAAACTTTTTTTCATTTGATTGAAAAAAAATAAATAAATAAAATCAAAAAATCAAAAAATGTGCTCGTAGATACACACACTTCCTTTTTAAATCTCGAAATCAAGGTAGAAAATAATGCTCAAGATTTCGAGTGCAGTAATCGAAATTAATTTTGGTAACTTGCAAATAGCAATTTAAATACGGTTTTCAGCCTCGTTGATTGATTCTGAATCAGACAGACGCAAACATATGCCACACATTAATTCATGTCTCTTGTACATGCTGACAAAATGTAGTGTTATAGTTGGGCAACTAAAAGAAATCAGTCGTATTTACATCATATTTCATACATCTGCCATGTCGGACTGATTATGCGATCTTAGCACCTAGAGAAGTTGTAGAACGTCTTGCAAAGCACATTGAATAACACGGGAATCATGTTGGCAGGAATTATCCCGCTGGAACAGTGCATTTCTTTCTTGTTGCGTGAAGGAATATTAAACGTGTTGCATGTTGAGCATTTCATTTAAAGATTTGGGAATATTTTGTTTATTACATCTTGACTTCAGTCGCCTGTGTTCAAACAAACTATTTTTACTTCTTTAAATTATTCGGAATACCTTCAATTGAACTTCTGTCTCTGGTGTTTTTTTTTTGTGAAGTTGAAGATTACTTTTAAATTGTTTTATCTCGTTTTGATACTAATTTTTTTTTATTGTTTAATATTTTAAACTTATCTAGTCTCTGCTTTCGTAAAGGTTAATCGCATAATTACGTTGAGTGTTTACTTATTTGCAGTTAATTTCAACACATTTATGATTCTACGAGCTAAATTTAACACAGTCTAGTCTGATTCTGATAGAATGTTACACCTTTTTCCATTCGGTAATTTCTGACGTTTTAATAATAATAATAATAATAATAATAATAATAATAATAATAATAATAATAATAATACACAGATAGAACAATCAAAACTAATCTGCCAGATATCGAGATAAAAACCAAAAACAATGTGCCTTCTTATTGACATGTCAGTTCCTGCAGACTGCAACGTATCTTTGAAGATCTTCAAAAAACTATCAAAATACAAAGATCTTGGAATCGAAAACTCAAAGATGTGGTACATTAAGACATCAACAACTCCAATTGTAGTTGGAGTGCTTAGATTCGTTGGAAAAGACACATTGAAATGATTTCTAGTAGGCCTTAAAGAAATACAAAAGAATTGTTCTTACAAATACAGCGCACACTTTACGAAGGGCTTTTTCTATGCAAAATACGTGCAATTTTATTTCCAAATCTGCTCAGTGGAAAATGTCATGATGCCATTTCTGACCTTAGGAATCTGATCGGGACCCGGAAAGAAATTGGTATACACCAGAAATCAAAGGAAATAAAATAACAATAATAATAATAATAATTACTATTACTATTATTTCTAGATTACTACCTTTAGTTCGTCTTGCAAATGTTATCTGAAACATTCAGTCTGACCAAGATACTCTCATAGAATGTGATAAAATGAGGCTTATTTTTCAACATAGTCTCCCCTTGCACTCCACATATTACTTTCATTAGTGAAGTAGATTTTTATCTTGTTAGCCAAAATGATCATCGACAGCATATATGACGTCATCATAACTACGATACTGGTTCCAGACCATGTGATTTTTTCCTGTTGGGGAACAGATGATAGTCAAATGAGACCAAATCAGAATAATAGGATGAACCAGTTCAAAGCCACAGTCACGTACAGCAGCCATTGAAACCAAGGACTATTGCTCTCATGAGTCAACACTTCTTCCTGCACTTTCATTAGACTTTTCGTCTTGATTGCCTTTCGCAGCTGCCTCAAGTAGTTATCGTAGTACTCTCCATTGATGGTATAGCCCATTTGAAGATAGTCAATAAACTAAATACCTTCCCTTCAGACGAAAGTCTTGATCTTTGGAGCAGGTGAAGTGTGGTGTTTTCACTGCATGGATTGTTTCTTTGTCTTTGGCTCGAAGAGATGAACACATCTTTCCTGGGTTAGAAAACCAGATGGATCTGCCTCAGACAATGTCAGATAAGATTTTCCCTTGACGTGATCAGCCTAGTCTGCTATTGATCAGGTATAAGAAGACGTGAAACCAACCGAGCAGAAACAAATGTCAGGCCAAGTTCAATGGGAAAGATATTCTCCAATCTCTCATGGGATATGCAAATTGCCTATTTGACTTATAGTCAATCGCCTGTCTTCCATCAGCATGTGATGAACATGAAAAATGTTTTCCTTCCTGATGGCATTTAGAAGACGAACAAAACCCAGGGTCATATTCAAGATTACGCTTCCCCTCCTAAACTCAGTTACCCACTTTTGCACTGTTAATAAAATTGGAGCATCATCCCCAGATGTAGTAAATATGTCAGCATCACTGTTCTAAACCCCTTTTTCTGCTGGTACTTGATAACCCCACGATGACAATTTTTATCTATTTTCAAGAGAAGTCCCTGCTAGTTATTTTTTATGCCTTCTTTAAACAATCAGCTGGCAGTTTACTTGGAAAGAAACAATGCAGTTATTAATAAGAAGTGTAGGAACTAATGCTTGAAATATGTCACAGCTCTAGTATCACTCCCTCATCGTCAGCCTATGAAAAACAATTATGTGAATAGTGTTATTTATCACGAAAGGACCTCGTAGAAGAGGACACCTCGTAGAAGAGGACACCTTTCCAATGCCGCCAAGGTCTCATATTCTTTTCATGTTTAGGGCACTTCAACGTGGTGTGATGGTTAGCAAGCCTGATAGCTAGCTACCAGACATATTGTCTCATTCTGTTTCTATCTATCTATCTATCTATCTATCTATCTATCTATCTATCTATCTATCTATCTGTCTGTAGGGTGACTGAAAAGTAACTCCCTATTTTATGTATGATGGACTCTCCCGTCTTGTAAAAAAATATAGTTAGACGGGAGAGTCCACCATACATAAAATAGGGAGTTATTTTTCAATCGCCCTGTATTTATCTGCTTATCTTCTTTCTTTCTTTCTTTCTTTTTTTCGGTGTGCCGTGTACTTTCAGGATGTAGGTGATCATGACTCTTCATCTCCCTCTATCCCTTGCAGCTCTCAACAAGTTCCTTTCCTATGCTTCCTCCCCCAGATCACGTTCTGTCATCCACTTGCTTAAGCTCGCCAGGTATGTCACGCGTTATTTTCCCTGGTCTCTATTTCCCTCTATTCGACCCGTGAGTATCAGATTCTCCAGAACCTCCTTCCTCATTAGGTGTCTCAGAAACATCAGCTGCCTCTTTCTGATGTTAAGTATAAGAACTCCTCCTTGTTTGAAACTTATCTATGATCTCATCGTTGCTCACACACTCGGTCTATGATATCCTTAACATCCTTCTGTAGAACCATATCTCTGTCGCCTCGAGTCGTTTCTTCATCTTTGAGGAAATTGTCCAACATTCGCTGTCGTAAAGGAGGACATAAATTACGACTGAGTAGTGACTTCGATTCTTCTTGGGCGCCTCATACTTTCGGTCTTGTGCCCCATCTACGCTACGCTTAGAAAATCATTTTAAGAGACTTTGACGTGCCGTAATGTTTAGCAAGCGGGTCTCGCTAAATCAGTTACGCCTGAGTAGTGTGTTCGATCCTCACTTGGTTTCCCACACTTTCGTCCTTATGTCACATTTAAGGTAAGCTTAGAAAATCATTCTTTTGATGATGACTGGTTATTGATAAAATTAGTGACGGTTCATTTTGTGAGCGCTATGATGTCTTGCCTTCCAGGTTGATGGAAAATATTCAGCAATGGACATCTGGACAATTTGTTCCAGAAACATTTTTGTTTCTCTCTCGATGTTTAAGTAGCAAATCTCATGTCGAAATGAGTCGGTAATCTTGTTCTTTTTCTTTTCTTTGACTGAACCTCTATGGACTCCGCATATCGATTGGGCGATTATCACTAAACTGCTTATAATCCACGTTGTTATCATTTTTAAGTATATTCAGATTTCAATTGCTAAACTCCTCGTGATTTCTACTCGAGACTTGAGTATCACTTAACGAGAAATCTCCGGCACTCCACAAAACCACTTTTCACACGTTCAGTCATTCAAATTTTCCTGGAAATTTTGCAAATCATTTTTTTTTTGGCTTTTAAGTATGAACTTTATCTTTCTTAAATTAAAAAAAAAGATAATAAATAAAATAAATGAATATCATATTAAAATGAAATATTAAATAATAAATATGTAATATTAAAATATTAAAATAAAGTATTTATGAAATAATCAAATAATATGAAATAGATAAAAAAGAAAAGAAAAGAAATGAATAAAATGCTGAAATAATAAATATTTACTATTAAAATATTAAAATAAAATATTAATAAAATAATATAAAATAAAATAAATGAAATAAAATAAAATAAAATAAATAAATAATATAAAATAGATATATTAAAATAAATATAATAAAATAACTAAATAAAATAATATATATATATATATATATATATATATATATATATATATATATATATATATATATATATATATATATATATATTATGCAGTGTTACATTAGAAAATGCAAATATCCACTACAAAATTGCACATTTTTGTTTCAACGTCAAAAAAAAGGGAAAAACTTGTTTAGA
>OZ010574.1:28142242-28162242 GCA_963932145.1 Acanthosepion lycidas | reverse complement strand
CTTCAATTAGTCTACTGCAATCTTTTCCAATCAGTCCTAGGGCTCCAAATACAACAGGGATTGTTGATGTTCCCATGTGCCACGTTTTGAGATTTCGATTATTATTATTATTATTATTATTATTATTATTATTATTATTATTATTATTATTATTATTTCCTTTGATTTCTGTTGTATACACATTTCCTTCCCGGTAGCAGTCAGAAATGGCCAGAGACCTAATGTCAGAAATCGCTTCATGACAAAAAAAGAAAAAAAAAATCACACATAGTTTACATAGATAAAGTTCTTCGTAATGAGTGATCTATACTTGGTAGTACATTTTTTTTGTATTTCTTTAAGGCATGGGCTACCAGGAATCCCTTTAGTGAGTTTATCGGAACCTTTTCCAATCAATCCGAGGACTCCAACTATAACAGAAATTACTGATGTCGTTATGAGCCGCATATTTGAGATTTCCAATTCAAGATCCTTGTATTTTCATAGTTCATTGAAGATCTTTAATGAGATATTACAACTGCAGCAACTGCCATGTCAATAAGAAAGTACATTCTCGTTTTGTGGTCTTTGATCACGGTGTCAGGGCGATTAGCTTTGCGATGTCTGGTCTGTCTCTCCTTTTTCCTTTTCAACCAGAGATCTTGCATGAAGACGGCAACTGCTTCCGTTAGATGACTACTACTTCACACAATATATATAATTTGTATTTGTAGGTCAATATTGGCTTCTCTTTTGTAAAAAGAATATTTGGGAAACGCATGAGCCAATCTATTTTCCTCTCACCCATGCGTTAAATATCAGGGTAAAATTTGCTCACTAGCCTTGGTTGTAATCGCTCTAAGCGAAAGAAAACTCTGAATATCACTTCCTGGAGAAGGCAACAGAAAACCACACCAGAACTTTATCGGAAGGCATACTAATTCAGAAGTAATAAGAAAAAAAGGGGTTCATGATTACCTGCGTGTGAAAAGGGATATGGGTGTTTTTTGTCCTTTTTAAATCGAAGGGACATGAAATATATCAACAGAATGGTTGTGCGGGTAAAAAAGCCCTAAATGTCAAATCTATTAGAGTTCAGGGCGAATAAATGTCTTTAAAATTTAATGCAGTTATACGGGAACACACGAGTGAGAGACTTGAAAAGAGAAAGATTGCTTGATAGAAAAGGTCAGAATAGATCGATGTAGATCGATAGACAGATACTTCGGGTGAAGAATCTAAGATTGATTTTAACCCACAGGCGTAGATACAGCTGAACACACATAGACAATGATACAGCGAGACTGACTGATTGGTACTAATTGGAAATTCGATAACGAGAAAGATACGAACTGAATGAAGTAGACAAATATATACAAATTCAGAGATCGATCGATATTAAAACGGTTTGATTGATAGATAGAAATGAACAGCGTGAAAAAAAAAGGTAATTATAAACAGACATATAAACACAAATAAATACACACACACACACAGACACACACATATATATGTATATAGGGTGCGATAGATAAATTGTCGCCTAAATTAACACTGTCGTCTCATTTTATTAGGTTGTTGCAAAAATAGTAATTTTCTCACATAGTAACATATGTGAGAAAACGACATTATTTTTTCAACAACCCAATAATAGATATATTTACAAAATTGCACACAAATATATTGAAATAACAAAGAATAATTATATTCAATAAAATCACCGTTGGCTTTAACCACTGCCTCGAAACGACTTCGGAATCTCCTGTAACTCTTTTGGACGGTCTCCTTTTTATAAGTTGATGAATGCTGCCATAATCCTTGCCTTCAGGTCATCTTTGGTGTTGCAAGGATTTTTTTTTTGTCTCTCGCTCAACTGTGCTCCACACATAGTAATCAAGGGGGTTTCAGGCTGGGGAGTAAGGTGGCCAAATAAAACGGGGGATGTGGTCGCAGAAATGTCTGAAGAAATGTCTGACAGTCATAACTGGGTTCGCCTGCTTGTGTCGCATGGTGCTGAGTCTTACTGCCAGACATAGGACTTTGAAGCAGCCATCCTCTAACACCAGTAGCACTACCTCCTCAAAGTACTTGATGTAGGCCTCCGTGCTTAGTTTGATGCCTTGTTTGAAGATAAATGGAGGCATAACGTCAGCGTCACTAGTGATCACAGCAAACACCTTCGTAATCACCAGTAGACTCCAACAACTCTTTACGAATGCTCTGCATTTTCCACAGATTGACACCCAAACTCTCTGAAATAGTTATAAGTGTGCATGCAAAACAGTACACGATATTGTTTCCAACTTTTTGTCAGAGTGAATTGCGTAAGGGTTGGTCTATTTCTCAAAGACGGTGCACAACTCACCCAACGGTACTATGTTGACGACAAAATCCAAAACACACAATGCACATGTGAAAAATGAATATATATATATATATATATATATATATATATATATATATATATATATATATATATATGTTTATTTATTTAAAAAAATGGTTCCATCGTTACACAAAAATTACCATGTTTCAACAATAGAAGATAAAAGATGTGCAGCGATGTAACCATATTTTTAAATAAGTAAATTTATAATATGTATGCTCTGTAGATTTTCATTGAATACTGTTTTGTAAAAATAAAAATATTAATAAGAACACCGGATTATATATCTTACAGTTCTTTCTTTTCCTTATATATATATATATATATATATATATATATATATATATATATATATATATACTACTAATACTACTACTTTAATATATGATATTACATTCGAACATATGTAACTGCTACATAAATACATTTACGTTTCGATGCATCTCAGCGCATCGCATCAGGATATGGTCTTTTTGATGCTCAACCTTATGAGGAGCAAATATAAATTCTTTATTATAAGATGTATTTGATTTGCTCTCATTTAATTTGTATATATATATATATATATATATATATATATATATATATATATATAGAGAGAGAGAGAGAGAGAGAGAGAGAAACAGACACACAGACAGACAGATAGATAGATAGATAGAGTGGTGAGGAGAATAATGGTACAGAGAGTTATGAACACATAATATGTGATCGATATTACATCTTTTCTCATTTCTCCACAAAAATCGATGTCAAAAAAACATCTGCTTAGCTCAAGGTCCCCTTTAAGAATTTGAATCTTCCTTGACCGATCGACAACAAAATTACCCGAATGGATTGAATTTCTAGAGGGTAAAAAATGCCATGAGGAATATATTCGCTCTCTTAAATTCTTTGAGAAAGAAAATCGGCTGATTTTTCTTTGAAGACAAAAAGATACGTTTGGAAAATCGACTCCGTGGAATATTTTCAAGGGTTAAGATAATATTGGTAATATTATACCTTCATTCTCTCTCTTTGTCTTCCTACATATATATATATATATATATATATATATATATATATATATATATATATATATATATGTGTGTGTGTATGTGTGTGTGTGTGTGTGTGTGTGTAAAAATTTTAGATGGAATATATCTGTAAAGGGACAATATTAACAAAGAAAGCAGGAAAGCGTAGCCTCTGAGGGACTTTCTCAAGGCAACTTTGTCATGTGAAAGTACCTTCAAAAGAAGAATTTCACCTTGAGAAATACACACACGCACAAACACTCAACCAAAACACACACACACACTCACACACACACACATATATATATATATGGTTGCCGAGTGGTTAGAACGTTCGCTTTCTGAGAATGAGATGAGACCCGGGGTCGATTTTTCAGGAAGGAGACCTGATGTTGATGTTATAGGACTGGAAGGGTCGATCCCAGCGTGCGGCACCTTGGAAAGTGCCTGAAAACTATACCATAGTGAAGACTTGTGAGTGAAAATGGGTAGACGGTCGATAGCTGTCCTAGCACAAAGTCACACGTAATCGTAACCGAGGGTTTGTGGATGCTGGTGTTGGTCAGATTGTTCCTCAGTCGAGGTAAGACGCTCTCTCTCAGAAACTGTAACTAAGGTCTTCTCAGCAGAGTTGCATTATAAACCACAGGTTGGCACTGTGGGTGTGGAACAAACACAAATATTCCTGAGCGAGAGTTTGCAATAAAGATTGGCTAGTCGTTCTCGAATACGAGTGGCCAGCTATAATATATATATATATATATATATATATATATATATATATATATATATATATATATATATATATATATACTAAGACACTATATAAAAAGGATTTGATTACAGCATGGAAGTTAGAGAACGGTCAACCCACCACTGATTATAAAGAGTGGAACGAGAACTGTCTACCCAGTGTAGATTAACGAGAATAGAACGAGAACTGTCTACCTACCGTAGATAACGAGAATGGAACTAGAACTGTCTACCCAGCGTTGATTAACGAGAATGGAACGAGAACTATCTATCCACCGTAGATAACGAGAATGGAACTAGAACTGTCTACCCAGCGTTGATTAACGAGAATGGAACGAGAACTGTCTATCCACCGTAGATAACGAGAATGGAACGAGAACTGTCTATCCAGCGTAGATTAACGAGAGTGGAACGAGAAGTGTCTATCCATCGTAGATAACGAGAATGGTACGAGAACTGTCTCCCCACTGTAGATTAACGCAAAGATCAAGTAAATGGTTCTGTTCAGAATTCCTGTAGGTTACGCGGATTGATATACACCTGAGGAAGGCTGAGGAGCACCAGGGCTGAAACGTTGTGATAATAACAACGAAGATAGGGATAATATTCCAAATATAAATAGTGTAAATAGTGATAAACATATCAAAACCTCAACACTGTACTCAGTGCGATTGGGAAAAAAAATTCGCTTTAATAATATATAGTATCATGAAATCATTTCATCTGGGAACAGCAAATTAAATCGGAAAACAAAAGAATCTATCGGCCGAAAAGCAATAACTCTAAGGCGAAGAATCAGGAAAATGTATTGAAAATGAAACTGCTTTCTATGAGAATTCCTGAATAAACGTGTTATTTTTGTTTATTTCTTATACATAACTTTGAAAGTAAATTCAAAGCTTTGTAAATTTTTTTTAATTTTGATTGCTCGCAACCTAAGCTACGATAAAAAAAAATACATGCAAAAAGAAAACGAATTATATAAAAAAAAAGTATGTAGCTCACAGAAGAATAGAATTGATTTTTAAATCCGGGGATTTAGAAATGTAAAAAAAATACTAAGTCTCGTCCGGGTTTCCAAATGAAATTTATCAGACAATCAGGCAACTGACGAAAAGAAAAAAAAAACAAAAAAAAAAACAAGTATACGGTGTATATATATATATATATATATATATATATATATATATATATATATATAAGATCGGGCAGATATGCATTGCCTATTATAGGTATTAACAAAACTTCGCTTGAAGACGTAGTAGCTGGCTGCTCGATTCCGAGTATATTTGTCTCGCTAAGTTGGTTAGCTAATCCCCGTTGCATATGCAGAATTAAGTCGAAATAGGCTATTCACTCGATCTCACACCCGGGGAAGGAAATCAGATGAGAGCTTGAGATAAGGCAACAGGGATCGTAGAGATCCGGTATTGGGGAAGATAGAGATCTGGCATTTAACCATTGCCAGTGGAGGAACACGAGAGGTGAGAATTTGTGGGCAAATTTGCGCTTGATACACGTGCACTTAAGAAAAACAGCAGGACACCGAAAATTAAGCTAGTGTGTGTGTGTGTGTGTAAGTTCGCACCAACCCTCACATAAGTACCCGCTCAGACGTACCCGCTCAGACGGGCCCGCTTCATTCCAGGAAAGTGAATCATTGTAGCTTCTCGGACAAATGTTTTTAGCTGACATTAAGTGGAAATAATATATTGAATCAATTGCTAAGTCTGCAGTTAAAACATTGCTTCACGATGCCGTGTCAAGACATTTTTTTCTCGATAGAATCTATCTTACACATTTATAAGTCTACCATTCGACCTTGCATATAGTCCGGCGCTCCTTCTATATAGAGGGAGATCATTGATAATTCTGATCTGCCATCTCACTATCATTCTCCCACCTCCGTAATATACTTTCCCTGTACCCCTTTTCTATAAATACTTTCATGGAGATTGTTCTGATTAACTTTGCTCTGTGGGAACTAGACTTTATAAAATTAAGCGCAGTAGTAGGTTGGTGGTAAGGTTTCAACATTTTACAGTTGAAATGGATCGTTGTAACCGTAAGTGCTATACTAGCTGTTTCTTCTATCGTATTTCTCGCTTGTAGAACTTTCTTTCGGCTTCTTGCTTCCCAGTCAAGTTTGATCTTCAAAAGTTGTTGCGGTGTACTCTCTCTAAAGAGTCTATGTTGGCCTATTCCGCCAACTATAATAATAGTAGGAAAGAAGGCCATTGCGGAAGAGTCCAACATAGACACTTTAGAGGGAGGACACCACAACAAAAGTTTAAATGAAATTTCAGTCGTTATCTTCCGTCTTCTTAATTCTTATTCTTTCATTGTCCTCTCTCCGTAATAGTATATTTACTCATATTCTCTAATACTTAGTAAGCTCAGTTTTAGTAGATTTATTGCCTTGATTTTTTCCTTTATTTTAAGCATCCCTCCACAAGCAAGACAGGAATGCCACTAGTACGCAAGGGGTTACAGAGAGTGAACGTAAGAGAAAAGACTGGGCATAGGGGGATTGTGGAAAGGATAGAAAGAATAACGTGGATCAATGCATTCGAAGATGACGACTGACATTACATTTAAATTGTTGAGGAAAATGCAAAAGAAGCAGCTGTTGGCGTAGAAGAGGCGGTTACATTTAACTGTTTCAACAGTAAACGAGTAGGACCTAAATGGTAATCTAGAAGCACGCTTAAAATCATGTAGTCGGGGTATCAGAGAAGATAGCTTATCAGGACAGTTGCCATGAAAATATTTGTAGAAAAGACAGGCGGAAGTCACATCACACCTGTGGGGAATTGACTGGAGTCGAGATGCCAAGTTAGGACTGATAACATTGCAGGTCCGTCTTTGGATTTTATCGAGAACCTCGAGATGAACGGCAGGGGCACCAGACCATATGTGGCAACAATAGCCAATGCATGGACGAATGGTATATGTGTAGATATGTAGAAAGGACTCAGACGAGAAAAACTTTCTGGTACGACACAGAGAACCAACTTTCCTTGCGATAGATGCAGCTGTTGATTCAATGTAGTTGTTCGACCTCAATTCAATGTAAAACGTGAGCCCAAGAAAGCACAGTGAGACGCTCCCGTGAAGTCGAGCATCAGTCAGGCTGATAAGGAGGGAAGTTGATCTATGGTGGTTAAATGAGAGTAATTCCCTTTTGGAATACATTGAAATTTACAAGCCATTTCCTTCCCCAGTCAACCACTGTTTGGAGTTCCTTTTCGAGGCCAACGGCCAGATTAACGTTGTCAACATTGCTGGATTTAATATTGAGACAGGAGTAAATGATAGTGTCGTAGGCATAGATACTTACTTAAGAACTGATAACATGATAAAGATCAGAAGCAGTGTAGGGTTCAGGAAATAGCCTTGCGATATACTAGTGTTCATATGAAAGGAACTGGAAGAGACCTCGCTCGAGATGACCTTCATTTCACCATTTGATAGGAATGATTGGATTAAATCAAATAATCGCCATGTAATACTGTCGCCCTGAAGCTGAGGCCAGTATGCCTAACCGTGTCAAACGACTTAGAGATATCTAGAGCCACAAGTCGAACTTCGTATACATATTTAGTTATGGCCGTACGTACATCAGCGGTAAACAGGGGCAAAGGGGAAACAATATTGTTTGCCAGAGAGTAAATCGTGCGTTAAAAAAAGAAAAAAAAAGAGGTAAGATGCTTTAAGACTTCAGCATTGATTAAAACTTCGAAGAGTTTCTTGAAGATTGGCAAGAGACTGATTGGGCGGTAGTTAAAGCGGTCAGAAGGGTCTCTAGAATTCTTAAAAACAGGGACGATAGAAGAGGACTTTCGACAGGCTGGAAAGCAAGAATCAACGAGGCAATAGTTGTATAGTTTGAAGAGACATGGAGCCAGCTCAGGAGCACATTTCTTTGAGACTACGGCTGGTATTCCCTCACTTGCTTTATGAGAGTCTAAATTAGAGATGATATCCATCGACGAGGTTATGCATATACCAGTCAGTAGAGCCTCTGTTCGAAAGGGGAAAGCAGGTGTTGGCCGATCAGTCAAGTGATTGAGCTGGATGAGAATTTCTGAGCAAAGCATTCAGCCTTAGCTTCTTTGGATGATAGGATTTCGAATTGAATGAATAGAGGAGAGATTGAGGATTTGCTGTTGTTTAGCACATTCTCGTAGAGCTGCCAATAATCTCTAGAACCAAACTTGCGAGATTTAATACGTTGTCCCATTCTATCAGCAAACAGTAACTTTGCTTCATTGAGGACATTCTTGCACTCATTACGAGCAGAGACAAAGAGACGTCTGTTGCAATCAGACATGGGTCTCCGGTAGAGCCGAAAGAAGTGATTCCTGTGGGCTGTAGTGGCGTGAGAGCCAAGGAGATGAGCGCGATTTAACTTGGTATGTCCTTGTTGGAATGAAAGCATCGATGCCGGCTTTTACCCAAGAGGAGACCTAAGACACACATTTTTGAACGGGATGATTCAAAACTACAATCCAAGGGACGCCAGGAAGGAAACCAAGGAACGAGTCTACGCATTGATAACAGAAAGATATTCTGTTGGTAGGAGATTTATGAGCTGGAGGGGGAGTGGAAGATATTTACAGACACTACCATGTGATCAGAGTTGCCAAGAGAAAAGAGCTGCGTATCGTGCCAAGAGTAAGAGTAAGGGACAGAGGTAAAACCGAAATAAAAAAGTGAAGCATTACCGTTAGGGTTACTGGGGAAACGCGTAGGAAAATCAACCACTATCTATGTATCTCAGTTTGTTCATATCTATCTATCTATCTATCTATCTATCTGTTACAACCAAGGGAATGTTACTGAATAGAATAATTACACGAAGGTTGGTAATGAAAGATAATACTTAGAACACGAACAACACATATGAGATTCGCCAGCGGCGCGTAGAAGTACTCGACTGCTAGAAGTGTGTCAAGTGAATTCCACAATGAATCTACAGCTGCAGGATATCTATCAACCACTCCACGCAGTTAGATGTGGCACAAGGCCGAATTTAATGTGGGTATGCGAGCCCGTAGGATCGGCCAAAATTTACCAGTAGACTCCGTATAAAAAGAAGCCGGGTAGCTGTTTCGCGAGACAAGACTCTGCCCTTCGACATAGCCTCGTCTGGGGATTGTCTCTATCTCGAGGAAGAGAGTTTGACCCGCACAGCTGGAAATTAATCCCCAACTGCAAACCAACATAGAGAATTTACTATTTACTACAGTCTGTTTGTATCTATCTATTTATTTATTTATCTCGGTATTTTCATATCTATCTATCTATCTATCTATCTATCTATCTATCTATCTATCTATCTATCTCGGTCTGCTCATATCTGTCTATCTAATATCGGAGACATAGATTGATATCTTTGCACTTGTTATTAAGCTAGGTTTGCAAATGTTGACTATCATATTGACTGCGATCGTTAATAGAACGTCCTGTAATTGTTTCACATTCAGATGACCATCAGAAATACGTCCGGGGTATGACGATAAACTACATCTGGCAGTAATGTCTCTAATCGGGAGGTTTTGAGGAGCATGGAACCACCTCTTAATTGTTGTTGTTCCCAGGTCCACCATAATCCGATGTGGTAGCACCTATCAGGGTCCCAGCTATGGGCAAATAGTTAGGACCCAAACTGGAGTCAAAACACTATGAAAGTATAAAGATACATTTTGATAGTAAAAATGCCAGCAATACATTTTCATAGTTAAAAACAATTACCAGCAATACAATTCCTTGTGAAAAATTACTAATACTCCTAAGAAATATCTGCCGATGTATCTGAGATGACGTACTGTAATTATTTACACTATTTACTGTTGTCCTCAATGACACATAGCCTAGTGGATAAACGCGTTGATTGGATCCAGTGATTTGACCCAAAGATTTGTGAGTTCAACACCTTGCTACATCAGAGATTAACAAAACTTGGAGAATTGAATTGTGTTAAATAGGGATAATTGATACTGAGACACCCGAAAGAGGCATGGCATGTGGAAACAGGACAATCTACCCAAGTGAACGAAATAAAGCGTTCGGTTTGAAATTCCAATCACCTGAAGAAGGCCGGAGCGTACAACGATCGAAAAGTCGTGAAAATGGCAACGAAGATAAGGACAACAATGTAAATAGCGTAAAAAATTATTCCCAAGAAAAATAAATTTCGGCATTAAATGACCCATGAGGAGTTGATATGCCGCCAAACAAACAAATAAATCTTAAAAAATGGTCATTGATTCCGGCCAGGGAAAAATAACGTCTTCGCGTGCCTAGTCGTGTATTTTTTGTCTGTAAATACGTCATTTACAAAAGGACAAGGATTGTAACATTATATTCGAGTGTTTTTTTTATTTTATTTTATTTCGTCTTTGGACTGTTAACATTTAGAGAATCTCGGCCCTAGCCCCTGATCTTGGCTATGGTCATTCTGATTATCGTCTCAGACGACGTAAATAAAAACACAGTTGACGTTGCAGGAGAGGGCTTTGAGAATTGGAATCAATCCCACTTCCGAATTGGCAAATCGACAGGCTTCCTGATGACCACAGAGCCTGGTTGTCGTGCCAAAAAACTATTTTTTTTCGATTAAAAGATACTCTAGAGAAAACAGCAAAAAGACGACAACCAGGAACAATTTTGCACCAATTAAGGAGAGAAAATTGACTATTTTGCTTGTGGAAGATTCTTGGAGACCTCATTTCTGTCAATACAATGCAGAGCTTCCATAGGGGATTTGAATGATTAAATCTATACATCGATCTAAATCTTTATGTCTTTTTTTCTTTCTATAGGAGTTAACAATATCTTTATCGCATCCCAGTTTTATTCATTTCAGTTTGCATTTATCAATCACCCCCCTTTTATAAGGCAATCTATTTAGTTTTATTTGTTTTATATGGCTTAACAACCATTTACAGGTTATATGAGTCCAGAAAATATTTAACGATTATAAGATCTTTTTGGAAATATTAATGACTTACTGATACAAGTCATACTAATTAACCCATAACTGGGGAGTAGAAAACAGGATCCCTGCCTTCACCAAAGGTATTTGCGTGTAAGTGAATATAAGTAAACCGACTGGTATTAAAATCGATTTTGTGATACCTTATTTGTGTTGTTATCTACTACACAACCTGCACATCCAAGCGTATATCCGTTTAGATTTCTCTTTCGCAAACTGTGCATTTCGAATCTATCTAATTGTTATGGTCCAGTTCCTTGTACCACGGTGATAGTCCAAGGTAGAACCAATAAAGAAGAACTCGAACACAGGTATGGAATAACACAGATATATTACAAACAGGAATATATACAGAGAAGTAGAAGTGTTAGTATGAACCATCAGGTTTAGTAGAGAGAACAATGTAGTCTCGACCAGTATCACTATTCCAATGTCTTGCAGTAATTGTCTGAACGCGGCTGTTTCGGATTGCATCTGACTCGACTATTGACTCGACTATTGACTCGACTTTAGCAACTGACTTGAACGACTGACTCACTCGTACTACTGACTGACTATATTTAGTCCCCCCACGTGGGCATCATGTAGCACAACGCCGGTTTAACGTGGGATCTTCGAGCCCGTGGGCTCGGCGAAAAATATGCCCATTGAACCCGTATGAACGGGTTCAGGGTCGGTTTAACTCCCAGAAAGAGAGTCCGCCCTTCGGCGTAGCCTCCTTCGGGTTCCTCCCGCCCGAAGGCAGAGAGATCAACCGATCAGCCGGTCGACCGAGATCGTACTACTGACTGACTCCCTGCCTACTCCTGAGGCGCAGTATTTATGAAGTATGGTATACTCCATTATTATTATTATTATGGGTAACATCCCATGACACTAATGATATCTGTCTATATTTCTGAGATGTATTATGTACATTATTTACATTATTCGGACTATTGTCCTCATCTTTGTCACCATATTTATTACAACGTTTCAGACTTTCATTATCTGTCTATATTTCTGAGATGAGGAATTATGTACATTATTTACATTATTCGGACTATCGTTGTCGCCATATTTATTACAACGTTTCGGCCTCAAGGACACATGGCACAGTGGATAAAGGCGTTGGTTAGATCAAGTGGCAGGACCCAAAGTGTGTGAGTTCAATACCTGGTTAATGCAGTGGAGAACTTTCAGAGGGAAATTAATAGGAGATAACTGATAACTAACATCCATTAAACATCGCACATGAAACTAGAACAGTCTATGCCAGTGAGCGAAATAAAGGGTTCAGTTCGACATTCCAACCACCCTTGAAGGCCAGAGCGTACAACGGCCGAAATGTTGTAATAAATATGGCATCAAAGATGAGGACAATAGTCCGAATAATGTAAATAATCTATCTAATGATTTTTGGAATTTATGTTCATTAGATTGTGAATAAATCTTCTTAAAAATAGGCGAAGTCAGTTGTCGCCACTATGTAGATTACCAGAGCGTGGCAGGGGATCGCTCATCTAATCCTGAAAATGCAAGAAAAACTAGTATGTGACATTCAATACTTACCTGGCACATGCCGGGTAGGTTTTATCATCTCTCAGTTGCGTCTCTGTCTTCGGGCAGGTTGCAACTCAGATGCGACTCCGTGGAGGACAGAGGCGTAACTGAGGAAAATTATACTTTGAGGTGCCTAGCCGTGGGTAACAGCTAACTAAGGCTGCAACCTCTCATTAGAATAGAGAAAGGGATCGGTGCTCGCCACTGAGACCAGCGCAACCTCTGGTTGCGGGTGCCCGGGGAATATGTGTCTTTGACCCGAGTGTACACGCGCGGCTTCCCAACAATAAACCCAACCCTGTGTTACAGTGGGGAGACGAGGTAAATATCATACTTACCTGGCACATCTCAGAGGGTATCCCCCAGACGAAGCTCTGCGGAAGGGCAGAGTCTCGTCTCGGAAAACTGACTCCGTTTCTATGTGGTCTATAGGGAATTTTTGCCCGAGCCTACGGGCTTGGATACCCAACTTTAAAACTCGGCCTTGTGCGACATATTGCTGCCTGGGGCAGTGGGTAAACAATTACTTACCTATCACATGCCGGGATGGGTTTATAATCTGTCAATTACGTCTCTGTTTTCTGGTAAGGCGCGACTCAGTTGTGGCTTTGTCCGCGAACAGAATAATACTGCGAGGTGCCCGGTCCCGGCGAATATCTACCCAAGGTTGAACTAGAGAGAGGGATCGCTAGTCACTTGTGAGAGCTAGGTAATTTTGGGCCCTATCCCAGGTGTACGCGCGCAGGTTCACCACACTAAACCCGACCTTGTGTCACATTATGTCTCAGTAGCGAGACCGGGGTAAATATCCTACTTACATAGCACATGTCGGGGCAGTATAACAAAGATTAAGGCCAGACCCCAGTAGGCCTGCCTCTAGGCTGTACCTCTCCTTCTGGAGGGGGAATTGTTTTGTAGCTAGGCGAATGAGGCGTCCCCAAAAGGAGAAGTGCCGAGGGGCTTGCCGATAAACATACTTTAAACTTTGACGTTGTGTAACATTTCGTAGCATCGTGGATACTCAGAAATTCAAATATTTATCTGGCACAGGATTTAATCCTTGCCAAATAAGGTTTACTGAAGCGTTGTTAACACCCCCTGTACTATAAGTGGAGATATGTTTTTCCTCTTTTTAGATGGGAGAAGTTGCTCAGACCTGAAGATTCCGACCCTGTGGCAGCATCTTTCTCTTTGCACTAAAGAGGTTGGGTCGGTATAATTCCGGTGACAGTTGTCTCGGGGGCCTAGCCAAAAACTAATTTTTGTCCTTGAACCGTATGAATAAGTATGCATATGGCGCTCCCCATGTTAAAACAACCTTTTTTTTTACATCCAGCCTTGACGGGGAGGCCGACTAAATATACCGCCAAAACATTCCATCATCACCGAATAGAACCTGAATTTTTCACTTCCCATCATAAAGGATGGTTCTCGCAAGAATTCTCCTTGATTCGAACACCTATTGAACTCACGTTCTCCAAGACGTCGTGGAACCAATGTATGCGATCCTGGATCCAAAGCGTCTACACACCTTTGTGGGTGCTGATTTTTTTCCACTCTAGAACCTCAAGAAGAGAAACGACGTCAGTGTCTCGATACTTCATTGATTTCATGGTAAATGTTATAGCGAGCTACATCAACTCCTACGATTTTTACCACTAATTGTTAAGACCGGCCATACCAACTACACGAAGACGAATCATCCTCATTTATTTGGTATTCGAAGGAAGAATTTGGGCAGCTTCTTCCCAAGAAACGCTACTTCCGTGATCACTAAAATATTGACATATTCGAGTACAGTGTGACGTCCCCACCGGTGTCGCTGCGCCAAATGTGACATCTGCCTAGCCGCGTCCGTCGTGCTATCCTGTCCTGTGACGACCAACTGGCTTGGTATTGGTCGCGACACCAAATGTGACGTTCTAACCTTTTGGTGATTCGGATGGGAATCTGGTTAGATTCGGTATCAGCCTTGTCGTTCCCAGCTCGCCCCCAACGTCTGGTTACCGAAGTAACTGTTTTGATTTCCAATCTAACCTACCCACGTTGTGAATTGATCTTAGACAGACGAAATCAATCAGTCGCCGGGCCGTAATGCAAGCCGAGTTTGATTAAGGGTAACACCGCACAAGTATATGTAAAAGAAAAAATAATAATAACTCGAAAAGTTCAAACGTGTTAAAAAAGGATAACAAAATTTTATATCTGGTTGCTGAATACAGGACTGCGTCTTCTTCCCAACCCGCTATATGGATTCGTGACACTTTGTGTTTGTTAGGCGAGTCTTAACATCTTAAGTTGTTTGTTCTTTAAGAAACTGGTTCTTGGTGTATCTTCAGGCGATATTTGTAAAACTTGTTTTGGTGGTATGAGTCTAAGTCGTTCTTAAAAAATAAATTGTTCTTGGCTAGAAATTGAGTCGTGATTTGCGTGGAATATTTCGGCCAGGTTTCTGCGGTGCGGGTGCAACTCCAACTGCGAACTTGAACTCGAACTCGAAATGGTTTTCACTCGCCGACCAAAACCGGGGTGGGCTTGTCGGGGTTTGAGGTTCCTTGATAATTCTAAACCCACAATCAACTTCTTTGTTTTCGGTAAGGAAAATTTTATTATTTTCCAGTTTTGGAAGTCTTTCGTCTTCCCACCTTCTTTTCTCATATTGGTATCTCACCATGCCCTCAAAGGGTGTCAACGGGTTTCCCCTCTCTCTCACAGTGGCATCTCACACCTATCCCTTCCGGGGGGCGCAAAAGGCCTCCCCTCCTTCTTCACATGATTACCTCCGCCTAACACTCATGCCACCATTCAGCCAATGGGCGCCCAGCAGCGTGGATGTGGCCAGACTACCCTCGGTTTAAAAAATATTGCTCAAAGAAAAAAAAAAATTATCTTCCTTTTTCTTTTTTCTTTTTCTTTTACTTTTCTTTCCCTTTCTTTCCTTCTGATCGACCACAAACCCTTGGGGTTTTATCTTAGCCAAATGTCACTTGGACTTTATCATCCGGGGCCTTCGCCAAACAAGTGGGTGGTCAATTGGACGTATTTGCATTCTTGGTGCCAATTACTGATCCGATAAAATAGTTTCGCTATCATAGCCAGCCCTGATAATAACCAGATGCTCCTCTCAATCATATTCTGCATATAGACAAAGGCTTAATCTTTCCTTCGTGGTGGTCAGCGGACATTTTTGTTTTTCTCGGACAGTGCGGGCTTAATTAATTTTTATTTTTATCTCTTTAGAATTCCGCTGGAGCTCTCTTGTCCAACTTGAAAAAATCTTTTTTTATCATTGCCATGGGCAGATTGGATATATCTTACTCGCCGTCCCGTAACATAAATCAGATTAAATTCTGTGTTTTGCCTTCTCGACAATGAAAATAAAAATCTTACCACTTTTCCTTGTCAGAAAAATAACACCGCTTAGTGTCCTTTTCGTGATGGCTTCTTATCACCTAAATTTAATTCTCGGCTTTCTTTTTTCTTCTTTCTTTCTAGCGTCGTAAATAGTGTCACAACAGGGTGACCATCTATCTATCTCGATCTTTTCATTATCTATCTATCTATCTATCTATCTATCTATCTATCTATCTATCTATCCCAGTCGGTTCATATATATCTATCTATCTATAGTCTGTTCAATATCTATCTATCTATCTATCTATCTGGCTAGCTAGCTATCTCAGTCTCTTCGTAGTCATCTATCTAATATCAGAGAAATAGATTGATAAATTTGTAGTTGTTATTAAGCTAGGTTTGCAAATGCTGACTATCATAGTGATTGCGATCGTTAATAGATAGTCCTGTAATTGTTTCACATTAAGATGACCATCAGAAATACGTCCGGGGTATGACGATAAACTACATCCGGCAGTTATGCATCTAATCGGAAGGTTTTGAGGAGCGTAGAACATCTATCTATGTTATAACAGATGATGGAGTATATGATAGAGAAATTCGAAGTAGCATAAGGTTAGCGAAAGATGCCTTCTCGAATCTAAACAAACTATTAAGAAAGTGAAAAAGTTTGTCGGACGCATAAAAGAGTACTGAACTGTTATGTAATATCAATCTTCCTATATGTCCTTGAAGATCTGAAGCCACATAGATGTGTTTCTACAAGAAGATATTGAGAATACCTCTATATTAAGTAACGAAGGAATGTTAAATGAAATATGAAATTAAGGACACTTATGCTTAGAATCTAAATCCAAAGAAAGGTTTGTAATATTATTGTTGTATATCCCCCTCCCTTCGTGTCGCGTGGTCAACGTCGCCAATTTAATACAATGTTGTATTTGATTCTTTCTCGTGCTGGGTTAGTGTCTTGCTCCAGAAATAAAAGACATCAACAAAGATAATTTTAATTTACTAGATTTGTTAATCCCGTCGACGTATACATTTCTACCCATCTAGTGGATTTGATCTCCCTCCACTAGGGAGCCGTTTTCAGAGAAAATATGTCTACATTCCTTGACGTGTAAGAATCAAAACCCTGAAAAATCTTTCTCTATCTATCATTCCCACGTTAATTCAGTCAATCAGAATCGACTTCCTTTATTTTGTCTTGCATCTGACCATAAAGATTTACCCCAGGAAATACATTTCCTCTAAAAATAAAATAGTCTGCTAAACTATTGTTTAACATTATCGGTTCTGGCCTGCCATCTCAGTTTCCACAGTCATGATGTGGCTTTCCTCTGTCTATTTTTATAAATATTTTCATAGCAATTGTTTTGATGAAGTCTCCTTCTTTCTGAATTTAGGTGTGCTACTAGATTGGCAACTCGGTTTCACCGTTTTTAATGTTGAACTTGCTAGATGCAACCGAATGTTATATTTTAATAGTTTCTTTACTTGCACTTGTCGCCTGTGGAATTCTCTTCCATTTCCTTGCTTCCCTGCCACCTAGCTTCTTAAAAAAAATAAATGCAACTTCCCAATCCTCTGTCTTCCCGAATGATGTTCTTTTGTTGCCCTTTCTCCCCATTACATTTTTCTCATTCTCTTTCATTCTCAGTGACACCTTGCGTCTTAGTGTCGTTGTCGCCTTGCTTGGGGTGAAATGATTTTAAAGGAGTAAAAGACAGCTAACGTTTCTAGGATACATAACGAGGTAAGGGCGCTTGGAGAATTTGACACCTGTAGGACATATTTAAGGCATCGGGCGCAGGGGAAAATAGAGAATAGCATACCTTACGCTACGAAGGATACGATGTTATGGAGAGACATGATCGGCTACGTCTCCAACAGGCAGGTCACATAAAAGAGGGAAACGCTTAACTTGGTGGCCATATTTAGATTTCGTCCGTTGTGACTATCATGCGTTTTAAGTCAATGTTATATTCAGTAAACTTTGCGGAATTTTGAAACGAACCCGTTTTTCAATTGACTGACTGAGTTGATAGAATTCCCCATCTAAAAAATTCCACATAAATTATTTAATTTGATATTTGCCTGTTAGGAATGCTTTACCTGATCGCTTAAATGAGGTTCGCAAATGCCTCACCCCTGGAAAAATTGCCGTTCGTATCTTCAGACGCAACAGCCTGTATTTGGCCTATGGTTCCAAGTCCGATCGGTTGGGAGCAGATGATCAAACATTAATCTAAGTGCTGTGAAACACGCAAGCTTTGCTCCCGTATTAGAAACCGTTAACTTTGAACGTATACAATTCAGCGCTGAACGTCACGCTCGAAACGACGCTCGAGGCTTCACTGAAATCAGTAATGTAATTTGATATTTATAGGACAGCTGCTTCTATGCATTCCCTTGGGCGACGCAGCTGCCTTTGACAGATGTAACACCCAAGAGCATCCTTAAAAAATGTTATATTCTGCAGAACGAGAGAAGTAAAGAAAATTAGAACATTTAAAAAAAGGTAACATGCTTTTTTTTATTTTACTTATATCGTTTCAAATATTACAGCTTGTATATTAATTCATGTTTAAATTCTTTCTCCCACCTCCTTAGAGACATTAGACTGCCTGTAGCGCATAGACACACGCTAGGCTTTGTTGCGGTGGTTTCTGGAGCAAGCAAGTTTTTACGGAGTGGAGTTAACTGTCCTACGCCCAACCGATTTTGAATTCTTGGTTTTCCTTCTCCTAGGCTGGTTGCCAACTAAAACTGTAGATCTCTGCTCTGTTATTTAAGTCATAATACTGGAGGTGGCAGAGAAGGATTCGTGTCTTTCTCAAAGACATTTATGCAAAAGCAAACAAGTACAAGGCTGTTGCGTCTGAAGATATGAACGACATTTTTCCAGGAGTGAGGCATTTGCGAACCTCATTTAAGCGATCAAGAAAAACATTCCTTACAGACAAATATCAAATTAAGTAATTTATGTCGGAATTTTTTAGATGAGGAATTCGAATATCAACTCACTCAGTGGATTGAAAAACGGGTTCGTTTCAAAATTCCGGGAAGGCTACTGAATATAACTGCATCGGCTGGAATTTGAACTCGGCACGTTACATGGATATTCGTCATTATCGAAATAAATCACACGAAATTCGAATGAAGAGTGTGATTCGAACTAAATTTTTGATACCATGGGAACATGCTATGTCATGTAGAAAGAGTTTACTCATTTGGCCCGCAAATCGATTGTAGTGAAATAGAGTTAGAAAGAGAAAAAAAGCAGAAAATAAGCGAAAGAGAGAGAGAGAGAGAGAGAGAGAGAGAAGAATGAGAGATAATGAGGCAGAGAATAAGCGAGCGAGAGAAAGAGAGAGGCAGAAGAATGAGAGATCTTTAATTGTCGTATCTAATTTATTCAATTTGTATCATTGATCTTCAGCATGAAACATCCACACATAATCTTATAAAAAATGCTCATTTATTTTTGTAATTGAAAACGAATAGTAGAGCTACAATTATGGTAAATAAAAGGTTACTTTGCTTGCTCAATACATGGCCCACAAGATAGTCATGGTAGAGGGTTACTGAGTGAGGTTGTTGAAAGTAGACAACGGTTGTCCCAAGACATGGGGAGGTTAAAATTTTAGTGACCGGGGAAAAATCTTGTGGCATTTTTTTCACAAAGTAGCAGATCCTGGGAAGAAGCTGTCCGAATGAAACTTCCTTTAGCAAATGGAACATGAAAGGTAGAGGATTAATAGTAATGGTAAAATTAGTGGGAATCATGAAATTGATGGTAATGGTAAAATTAATTGTTATTGTGAAATTAATGGTAATGATAAATTAATGATATCCGTAAAATTAATGGTAATCATACAATTAACGTTAATTCTAAGATTAATGGTAATCGTGAAATTAATGATAATGGTAAAATTAACAGTTATGGTAAAATTAATGGTAATTGTGA
>OZ010574.1:28119742-28137242 GCA_963932145.1 Acanthosepion lycidas | reverse complement strand
AATGATGCGTTTCTATGACGTCGTACCACGTAGGGAGAGCGAAATTTAAACAAAATAACCATATGTCTAGATGCAATGTAATGTGTGGCGACTAGTTTAAAGTGTAATTTTGTTGATATTTACTGTCGAAACAGTTAAATGTAACTGCCTATTCCGCTCCAACAGCTTTGTCTCTCGCAATTCAAGACAGTGGAACTTCCTTCCTCTTACTTGCTTCCCTGATAACTTCAAAAATCTAAATGTATTATCAATCAACATAATATATTGCTCTGATAGCCGTTCTTTTTAGCCTCCGCCGTTCTTCTTTATATCCTTTCCTCATCAAACCCTCATACCCAGTCTGTTTCCTCAATTACATTCCCTGCAGTCCCTTACGCACTAGCCTTGGCTTGCTTTCGGTGAATTGCTTAATATATACATATATATATATGTATCGGTTCGGTGTGCGTATTTTTACAGTAATATTCACCCTGTACAAGCCCCAAGAGCCACTAGAGGTAGAGTGTTACAGTAAGAGGCACACGTAGAAGTATTTCTATATACCAGCACCATACGCGCAAGATTGCTATGCGACGATAACGGTCCCGGAATAGCAGACGATGGCCGCAAATTCATGATACGGTTCTATGACGTCGTAGCAATCTTCTATGTTGACATAGCAACATATGATCTTTCAAGGTGAATATTTTTGTTTAAATGTTTGAACTCCCGTATAATCACTCTGAATATGGCTCATATGAGCCAAAAGCTTAGATCAAGGCCCAGCTTAATAAAAAATATCCAAATTTTTAACAATTTTTGTTTTTACTTTCAGCCGACAATCATTGTCTTTTATTTTTAAGAATATATGTTTAAATACACTCACAATCACCCGCATATATATATATATATATATATATATATATATATATATATATATATATATATATATATATATATATATATATGAATAAAAATGACAATAGAGAAACTAGTAATTGCTGGCGCATTTCGTCCAATGTAGACTTTCATACACTGGACGAAACGCGTCAGCAATTACTAGTTTTCCTATTCTCATTTTTATTCATAAATATTGTCTTCTGTACTGGTTAAATCGGAGAAAATTTTCATATATATATATATATATATATATATATATATATATATATATATATATATATATATACCTCCGTTCGGTGTGTGTATTAAGAGCCATTTTTTTTTGTTTTTATTAATAAGTCTCCCATAATATGAAAATATTCCTGAAAATAATGTAAGCATTATTAATAAAAAAAAAAAAAAAAAATACAATACTGAATAATATTAACTATGAACATGGACACAATATTTTGACCGTGTTTTGAAAAGTGAAAACATTTTATAAAACATACATGCAACAAACTATTTCTTATTTCACAATTAAAATATTTATTCCTTGAAAATGGCTAAATGTATAGTCGAAAGCGCTCGGATAAAAGAACATTCGGACAGTTTTTATATAATTTATCACCTGAAAAGAAAAAAAAAATAGATCGCATGATAACTTGTATGAATAAAACTAAATAGAAGCACCTTGTCTGTAGTTTTCAATAAAATGTGCATGAAAGAAGGATTACTGTCTAAATACACACACACACACACACACACATATATATATATATATATATATATATATATATATATATATATATATATATATATATATATATATATATAGGAATCCCTCGATTAACGAGCATTATGTGTATATTCACTTGTCGATAAATTGCGTTCGTGCATGAAATAGACTGTCGTTATTCGGTGTTGATTTTCGGATCCCCTATTCTATTTGCATCACTAATATTCCACTCTATCTCTAATATTGAACTATTTTACTCATAAATGCAACATACATTAAAACTATATTATTTACCATGCCTACTCACACACACGCACACTCTCTCTCACACACATATATATGTGTATATAATATGTATATATAAATATAAAAGGGTATATTGAAGTCAACACTCAGAGACGACAGGCTGTTTCATGCTAGGCGCAATCGTTAGGCCGCTCTATCTTTGATATTGAGCAATTTATCCCATAAATATAGCACACCTTAAAACTATATTTCTTCATATATATATATATATATATATATATATATATATATATATATATATATATAAAGAAATATAGTCTTAAGGTATGCTATATTTATGGAACAAAGTGCTCAATATCAGAGATAGAGCGTGTGTAAATATAAAAATAAATATGGCCTGACGATTGCATATAGCATGAAAGAGACTGTCGCCTCTAAGTGTTGACTTCTATGTTCACTTTTATATATATATATATATATATATATATATATATATATATGTGTGTGTGTGTGTCTGTGTCTGTGTGTATGCATATATATGTGTAGTAATATATATCTTCATAATAATGTTTAATGTAATAATTTTTTTGAAGAGCATAGAATACCTTCAACATTTTGTTTAGAATTTTTCTGTTATTTTCCCCTAAGAGAACAGGCATTTCATTCTAATGTGTACAATAAAAATTCTAGAAGTATAACTCTTAGCATTTTCAACCATTTTGTAAGCACATTCAACATCTTTTAAAGACGCAAAATTTTTAAAAGAATTTTTGAAGATTGTTTTCCCCAGAATCTCAGTTTCCAGGCGGCCCCAAGTTTCATTCATTTATATAATGATGTGAAATATCTCTAAAACAAAACTGTTTTTAATGTTTTATCATTGAAATTACTGAAATGCGAGAACGAGGCTCCGTGTTTTTTTATTTTTTGTCTGTTTTAAATAGATTATAAACTCTCGATTACCATATTTACAAATGAATGAACTTTCTTAATTTTTTTGAAACATTTCGTATTTCTACTTTTCGTTTGCAGGTAAGTACAGCTCATTGAATTGGATGAACAGTGCATTGCATTTTGAAACAGAATATAAAACCCGTCCATTTAAAAAAAAACAAAAAAAAAATTGCTGCTCTGGGGTAATGTACTTTTTTTCTCCATTTCTCTCCCTTATTTATTATATTCCAATAATGTAACATTAAATTTCCAGTTGAAATGCCATAAATAAAGGATAAAGATGTTTCATAATTTTTACACGTATTTTTAAAATTATCTTTGATCCTGTCAAATTAAGTGAAATAAAATGTTTCGTTTGAATACCCTTGAGGGTTATCGAGTGTAATATAACAACTGATGAAGATCGGAATATATTAGGTTGGTGCAAAAATAATGACGTAATAATGTCGTTTTTTGACGCATTTTTTAGGTCAAAAAACGACATTATTACGTCATTATTTTTGCACCAACCTAATACATCGCATTTGGTCAAAACGTATTAATAGAAACAGAAATTTTCTTTGAAGAATTCAAGTTATAATAAAGAAAATAAATCTTAGAACATTAAGTAACAAATTTTCTTATGTATCGATACATGTAATACTACATATCTCTATTTATAGCATTGTAGCTTCTGTCCGTCTGTTTGTTCGTTATCGAACTCTTACTAGAGTTTTGGAGATAGAGCCACATAACCATGTTTATTCTGAACCTACATTAGCTAGGGTACTTAAATAGGTATAATTCATTTTCATCAAAAGAGGTCCCGGGAGTGGCACAAACCCCTCACCGAATCTTTGTTTCCCTTTGATATGAATTAAATTTAAATTTGAACAAAGGAATGACTATCAGGGTCCTTGGGTTAGTATATTTCATTTTGATTAAAAAGGATCACCGGGGGCACACCCCACCACTGAAATTTTTTCTCCTTTGATTTGAATTAAAAAATCACTCCTATCCAAAATATAGAAGGAGAAAGCAAGAAAATCGTGGTTATATCGGCAAGATCAAAATGAGACAATATGGACGTCAAGTTGAGCAAGAAATCCTCAGTCAGTAGGTAGTGCTTTACAATACATATTTGTTGCGACAACTGAAATGTCATATCAATGTTGAAATCTGTTCACCAATTTATTCAATCAAGTATTGCAACAAAATTATATCAAAAGCGTCAGATCAAGCTGTTTTGCACAACCACTCCACTGAAAAAAAATTTCCCTTTGATTTAAATTAAATTTAAATTTGAAGAACGAATGATGCCTATCAAAAATATAGAAGGAGAAAGCCAGAAGATGGAGGTCACATTGGAAAGATCATTGAATAATAGTGAAATATTGAATTACATCATCTCCACAAATTTATAACGACGATTTAAAATCAATCATTTTCTTTGAAAAACAAAATAGTTTGTCAACTCTTGTAATTTTCAATTAGCTGTTGCGTCAATTTCACATGAATTCCCTTGGAAAGGCATGAATCCAGGTTGGTTTTTTCCTCAACATATTATTATTTAATCGAGAAAAATTTCGATCCCAGAATTCAGCGTTGGGATATAGTTAGCTGTTAGATATTTAATAGTGCTTAGAATAAAAAGTGATTAGTTTTGCTAATTAGTTTAGACCTGCACTCAGTGGTTAACTGGAGCAGAAAATGTCTTGTATATTTTAACGCCTCCAAAAAGAGACTACTCTCATTTAACCACGAGCTAATACCATTAGCACGTGAATGAATGCAATGGATTCGAACTCATTCTACGATTCCTCAATCCGAGTCGCTGCCCTTTACTCCACCATGCCTCAGTGAGTGTGAGTGTGTGTGTGTGTGTAACAAATAAATTAAACAGAGACCACCATGCCTCAGTATATATATATATATATATATATATATATATATATATATATATATATATATATATAAAACAAATAAATTAAACAGAGACCACCATGCCTCAGTGTATATATATATATATATATATATATATATATATATATATAAAATAATTCAAACCTATTTAGAAGAATACTTGCTTCCTAAATTATATATATATAACAAATAAATTAAACATGCCTCAGTGTATATATATATATATCTATATATATATCTATATATATATATATATATATATATATATATATATATATATATATATATATATATATATATCAAATTATCAAATAATTCAGACTTATTTAGAAGAATACTTGCTTCCTAAATTTACTGCATATATATATATATATATATATATATATATATATATATATAATAAAATAAAATAAAATAAATAACACTTTCTCACCGATGTGACATGTCTTTCCTCTGTCTTTTCTACAACTATTTTCATGCCAACTTCTCTGACGAGCTTTTCCCCTGGTGCTCCGACTGGATGAATTTAAGCTTGCTACTAGATTGGCATTTAGGTCCCACTTTCTTACTGTTGAAATAGTGAAATTCACTAATAAACGTGGAAAGAATAAAAAAAAGGAATGTTCTGTTAGGTTGTGGATTGAAGACCGTAATTTATTCTACAGGCACATGTATTTGGTACAAAAGAGAGCAGTAGATCATATACACATTTCGTTGGTTTTTAAGACGGCCATTCAAAGTCGTTCCTACTTATTTGCGACCAGGTTCCTGAGTAATTCATCTAATGTGGAATAGACAACTGTTTCAAGCAGGAGGTAAACGATCCATGTGTTTATTTATATTGTTATATATACAGTGATGAAAAAGTAAAGTGAAAATATCGAGGGAGGAAAAATTTTCGGTTAGTTACCTTTGTTAAATGGGCGAAAAAATATCAATGTACTCAGATAAATCATCCTCATTCCCTACGTATTCCATTTGTAAAGAGGAAGTTCTATTCGTACAGTTTCTTCCCATGAACCTCTACTTTTGTGTAACTAGCTCCAGAGGGAATTTTTCCCCGATCATTACAATATTAAT
Organism: Acanthosepion lycidas; assembly: GCA_963932145.1. Lineage (NCBI taxonomy): Eukaryota > Metazoa > Mollusca > Cephalopoda > Sepiida > Sepiidae > Acanthosepion > Acanthosepion lycidas. The sequence goes on along the minus strand of OZ010574.1, from coordinate 28,131,463 downwards.
CTCTACAACTCTAGGATTATTCGTTATCTAACCTAGATATCCTCATAGCATTTTCACAGAAAAACGATCTCATTCAATAAGCTTCTATCTTGGTGGATTCTGGGGTTAGTGTTAGTGTGTATTAAAATATCTTGGATTTGTGCTGCTTCCAAGTTATACAATCAGGCATGTGTACAATCAGGCATTTGTAAAAAAAAAAAAACTTTAGCGAATAAAAATGAGTTTATTCATGATTCAGTGGAGAATTTTCCCCTTATATCTTATGGCATACGTTCGTTGCAAAAACAAAAAAAGAAAAAAGAAAAAAGAAAAAAGAAAAAGAAAAGATGATTGCAAAAATTGAAGCTGATGCATGATAGATGCAATATTGTATAATATTTCGTTTGTAAGGAAAATGGGTGCCATTGTAGCAGAAAAGGCTTCCGGTTTAATTCAATGCACGAGGTAACTCCTATTATCACTGATTCAGAAACAGAAACGGCGTTAATATATTAAAAACTATTTTTGTGATAGTATTATACAACAACAAAAATAACAACAATCACAACTACAACAATATATATATATATATATATATATATATATATATATATATATGTGTGCGTGTGTGTGTGTGTGCGTATGTGTGTATATATATTACAATGAATCATTCATACAAAAAATAGATTATTAAAGTTAATCATATAAAATGAGTATTTCCAAAATAAAATAAAATAATTTCCATGGCTCAAGATGACTGAATGTACAGTCGAAAGTACTTGCGTATTAAAGAAAGACCTTATATAGCTTTTAATTTTAAAAAACAAGGATCATAACATTTATAGTGTGATTTGTAGGTTAATGCACCTTTAAAATTTGGTTTGCGAAAGGATTTTGCCATTTTATATCATTAACTTTACTAATCTACTTTTTGTATGGATGATTCATTGTAATATAAATTGAACTGCACCACATAGTTGATATATATATATATATATATATATATATATATATATATATATATATATATATATATGTGTGTGTGTGTGTATGTGTGTGTGCGTGCGTGCGTTTTTTTGTGTGTCTATCTGATTTAATAAATTACAATCTACTAATCTTCTACAGACTATCTACTAATTTTTTAACAAAATCCATTCATACTCACGAATAACAATCTGTATTGATGTTAAAGGATGAGAGAAATGTGCTATAGCCGTTTAAATTACTTTTATTTTTAAGATTCTTCCAAGATTATCTTCAGTAGTACAAAACTATATGGTACTCACCACTTAGGTGGTGAGTACCATATCTCAGATGCTGGAAGAGTATGAGTGTCCTAACTGATTGAGTGTCTGTTCGTTCTTAATCAGTGTTTTCCAGATGGTATTTATCTCTATCCTAGGTCTACTGAGGAGGTTTTTTAGTGCCAGTCATTTATCGGATTTATTTCCTGTACAACAAAAACAGAAAGGAATCAGTGAGGAGAGAAGATAAAGGAGTAGATAATAGATGGTTTTATTGAACACTCAGAACAATTACTCAGATCCAGCTCGATATAGAGGCTTACAGAATAAGTGGCACAGTTTATGCAGATATGTGGGGATGATAAACCTAGACTTGAACAGGTTAAGATTGTAGTGATCGGAAAATTATCTTCATGCGAGACGAAGTGGAATACGATGAGGCTGGTTCGCTACAATATGGGTAGCATGACGTGTCATAGCCGTGAAGTTTAGAACTTATGGAACAAAGCAAGATAATTCGTCTTCAAACTTTCCACAGCAGTGTCGTGAGAGACTTGTGACGTTTCATCTGGGATTGCAGGGTGGAAAATAACTCATCACCCACGAAGACGCGGAGACACTTTTGGACTTTGTCGAGACTGGAAAGTGGGGAATAGACAGTTAAATATGGCTGCAGTACTCCATTTTTGGCCTGACCTGCTTCTTGCAAAGAGAAATGATAGCACAAAGGAGTTAGGTACAGGGAGCCGGCCATTTTTCCAGCTTCATTAGCCATCTATCATATGTACGAGTTCCACTTGAGTTCTGGGTTGCGTTCAAGGCCTAATATTCGCTCTAATTAAATACTTCGATAATCACAATTTTTCTGTGGGATATTTTGGATTCTACTTTCTTGAATATGTATTTTTCTACATGCATTATTTACATTACTCGGACTGTTATTCTCATCTTCATTGTTATATTCTCAAAGTTTCAGTCGTTGTACGCTCCGGTCTTCTTTAGATGATCGGAATTTCGGATCGAACCCTTTATTTCGTCCGTCGGGGTAGTTCCACGTACCATGATTGTTCTTGAATGCCGCAGTTATTTCCCTGTAACTAAACTCTACAAGTTTTGGTTCAACACTGCCGTGGCTTTGTATTGAACACACAACTCTTTGTGTCTAATCATTGGATCTAACCAACGTCTTTATCCACTGGTCCATGTGTCAGAAATATAAAACAGATATTTTTTTTCTAATCTGCATGCTTTTATTTGCCATCCTGATATTGCTATTGCTATAACTGGATCGTGTTTCGTGTGGCTCTTTCCGCTTTGCGCATGCGTCATTCTCATGCAACCCGCCATCTTGTAATTCACCCTGAGCGAAAAAGAATGAGAAAATAAAACATTATGCCATTTCTTATCTTTTGGCGCTGCCATGGTTTCTATTTGATTTATTCATTTTCTAAAAAGAAAATAATCTTTGCTTAAAGGGTGTACATATCAGGTTGATAATTATTACATTTTTACTCTTGTTTTTGTATGAAGTTTTCGAAACTCTTTTCTGCCCCCAAATCAAGCATGCCAACAAATTCTTCTCAGCTGGAAATGACAGGTGAGGCAAAATAAAAATAAAAAAAAAGTTCGCTGAAAATAAGTGAACAATCCTTACATTAAAAAAATGTATCTAATACATACATACATACATACATACATATATATATATATATATATATATATATATATATATATATATATATATATATATATATATATATATATATATAAGGAAATAGAGTCTTAAGGTGTGTTATATTTATGGAATAATGTGCTCAATATCAGAGATAGAGCGAGTGTAAATATAAAAGTGAACATAGAAGTCAACACTTAGAGTCGACAGTCTGTTTCATGCTATATGCAATCGTCAGGCCACGTGTGCTCTTATTTTTCTCAGATATTTATATATATACGGGTCAGTGGTGCATTGTGGGTAGTCTATTATGCCGGTTATTTGATCGTAAGTTGTTTGTTTATTTATTTGGGTTAAATTATATTCCTTGTTTTTTATTTTTATTTTTTGTTTCTTATTTTATTTTTTTATTTTTTTAATCGGTGTTTTTATTAACGTAGTAAAGATTTGTTTATGTCACTTATTTAATAGTTTTGTTTTGGTCTGAGAATTTAATTAAAGCTATTTGTTCGGTTTTGAGGTTGATTGTTGTAGTTATTCTAACTATTATTTCGGCGGGAACAGTTTTTAATTTGTGTTTATTTGGGTTGATTATCTTTATTTGTTTTTTTCTAACGATAACTTTATCGGGATTGATTTGTTTATTTATTTACTTGGATGAATTTAGGTCAATTTATTTTTCTTGTATATTTTCTCTTTTCGGTTTTCGATTTTTAAGTAACGTAGTATTTATTTTTTATTTTTTATAAATCGTTATATAACAGTTATAGCTATTTTATTTTTATTTTAAAAACTTTTTTTTAATTTTTCTTTTTCGTCCGATTTTTAGGTTTGATTTTTTTGTCTAACTAATATTTTGGTCATAATGGTTTGCCAATTTATTTATTACTTACTTTATTTATTTGGGTTCGTTTGTTTTTTTTGTTATTATTAATATTATTCTATTTCGTCTATTCTAACAGGTGTGATTTCGAAATTTGTTTGGATTAATTAATTTTGCTTATTTTTATTGTTATTTTGTTTATTTGTTTATTTATTTGTTTTTATTTTATTTTTTCCGTTTCAATTTTTAAGTAACGTAGTAAAAATTTGTTTTCATGTTTTCATTGTGAGTAAAATAATCGCCATAATAGACTACCCACAATGCCCGTATATATATATAAATATCCGAGAAAAATAAGAGCACACGTGGCCTGACGATTGCATATAGCATGAAACAGACTGTCGACTCTAAGTGTTGACTTCTATGTTCACTTTTATATATATATATATATATATATATATATATATATATAAACAAAAAAAACTAACTTCCACTAAAAGTAATAAAAATCTGGCGTCTGCTCACAAATAAATTCTATTTCACATTTAACGGTAATTTTTATTAGCAAAAATTTGGGTTACAAGTGGTTTCACCTTTATTCAAGATTTTGGCATGTATCTTTTAGAACTGATCCTTTCCAAAATATTTTACCTAAACAATCAGCATACTTCTAATATATTGATGATGTTGTATTAATATATCCCTGTGAAATTAATTTATCTGACATACGATAGAATTTACTTATGAAATAGAAACAAAAAAAAACTTTATATTTCGTAGTATCATATTACACCGCAGTAACAATGATCTAAAACTAAGTTTTCATTGCAAATGAAATCAAAAATGTTCACATAAATTTCTATTATCACCATAAGAAAATCTATTTCGGAATAAACAACGGATTCTATTTAAGAACACTCAGAATGTGTATCCCTCAGTATTTACATGAAGCAGAGAAATACACTGGAAATATGTTTAAGCTCTTCCAATACACTAATTATTTCACATTCATTGCGAAAAAAACAAGGATCATAAAATATTTTACATGGCAGCAACCACAAAATTTGGGATAAGCGGGTACAAGAGGAGGACAACAACACACAGAAAACGGGTTATTAGAGAAAATACAAAGGATCTGCGTTCAATATGACATCAGAACAAACTTCAAAAGCAGGACGACACTTCGCAGATATCTATCCCGAGTAAGACCTCCCACAGAGGAGAACATAACTAAAAACTGTGTGTACGCTATCCCGTGCAGCTGCGGAAAGAATTATAAAGGGAAGACAGGCCACCCACTTAAAGTAAGGCTTCAAGAGCACCAGAAATCTGTAAAATGAGAGGAAGTGGAATAATTAGGCGTGGCTGACCACATATAGAGAGAAAAGGAAGATCACCGCTCTCTGTGGGATCACGTTGAGATCACAGACAAAGAACACCATTGAAAAATTCGTAAACTTAAGAAATCAGCACATATGCTAGGCCGACCAAGCATAGCAATGAATACAATATGGAAACCAGTAATAAGGGATGTTAGAAAAAAACGATAATAACAGCAAAAATTGCAATATGAGCTCTGGTAAAATTGCTATGATAACAGCAAAAATTACAATATGAGCAATGGTAAGAAATGGTTGCTGAAGACATTAGGTTTATAATACCCAGACATTCATACACAGATGTCCTCAAGGACACATGGCTAAAGGCGTTAGTTAGATCCAGTGTAAGGACCCAAAGAGTGTGAGTTCAATACCCGTTAAGTGGAGAACTTTCAGAGGGAAATTAACAGGAGATAACTGATAAGTGACATCCATTAAACATGGCACGTGGACTTAGAACAGTCTACCCCAGTGAGCGAAATAAAGGGTTTAGTTCGACATTCCAGCCACCTGAAGTAGGCCGGAGCGTACAACGACCGAAACTTTGTAATAAATATGGCGGCAACGGTGAGGACAATTGGCCGAATAATGTAAATAATGTACATAATACCTCATCTCAGAAATATAAACAGATACAGAAGAGCGCTTCTTCCTTTAAAAACTCACGAAACCAAATATACTATTCTATCCACCAATTCTATTACAACTACATTTGGAAATGGAATTTATCTAAACTTAACATAAAATTTTTTACAACTACTTCAAATACAATAACACACTTAATTAATACATTATAAAATAATAAACTAAAACTTCAGTGAGGAATATACTGTATTACCTGTAATAAATGTCGCAAGCATTACATCGGAGAAACCTCAAGGAACTGAAATAAAAGTTTATATGAACACAAAATGGATATTTTACAAAATGACACAATAAATGGATAAGTTACTAACACTGATGAGACTGACCAAAATTTTAATTTAAAAAAATACTACACCAATTAAAAGAGAAAACAATTTACTTAGACGAAAATGTTTAGAAAGTACTTTAATCGCTCGCTCACAGTAACTTTGCACAGTAAAATGTATCCCGGTTCATACACTGATATCTCTCTGTCTATCTACACGCACACACACACGTGTGCGCATATATAATAATATTAGTGATAATGATAATAATAATCAATTGATATGCCAGTCCCAGCAGAGTGTAATGTATATTTTAGAGAAAAATGAAACAAAAAGAAAACTTACACTTAATATCAGGAAGAGAGAGTTTAAATTTCTAGGGCACATAATGAAGAAAGAGGGCTTGGAAAATCTAATACACACAGGACACGTTGACGGCAAAAGGGACCGAGGAAAACAACCAATAAACTACTTAAGTGGCTTGAGTAAATGAATGGCGGATTATGGTCTAGGAGAAATAAGAAAAATACAAAAGTCATTAAGAAAACAGGAAATTGTGGAGAGCCATGATCACTATGTCCTGATGAAACCCGGCGTATAGAAGAAGAATGGGTGAACAATAATATTTTAGTTTCTTCCTTTTCTAAAATTAGTGATTCTGACCATATCATGTTGTAACACCTGTCCTCGGACGATCACCAAAGTTAAGACAACGTCAAGCTTGGACAGTAACGCGAGTGGTGACCACTTGAGAATTACCGTTAGCTTGCATATGCAGGTGGTATAATCGATAACGGTCACGAAATTGGAAATCGGAGAACCGAGTTCAATTCAAGTCGGGTCTGTTATATTCACTTATGCGCAAATACCGTTAAGAAAAGTATGAGCCTATTTCTTCTCCCCCAGCTATGGGTTAATTAGTAGAGCTTGTTCTGAAAATAATAGGTCTATATAAAAATATATAACAACTAAAATAGACCATTTACAGACTCTCTACGTATAAAATATTCGTTTACCTTGAAATTATAAAATTATGTACAAAATGTCTGTATTTCAAAGTGTAAAATTGCGTACAAAATATTTAGATTTCGGCATTAAATGACCGATAGTGGTGTTGATATGCCACTAAAGAAAAGCAACCAAACCAAACCAATTCCAATCGGGTCCGTTATATCCATTTATGATGCTTAGGAAAGGTATAAATTCACCTCTTTCCACCAGCTATGGGTTAATGAGTAGAACTTGCATGAGTAAAAGCCATTATTATCTAAAAAATATTCTTACAATCTAAATATATTTTCTGGCTTTAAATAAACTGTCATAAGTTGATAAGCCGTAAAAAATAATCAATCAATCGTTATAAATTTAGCGGAAAAAAACGAGATATTTTTGTGGCTAAAATTAAGTTAAACATTTTTTATGACGGTTTTCTTGTATTCGCAATTTTTTGTCAGGCATTTTTATTCTGAAAGACGTTTACAATTATACACATATTTTACAAATATAATTTTTATTTCTCTTGTATAATACAGGGCAAATTAAAAGTGTCACAATTTGCGCTTCTGTCTCCTTTTGTCATCAATGAAATGGCCTGCACATTATTAAAAGTTTGACCTCGATATCAGACTAAGTCAGTGTCGCATCTGAACAAGAAGAGTCGATAAATAGAATCAAAAGACATTATACAGAACTCGTACAGTCAGACAATCATTCAAAGTGAGAGACAAGGGGAGGACTTATGATAGCAGCTTTGTATGCTGATAGCTTCTATTTAATAAGGACGTCAGTAATCAGTGTGTGTTATTAGTCATGGACATTTAACGCTAATCAGTTCAGAATAACTGCACGAATTTTGCTAGAGGCGATTCTGGTCTGGAAAAGAGCCATGTTTTGAGATAATAAGGAATAAAAGAGATTTGAGGCGAAGAAATTAGACAAGGCTAGTAAATATAATGTAAGATGGTGGAGAAAGCTTGATACTAGCATGAACAAATCTTATTGTTTGAATAATTTACATGCGAACTATTGTCCTCGTCTTTCTTTTGATTACCACAAGGGTTTCGGCGTTGTACGGACCTGCCTTCGTCAGGTGTACGTCGATCTGTGTAACTTACAGGGCATTCCGAACTGAACCCTTTATTTAATATAAGGGAGTAGACTGATCTCGTTTCACTGCTCGTATCTAAGGGTTAGCTTTTCTACTTTTTATTTTTAGTACTGCTCAGGTATAGTTTGCTCCAAATAAACACTGCTTAGCAAAGAGTTTTCCGAACCAACGTGATATAAGCTCTCCGAGAGAATTTTAAACTATTCAGGTCAGTAGACGAAAATAAATAAATCTACTGTTTAATAAATAAACAAAGCGTCTACTCAATTATGAATATCCACTAAAAATAACGTTTAAAATGATAAAAAATCTGACGGATTAATAAATAGAAATCCATTAGTTCTTTAGAAAATTGCTTTGTTTACGTTTGTATACGAAACTGAGCAGATATGAAAATTTCGAGGAGGATTTGACTGTTTAGACTTTGCCGGATCGGCAAAGCTTCTTCGTGGATGAATAAGTTAAGGCACGTCGGATCTAACGACGATTTCCTTCAGCCCAGTGAGACGCAGGTTCGAATCGTACTGGAGAGTTCATATTTTTATTTAATAAGATCTCTGCAATATTCAGGGCCGGTAGACCAATATAAATAAATATACTGTTTAATATATAAGCGAAGCGTGTATACATTAATATCCACAAAAAATAACTTTTGAAGTGATAAAAATCTGTGATTAATAAAATATATATATATATATATATATATATATATATATATATATATATATATATATATATATATATATATATATATATATGTGTGTGTGTATATATATATATATGTGTATATATATATGTGTATATATATATATATATATAGTTACGATGAGAAGAGGGCTCATAGTAGAGCAATGTTTATTTTAGAATATTGCAACAAAAACATGTCAGGATCTCTATATGTTTTTGTTGTAATATCCTAAATTTACAATCGCCTGAGGAGTCACATTCTAATTTACAATCGCCTGAGGAGTCACATCGTCATGCGTTGAAGCACGACTGCAATTGTGTAGCGATTTTTACATGACATGTTTTGCTGTAATATCCTTATATATATATATATATATATATATATATATATTGTAAAGAGGTTATAGATTTTTATTTTCTCTAACCCCCTACACACACACACACACACACACACATATATATATATATATATATATACACACACATATGTATATGTATTTATATTTAGACATTTTTACGTTTGTAAGGGATAAGGGATTGTAAAAATTGCCCGTTGTTTTGTATTATCTCAAGAGATTTCGCCGACTTGTTTAATCATTATCGAGGAAGTGCTTGGAACATTACACACGACGAGTAACTTTTCATTCCCCTACCTCAACCGAACAGAAAAAATGTAAGGATACTACAGGGTGCCCAGTAAAAAAAGCGGTAAATTCAGAAATAAATCCATTTAGCTATCATCATTCATGCACAAAATGAACAATCATATCAGATTTTCGAAACATTCGCCTGAATGTTCACCACACAGTTGTAAGCGTGCTAACTAGGAGGCAGTGTTTTTTTTCAAGGTCATGAATATTCAAGGAATTATTTTAAGATTATTCATGGTTAATTATTCCTGAAAGATAAACCGAAAATAAATTTGCGGCGCTTTTACCTGGAACCCTGTAGAAAAACTCAATAACAAATTCATCAAATTTTCCTTGTCTGTCATATGCAACAAAACATGTTTGAAAGTTTTATGACGTACAGTGACCGTTAATAATTAAGTATAACTCAAGACGTCAATGTTATGATAAAACAGTATTTAATTACAACCGAAAATAAATACTTAAGAACAAAGAAGTAAAAAGTCAACCAATTAACCATTTCAGTGAATACCTTAATAGCAGCACGGCTCGGCTTAACGTCCGGTAAATCCTAAATCCAAACCCAAATCATCGAGGCAAAATAATTCACACTAATTCGACTGGATAGTTCCACTCAATAAGCACACCAGTCAGTAGCCTGACACCGCTATTTATACACCTGGCGGAAAACATATATTCATTAAGTCCAGAGTTTCACGCTCGAACCTCAGTGTCGGTAGTTACTCATTTTCTTCCTATATGACAGAAAGTCAGATTGCTGTCCAAATATACAATTTGCAGTGTTTAGGTGGAGTGGATGCAAGATATTGTGTTTGTGCATATTCTGAGTGTGGACATAGAAATCAACACTGCTTAATAGCCGTCAGTTTCACACCTCAGTTGCTCTGCATGCCATATATTTAATAACCAAAAGAGTTTGATTAACGAGAAGCCAATACATTTATTAAATTTTAGTAAGCGCATAATGTTTAGTAACTGTTCATATCTTAATTACATGAGATTATTTTTTAATAAGTCGACTCCTTGTTTTAAGTGGCAATTTCCTTCGGCTTATTCTTAAGAAAGACGAGGTACAGAGAGTTCCTGAAATGCTAGCCATGCATACAGTAATTACTATATACCAGAGATGCTGCTTTATAGAGAGCTTTCTGTGACGTCGTCCCCTGGTCGCAGCGCCAACCGTGACGTTCTGTCCTAGTCTACCACGGCACCAACTGTGATGTCCTCGCCGCGGCGCCAGCCGTTCGCTCCTCGCCGCTCCGTTCGGGTGTCGCTGCTCCAAATGTGACGTTCTAACCTTTTGGTGATTCGGGTGGGAATCTCGTTAGATTTGATCTCAGCCTCGTCGATCCCAACTCGCTTCCAACGCCTGGTTACCAAGGTAACTGCACTGATCCCCCAGTGCGCCTACCCATGTTGTGAACCCAGATCAAACAGTGGTTGGGGCCGTACTGCAAACCGAGTTCAACGGGGGTGATACCACACAAATATGCATAAAAGACAATAAAATGAAAACTCAAAAGTTCAAAGTATCAAAGAAAAAGGTAACAAACTTTATGTCTAGTTGTTCGATACATAGGACTGCATCTATCTCCCGACCCGTTCTATGGATTGTGACACGTCGTTTTCCGCTAGGCAAGTTTTAACACTTCAAGTCGTCTGCTCTCTAAGAAATTGGTGTTTCGGTGGGTTTTTGGACGAAAGTAAAAAAAAAAACAAACTTATTTCGGTGATCTGGATCTAAGTCGCTCTTCAAAATAATTGTTCTTGGGTTGAAGAGAGGTCCGGAATGTGCGTGAATCTTGGTCAGCTATCTGCGAGGCTTGCTTCAACTGGAGACTGACTCTGGGAACTGCTCGTTGTGGCTTCGTTTATATGGGCGCCGACCCAAACCGGGGTGTGTTTGTCGGCGCCGGGGGGTTCCTCGATAATTCTAAATACATATCCACCTCTCTGGTTAGGAATTTCCACCTTTTTCCATTTTTGGGAACATTTCCTCACTCCCACCTTCTCATCATACTTCAGAGGGGCGTGAACTGCCCTCCCCACATCTTCGTAGCAACCTCTCTTACTCATCCTCTAGATGGGCTGCAATAGCCTCCCTCGTGCGTCACGTGATCACCACTCGACCAATGATGTCTTAGTCGGGCGTGTACGAATCCTCGGCTTTGTTTCAGGGAGAAAAAATATCTTGCTTAACTAAAAAAAAATGATCTCTTCTCTTTCCCTTTTCTTCCTCTTAATCGCCGTATCATTTCTCTGGCCGCGA
>OZ010574.1:28104742-28109742 GCA_963932145.1 Acanthosepion lycidas | reverse complement strand
AATGTTCAGAAAAAGGACGAAGGAAGGAGGTCTTTGTCCTTATCTTTTTCAATATGGGTCAGATTTCTCGCTTATGCATACACAAATCGTAATATATATATATATATATATATATATATATATATATATATATATATACAAGTATATGATTGGTGTATACGGAATAAATTCCAATAACCAACAATTATTATTCTTAAAAGAGTGCTCAATACAGAGTAGAGCGAATATAATTGTTTATTTAAAAATTATAACATAAATATCTTATAAAATCACTGCAAAAATAGCCATTTTGTTTTAATACCTCTGGTGTCTTATCAAGTGAGGAGGTTCAATGTAGATTGAAGAATAAAGGTTTTTGAATGGTTCAAATTAATTAACCCATATTTATGTTATATAATTATTTAAAAAAAAAATTATATATATATTTATTAAAGACATTTTTATGTTTAACGTTCTTATTATAGATACAAGTATTTAAGTAAAAGCTCTGTTTATAATAAACAGTATTAAATAACATTTACCTAACTGAATGTCCGAGAAATTTTCATAGAAAATATTCGTCCTTGGACAGAATTCGAAGCTGCATCCTATACGGAACCGCCATTTACGCAGACGTGCCTTGACCGCTCGGCCACAAAGGATCGTTCGGTTGGCAAGGTTGAATGACGGTATCCTCGTGGGTGGATTGATAAATACCATCTCTAAAAAGAATACCCGCTCGGCCCGGTGGCTAGGATCAAAGTGTAGTATCTGTGCTTTGTGAGCTGCCGGGTCGGGTGTCTGTCGAACTCTCTGCTTGCAGGGAGGAACTCTGACGAAGCTCCGCCGAAGGGTAGAGTTGCGTTGGGGGAGGTTGACGGAACTGGCCCCCCTCGGGGGGTTTGATGGTTATTTATTTTTGGCTGGGCCTACGGGCTGGGAGATACCCACATTAAAAAGGCCTCGTGCCACATTCAGTCCTCGTGGGTGGATTGATAAATACCATCTATAAAAAGAATACCCGCCCGGCCCGGTGGCTAGGATCAAAGTGTAGTATCTGTGCTTTGTGAGCTGCCGGGTCGGGTGTCTGTCGAACTCTCTGCTTGCAGGGAGGAACCCTGACGAAGCTCCGCCGAAGGGTAGGGTTTCGTTGGGGGAGGTTGACGGAACTGGCCCCCCTCGGGGGGTTTAGATGGTTATTTATTTTTGGCTGAGCCTACGGGCTCGGAGATACCCACATTAAAAAGGCCTTGTGCCACATTCAATCCTCGTGGGTGGATTGATAAATACCATCTATAAAAAGAACGTTAAACATAAAATGTCTTTAATAAATAAATTGTCGGACTTTGTCCATTTCTTAATATATATATATATATATATATATATATATATATATATATACAGTGTAACCCGGATATAAGAGAGTTGTCGGGACCGGAGAAGAAGTAACTTATATCCGGGTTTCTCTTATATCCGGGTTTGGTCTATTTTGTTTAGGTAAGTATGGCTCTAATTTTGGACCAGAGAAAATCTGTTATAGCCGGGTTTCTCTTATATCCGGGTCTCACTATATATATATATATATATATATATATATATATATATATATTATATATATTATATATATATATATATATTTATATATATTTATATATATGTATATATATATATATTATATATATATATATATATATATATATATATATATATATATATATATATATATATATATATATATGACACTACTTCTTGCGCTGGCTCTCTATATGGTTCTCTCTACTGGTTCTTTTGTTTAGGTTTAATGTTTTGGGTAATTTAATATTGTAACCATTAGATTGCTTTCCCGCAGACGACGCTTTTGTCTTCAGTCAGCTTTGGACACTTTTTCGCGGAAAGTGAACATGTTCTTTTCCACCGATGACACAAGTTCATGGGACGCGTGTAAAGGTAGCAGTTTGATGCTGCTAACAACTGCACAATGTTTTATTTGCATAGCAATAAAGATGCTCGAAGAGTGAAGAATATATAGCTTGCTTTTCGGATATTCGTTGAATATGTTAGCTCCTTATCTTTATTTAATTCCTGTTTTGGTAGAAAATTGGATAATATTGGTTCCTCGTAAATAAATTTCTAGTTGAAGGTGTAGTACATAAATGTATGATTTAAAAAAAAAGATCTCTTTGTATTAGCCTCATTTTCGTTCATTAATCGTAACACTATGGCATGAGGCTATGTTTTTGTGTTGTTTTTCTCGTTTAATTTGAACGGCTTATCGCTTGCATTTTCTTATCTTTACCAATCCCAATTACCTTTGCAAATGGAAATCATTTTATTCTTTTTATTTTAGTAGTTAAAAAAAATATCATCTCTATTCCTTTTTCGGGCTTTCTTTATTTATTCACTGTTCTGATAATTTCGGGCGCCATTATTTTCTAGTGACTATCGCAGCGAACAGATTTTTAGTAACTCGCTTCTCTTCAGTGTGAAAGAAACATTGAAGGTTTATCTTTGAAACCGTTCGATAATTTCAAGATTAATCATTCAAACTGCTTCTGAAGGCTGCGCCAGCGAAGTACCTCATTTTTTTTTAGTTACGGCTTCCCTTTCGTTATTTCCTAATTTCAAACCGCCTGTCTTTCTGACATTGAATTTCTTTGGGCTAAATGTATATCTTTACCCACTTTCTTTCTTACAAAAAATCACCTACTAATTCTTTCCTTCTTTGTTTCTTTTTTTTCTTATTTGGTATCTAAATAATTTCCATTTTCCTTTCTTTTTTCTTTCTTTTTTCTTTCTTTATCTAGTATCTAAAGAATTTCTTTTACATTTGCTTTCTTTCTTTGTCACCTAATAAATCTTTTCTTTCTGACATTCTTTCTATCTTTTTTCTTTCTCTCTTTCAGTCTGTCACTAGGATTTTCTCTTTTTTTAGACACTATAATAGTTATATTTCTATTTTTCTTATTTTTATCTGGTATTCAAAAAAATTCTTTGTCTTTCTTTCTTTCTTTCTTTTCTTCCTTCTTTCCTTTCTTATTTCTTTCTTTTCTTATTTCTTTCTCTCTTTCCGTCTTTCTTTCTTTCTTTCCTTTCCTTTCTTATTTCTTTCTTTTCTTATTTCTTTCTCTCTTTCCGTCTTTCTTTCTTTCTTTTTTCTTTCTTTCGTTCCTTTCCTTTAATTCTTTCTTTCTTTCTTTCTTATCCAAATAAAATTTTCCCATTTTCTTTCCTTTCTTTTTTTGTTTTTCTTTGCTGCTAACTACCTGAACGAAAAACTTCTTCATTTGCCTAACGAGTTTCATATCCCTTCGGTCACGTAACCGTGCTCACCAATGTGTAAACCCAGCAGATCATTATAAATGCGATAATAACGAGGTAAAAATAATGCCCAAACATTAAACAATAATTAAAACTGTCCTTTGCGATATTTTGCTACCATTTAAAGTCTGATTAAGCCCATAATTCACGGAAATCTCCATTCCCGACCCTCAACTGCCTTGCCCGTTCTTTGTTTGCGTGATGTAAAACTCTTCAATCGTTTGCCTTTCCACTTGAAAAGCCAATACTGCGTTATTCAGGCGGGAATTGGCGAAAATTAGGAATGGCGACTGTTGTTAATGACCAGCACGAAAATCGAAGCGTGTGACGTCAAAAGGTGACTCCCAAAGCGAAACGAAAAGAAGTTTTGCAACGGACCTCAAAATTGATCGGGGACATCTGGTGAGCAAGGATATTGAACGTGTAGGCGTCGATTGGGCGAGCAGTACGAAGATACGGCAAATAATTCAAACAGCATTCCACGAAATTTGATTCACATTTGGATGGAGAAATTAAAATATACCCTTATAATCAGTCTATCTATCTATCTATCTATCTATCTATCTATCTATCTATCTATCTATCTATCTATCTATCTAAGCCTATTCATTATCCATCTACATACATATACATATATACACATCCATTCATTAAATAAATAAATAAAATTGCGTAAACAATATTTAGATTTCGTTATGAAATAACCCATAGAGGTTTTGTGATGTCAACGAACACTCGGTTGACACTTTTGTGATGTCAACGAAGACTCGTTGTCACTTTCGTAATGCTCGTTGTAGTAGAGACTTTGTAATCGCAGATACAACTATAGTAACGCCGTTGAACAATACTGGTGTTAGTCGCTTCGAATGTCACTCGCACAAATAGTACTTGCTCGATAATACTCGCTTGACAAGTAACCCGTATAGTGATCTGAATAGAGAAATAGGATAGTGAATAGAGTAGAGAATAGCGATCCATATATTATAGATGATAGACTAGAAACAGTGATCCGAATAGTAATAGAGGATAGAATAGAAATTCAGATCATTTAGACGTCACGAGACTATCTACTTATGCGTTTCCTCTATGTAGTATAATTTAATTTAATTATGGGATCGCCTGTGTTTGCTTGCTGGCGATCTATGTTCAAATTCAATTGTCGGCAGCGACACTTTATTCCATATGCTATACAGCAAGACATATTGATATGCCGCTAAAGACAGACAACCAATCAAACAACGAAAGCCAAGAAGATTTTTAATGTGTATTTTTATGGCAAACACTCACACTGTTTAGAAGATTCACGCAGCCTAATATTTCTGTATTCATGTCCTGAAGATGAAGCATGAAACATGCATGAAACACTGACGCCGCCCCGCTTTGACCTCAGATAAAGATGCCGATTATGAGGATATAAATGTATGATTTAGCTGTCTTTATTTTTTTCTGTACTCGGAAGTAACGGGGCATCTTTTACATCTGTACCGACGGGCGTTCGCATCAAATCCTAATGAGCCAATCAGAATTCCAAGGCCGTTTGAACTGCATGGGCGTGGAATCCTGCCAGTGAACGAATGTCTTCGTGTAAGTTTTGGTATAACACCGAAGAATAAACGTAACCGAGATGTAAGATTGCAGTAGTGGTGAGGCCAAAATGCCTTCCCCTTCCCAGATGCTTTTTAGTGTCATGGTTTCAGTAGCGA
>OZ010574.1:28084742-28099742 GCA_963932145.1 Acanthosepion lycidas | reverse complement strand
AAGATAGAAAGAAACTTCCTTATTTACATTCGGGCTAATGTCCTCTGATATTTTTGTTATCACATAATAATGAATCCTGGTAGAACTTCCAGTTCTCTCAGAAACATCTCACTGTGTAAGTTGTAGTCCGGTGAGAAGACACATCCTTGTCTTATACCCCTTTCTATTTTTGTACAGGTATACGCCCTGCTGCATTTTTATCGCTCTTTCTGATAACATTCTTGGCATAGATATCGTATTTATTGTTCCAGTGTTTTTAACTAACTCGCACTGTTCTTGTGCTGTTTCTGGTCTGATTATACAGCGGGCTCTATTCACAGAATTCGAAAGATTAAGAATTCCAGTAGATTTCATTACATTCACTTGCGCGCAAATATTCTTGAACAGCGTATGAATCCACCTATTTTCTCCCTCAGCTATGGGTTAAATAGTAGAACTTGAATCTTTTGAAATCATCGGTACAGGCACATGTTCTTTCAAACTCTTTCAAAATGGCTTGAGTCGATAAGGAAGAGGAAGGTTCACTAAACCAACGACAATTCCAAATGAACTCTGGAGAGAATTGTGTTTCGTGAGTGCACATTCTGTTGTACGCGGAGAATGTGTTCTATGACGAATGCCACATGTTACCATGACAACAGAATATCCCATTAGCAAAAATGTAAGATCAGACTGTATAAACGACAATTGTTTACTGATTGATTTGCTTTTTACAGATTATCAACCCCTTGTGGGTTATTTAAAGACAATATATTTTTGGATTATAACATTTTCGATTAACCATTTTATTTTTGAGAATAAAAGTGATTTTTCCAGATAGATGTCTAAATATTTACCCCTTAGCTGGGGGTAGGAGATGGATGTATAACATGTTTGATTAATTTTACTTTTTTTTACGGTTAAAAAGACAAAATATATTTTTGGATTATATATATTGCATTAAAAATTAGCTGAGAATAATATGATTTTTTTTCTAGATTGAAGTTCGACTATTTCTCTTTTTTACGGTTTATCAACATTTTGTAGGTTATTTAAAACAGAAAAAATGATTGTAAGAATAGTTATTTTTGCGGAGGAATATCGCATTAAAAATTTCCTCAGAATAATATGATTATTTTACCCATATTGAAGTCCGACTATTTTACCCATGGGCAGGGGAGAGAATGGATACATAACTTTCCCAAGGTAATTCCGGACAGGATTTCGAATTCGACTCTCTGACTTCTCATACTAAGCCACTATCAATAACAGCGCCTGTACTTCGGCTTTATGACTGAGAATGTCATGTTGTGATTTATAGTATAGAATAGATCACATATATGTATTTATGGTTTCTTTTCGCGAAAGGTGATAAGTACACAATCATTCACATTATAATATCTGAAAATATGTATAGATCGATCTAGGCATATCCAACTGGGTGTTCGCGTGTATCTGTCAAAATAGAGAGGGAGAAAAAAAGGAGAATGTTTTGCAAGTATATTCTTTTAGGAAGGAAAAATATTTTTGGTATATGACAGCTGAAATAGAGATATGATCTGCCATCACAAAATCGGCATGATTGATGTGTTTTGTATGGAAATATCCATTGACAGAAAATCAAAGTGCAAAACTCTAAGATCATGTCGATTTCGATTTGCACACAATGTATGCCTGCTAGAATATATTACATATTCTGAAAACATTTTCAAAGATTTCAATATATTAACATTATACATATGATAAAACTATTCTGTTAACAATGCTTGCATTAATTTGTAAATTATGACAGTAAAATTCTTCCGAAATTTCAATGAATTTCTACAATCACTACCAAAGTCTTTATATATATATATATATATATATATATATATATATATATATATATTAGTGTGCAGTTTATATTTTATATAATAAAACAGTGTTTGCAGTTGTTTCAATAGAAAATGTTGGTGTTGTGTATTGTTACAAAAGGTTTATTTATGGCGCTAGTGTCGTTGATGTGGTATATGAGCCTACGTGAGAGAGTGTGTCCGATGTATGTGCTAGGGTTATGTGAGAAGCATTCTCGAAACGGACAAGTAAACCTATATACTATATTGGTTCTGTTTAAGAACGATTTAGTGGTGGAAGTATTTTTTATTAGCAACACCAAAATCCTCTATAAAAAACAACTGCAAAAAACGACTACAAAATCTGGAAACCATCCTCATCAAAAAACAAAAACCCAACATAAATAAAATAGCATTTAATACTGGCAGAAACACATTGAACATATTTAATTACTAAACCTCCAATAAAAAAAAAATAAAAAAAATAAATAAATAACATTAATTCCCTCTTTTGCTATAATGAACTAAATCAATAATATCGTATAATATTATCAATAAAATTAAAACAACTAATAACATATCTCCAAATAAAAACAAACGCCATGATGGCGTTTGAGGACAACCTAAAGCGCGCTCGGCAGAAAGCTATCAACTGGGATCCTACTTTAACAATCTGGACTCAAACATTAAGAAACTGAAAAAAAATATCATTTTTGTGTTCCGTAGTCTTTAAGAACAAATGCCTTAACAATGACTTACCTCCAAAATACATACACAGACACACACACGTATGTGTTTGTGTGTGTAAACCGATTTTGCAAGTATTGAATACTGCAGCCACATCTCGTATGATGCTTCCCTGTATTAAGAGATTCTAGATAAAATCCAAACCAAAATCTGCATTGTTATTGGTCCTGACCTGGCATCTCGTCTTCACTGACTTTTCCACCGCCGTAACGCACCTTACTTGTACCTTTCCTACAAATATTTTCACAGTAATCGTTCTTATGACCTCTTCTCTTTGGTAGCTAGAATTTATGAATTTAAGAGCTGTACTAGATAGAGGCAAGGTCTCATCATCTTATGGATTAAATGGCTAGATGTAACCGTAAGTTCTATGCTAACATTTTCTTCTCTCGCCATTCTCTCTTGTGGAACCCGTTTTCCCGCTTCTTGCTTTCTAGTTAACTTTGATCTTCAAAAATTTAAAATGGATCTCTATCAGTATCTTCTGTTTTCTTAATTTCTGTTCGCTATTTAATAAATATTTTTCTTATATTTTCTCACACTAAATATCCTCCTTGCGTCTTAGTGGCTTTATCTACTTGCTTGGAGTCCTTGCTTCTTAATTCCCAATCCATTCATATCGTAAAATCACGAGCAAGCCAATTATTTAATATATGTCCTTTTGGACAGGGTGCGATGGATAAATTGTCGTCTAAACGATGCAAAAAAAAAAATGTAAGTAACACTGACATATCATTTTAAAAGATATATTGAGCAACATTAGACCTAATTATTTTTGAAATAGTAACGAGTAAATTTATTCAATAAAATCGCCATTGTCTTCAACCACGGCCTACAGACGACTTCGGAATCTCCTGTATCTCTTCTGGACGGTCTCCTTGCTTAAGTTGGTGAATGCTGCCATAATCCTTGCCTTCAGTTCATCTTTGATAAGTTTTGTTGGTCTCTCACTCAATTGCGCCCCACACATAATAATCAACGGGGTTGCACTCTGGGGAGTTAGATGGCCAGATGTAATTTGTGATGTGGACGCAGAAATTGTCTGACGGCCATGACTGTTTCTCCTGTTTGGGTGGCATGGTGCAGAGTCATGTTGCCTGACACAGGGACTTCTAGCAGACACACTCTTTACACAGGTCAGCAGTACCACCTCAAGGCCCTTGCTGTAGGACTCCGTGTTGAGCCTGAGTCCCTGTGGAAAAATGAATGGATGCATAACCTCGCCATCACTAGTGATCACTCCAAACCTCTTCGTAATCACCCTTAGGCTCGTCCAACTCTTTCTGAATCCTCTACTCTGTCCTCAGATTGACAACCAAACACTCTGAAATGTTCATATTGGAGCTTCAGGCGCGAATGCTAAGCGGTACAACATGTCCTTTCCAAATTTCTGTCGGAGTGAATTGTTTCATCGTTCTCTTTTCTGACAGACGGTGCCCAACTGATCCTACTCTACGGGACATTGGACAAAAACAGACAATACGCACGCGCGAAATTGAAAATATAAAATGGCGACAATTTACCCACAACACCCTGTATCTTGCTGTGAGTTTAGTTATTTCTGAACATGTTTGGTATGTCATGTATTCCATCAGGCCCGTTCAAAAATATCTAAAGTGTTAACTGTATACAATGTGTATAGTTTATAAGATGAATGGTTAAAAATGTCTTTGAGATAGTGAAGTCTGTGGATCTTGGCGAAGACAATACTTCTTCGACCTTTTGTTGACTGACGCTACATAATAACAAAAATAGAATTGCACCAGATAACAGAAACCACATTATTTCAACAGCATCCACAACTAAAATAGATTGCACATGTAATTTAATTTCTTAAAGAGCCTCGTCAGATCGAAATGTTTCATATGGATGTTAAGTTGCTCATATGTTTGTCCTTTGTATTCTCAGCATCCACATGTCAAGACCCCTCATGATTTATATGGAAATTGTTCTTCATTCGTTTTTATATAGGGAGATTGATATTACATAGCAGTCCAACACTATTATTTTTTTTTTAGAAGGAGTTAAGAATGGAGTCGATTTTTGGATTGATCTTGTAGATTCTTTAGAACATATTTTCTGTCTTCTTTCTTAGTTTTGTCCATTTGATGACTTCCCGAATTCATGTCACTGTAAAATATCTTAAGCCTTTATTAACCGTCAGCTATATATAAAGAAAAACCTATTTTATGAGTATCAATAGTTGAATTTTCATTGTCAACTACAATGTAAAGGTGATTCATAATTTTTTTTTCTTAGAGTACCAAGTAATTTCCGGATCAATCCTTTTGGATCGCATGCATCACTTTCAGTCTCCAATCTTATTATTGTGAGCATCTTGGGAATTTCAGAATTATTTTTTCTATCTAGTGTTCTCTATTTTAAGCAAGGGACCATTTTTAGACTCGCCTGGAAAAATGAAATTCTAGAGATAGACAATCTTATTCTTATAATCCCAAAGTATGTTTATTCACCTGAGTAAATTCCACATTTAACTCTTTTCATTGGCTTAAATTTTCTCTCTTCGTAGTGATGCTACGTCACCACAAATACATAAATGTATGTCCATATTTCTGAGATGAAGTATTATTTACATTATTCGGACTATTGTCCTCATCTTTGTCGCCATATTTATCACAACGTTTCGGCCTTCTTCAGGTGGTTGGAATGTCGAACTGAAGCCTTTATTTCGCTCACTGGGGTAGACTGTTCTAGTTCCACGTGCCATGTTTGATGGATGTCAGCTATCCGTCATCAGGGGTACGCCGATTCTGGTAACCTACTCTCATTTAATCTACGGGAGGAGAGTGTTCTCTTTCCACTATCTAAGGATTGTTCGACCGGTTTCCAGCGAGTCCAATTACACTGCCTGGTTCAGGGACTGAACTCACAATTTCTAAAACAATATCTTTAGTCCAATCGACTTTTTTCAGATAATGTTTTTATTTTGCGAAACTTTGGCAAAATTCTAAAATCATTAAACTTACAGCTATTTTCATACACTCCAGAGAATATAAATTACAAAACAAAATCCCAAATAACCTCATATGGGTATAGATCTATTTCAACCAACGGGAAATACGTCAATCTTATTCAACCCCCAGGTCCATCTATCAGGGTTGATTAAGACAGATGTTCTTTAAATGATGCTTACTTCTTGATTGGGCATTATTCCTGCATGGCAGCTAGAATGATACTCTGATCTTATCATAGCTACCTCTTCAAAGTTCTTGAATGGAATGTTGGCGCAAGAAAGTTTGCTCACCAGTTTATCTTTATATCTGAACAAAGGTCTACCGGCATTTGTATGACCACTATGGAGTTCACTGTAGAAAAGAACTTTTGGTATGCGATCATCATCCATTCTTGCAATGCAATAATATCTACTGATATACGTAAAGTTATTCAGTTTAACCTATGTCAAGTTGAACAGAATTTTGTCAAATATTTCTCCAAAGATATCTGGAGCAATAATTATTTTTGTCAAAAATATAAAAAAAATCCACGATAGTTATCAAGATCGGCTTAAAGTTTCGAAATGTTTCAGTCAACAGCGTTCAAACAAGAATATTTTATTTTATCAGAGATTGTTTATTTACAGAATATATGTTTGTATAAACTTATAAATTTATAAAATATGTAATCTACTAATCAGAGAATATTCTTTTCTGAATTGGGACGAGCGAAACTTCGCGAAAATTTAAGTTTGTCTTTGATAAGTATCCTGAGCATTATATATAAATATATTTTCCATAACAATAATGCACACACACACACACGCAGATGTATATACTAGCAGTATAACCGGGTCTTTCATTACCGGGACGTTTTACCGTTTAATTGGAGCAGTTTATGTTTAAAGTCGGCCCACCCGAAAATCAATATTACTAACAACATTTGGGTGTAACTGAGGCACATCACCAAATGGGGGATTAACAATTTTAATGAGGGGTGACCCTGAAAAGGGTCGTTTTTGCATTCTCAATCTGATTTCAGCCTCAGGCACAGCAGCAGTTGAAAAGGCGTTTCTCCTCAGCCGTTGAGTCTTTTGATTATCATTTTCAGCCTCGCGCGCAGAAGGGTTCAGGTATGCTTTTCTGGGAAGCCGATGGCTACGTTTATCTTCGGACTTAGTGGCTCTGATTGAAGCATTCCATGAGGTATTCTGAACATTCTAAAGACGATTCGTTTTCTCTTATTCACATGGCAGACCTGGCGGCAGCGGTTTTGCGATCTAGGCAAGTTCTTTTCTTTGGTTGCATGTCTTAGACAAGTATGAATTGTCAAATGGAATGCGTGGGCATACACCAGAAGAAACTGCTATAAAGCTACAGGAAAAGTTTGGAAAAATAAATTTTGAGTAATAAAAAAAGCAAGCTTACTTATTACGGTGAATGCAATTCAAAAACTGGCAGGACAATAAAAACATTTAAATTGGGAACGTCTATAAACGACAATGAAAGCAACGCCTTAAAACTAGTAGTAGGCTTTATGCAAAGGAAAAAGGTAACCTCCCTTGATGGAGATTCATTGCTTGGCCAAGAGAGGGGGATGTGTAATTTGGACACAAAACCGGCACTGAAGGATTATCTATCGGATGGAAACGCATAAACAATATCCGATCACACACACACACACACACACACACATTTTGAGAATTATAGATATAGATAATATTATTGTAATAATTTAAACTATTTATTTTTATTAAAGTTTTTATGAAAGATATATATCCAAGAACATATAGTAAATAGTAAAACGTTGCTGAGAGTTAAAATGGACAAGAAGTAGTGGAGAACCATTGTCACCAACAATTTGGACTCAAAACTGGCACTGAAGAATTATCTATCAAACAAAAAAATCATCGAAATCGAATGAAAACTGTGGAAACGAATAAACAACATCCGATCACACACACATAGATACACACAAACGTTTTGAGAATTTTATATATATATAAAACGTGGGTGTGTATGCATGTATGTTCAAGTTCCATGGCGTCGTTTCGCAGTACTTAAGTAGAGATTTATTTCATTCAGACATCGGATAAATATAAAAGTAAACTATGAAAGGAAATATAATATAGTGAAAATATACTAAAAGCCTTTGATAAAAGCTACAGGAACAGATTTCACTCACCTTTCATCTTTCTTTCTTTTTTATTTGTTTTCCCCTTATCCTTTTACATTCATTTTCTTTCTTTCTTTTTTCATCTTCCTTTCTTTCTTATTTTATGTATTTCTACTTTTGTGTTTTTCATTCATCATCCTTTCTTTAATTTCTTTTTCATTTCTTTCTTTCTTTTTCGCTTCTTTCTTTCTCCCATCGTGTTTTGACTCCCTCATCTTCTTTCTTTTTTTATGCCTTTCCACTTCTTTGCTAAATTTTTCCTTTCCTCTTCCATTCCATTATTTTAATTTTGGATTTCAACAGAATTTATGTCTTTTCTATACTTTCCTATTTATAAACATTTGCTTTCAAGTCTGTTTTTCAGGATTTTTATCGTCTTTATATTCATTGCTTATTATTTATTGATCTTCAGATTCTCGCTTCTTTGCATTTCAACCGTTAAGAGAGGCCATTTTGTCACTTTATATTAGGAGGTAGTCTCCAAGTGTTACGGTAGTAGAAATAGTAAGATTAACCGATCCCTTCAGCCTTCATTGAAGAATAAATAGATACCAACAGATTGAGATAGATAGATCCCGTTCTACTACAGACATTACATGACTCGTCCATTACAAGATCCCGTTCGATCACCGATAGATAGGTTCCAGAACGATCATAGGAGTTAAGCAACGTTGAACTTGCTCAGTACAGACAAGGGTGACAGCTTGGGAATACCTGGTGCTTTAAGGCTGGACTCATGGGGGATGTAAGCGATATTGGCTTGAAATTGTTAATTGGAGAACCGAGTTCAAGTTGTAATAGTAACTTACACGCAAATACATTTGGGAAAGATATGAAACCACCTCTTCTCCCCCAGCAATAACTTAATTAGTAAGACTTGGATTACTAAAAAATTATCTCAAAAGAAAAATATTTTCTTTATGTAATGTCTCACTATTTCGGACTTAAAAGTCCATCTATTATGATAAATATTGCAACTACTATGCTTGTTATATATATATATATATATATATATATATGTGTGTGTGTGTGTGTGTGTGTGTGTGTGTGTTTGTGTGCGAAAATATATATAACAATAGGAAAGGACACGTTAAGTAAATAATCCGAACTTCTTTAGTATTTTTTTATTTAAAAAAACAAAAAAACAATGCTCAATATAAAAGTAGTACCTAAATTATAATTATTTAAAAAAAGATATGATTTCTTCGCTACATAAGAGTTCTTATGCTTCAAAAACAGGAACCAAAAACTTCAATATAATTATTAAAATTAAATTGAATTAAAATATCAAGCTCTGTTTCATGTTAAGTAGCGAATGAATCATATTTTTTTAAAATAATTATATTTATATATATATATATATATATATATATATATATATATATATATGTATGTATATATATATATATATATATATATATATATATATATATATATATACAAGGTGCGATGGATAAATTGTTGTCTAAATTACACTGACATGTCATTTTTACACAAATATCTTGAAATACTAAAGAGTAAATTTATTCATTAAAATCGCCATTGGATTCACCCACGGTCTCCAAACGACTTCGGAATCTCCTGCAACTCTTCCGAACGGTTTTTTCTTGTTTAAGTTGGTGAATGCTTCCATAATCCTTGGTTTCAGTTCAACTTTGGCATTACAAGAAGTTGTGTTTGTCTTTCGCTCAACTGCGACCAACACATAATAATCAAGGGGGTTGCAATCTGGGCAGTTATGTGGCCAGATGTAAGGAGTGATGTGGTCGTAAAATTGTCTGAGTCATGACTGCGTTCACCTGTTTGGGTGGCATAGTGCAGAGTCATGTTGCCTAAATTAGATTCTTCCAGCAGTCACCCGCTTGATAAAGAGCTACACTACCACCTCAAGGCAC
Organism: Acanthosepion lycidas; assembly: GCA_963932145.1. NCBI lineage: Eukaryota > Metazoa > Mollusca > Cephalopoda > Sepiida > Sepiidae > Acanthosepion > Acanthosepion lycidas. Next base: position 28,090,159 of record OZ010574.1, on the reverse strand, counting down.
TTGATGTAGACATCCATACTGAGTCTGAGGCCCTGTGGGAAAATGAATGAAGGCATAATGTCGCACTGGAACTTCCAGCGCCAATGCCACGCAGTACGGCATACCGTTTCCAAATTTCTGGCAGACTGAATAGCGCCATGGGGCTTTTTTCTCACCGACGGTGTCTAACTGAACCTACTATAATATGCAGTCTACAAAATTAAAAAACAAATAACGCGCTTGGGAGAAATTAAAAGTATAAAATGACGACTATTTATCCATCACACCCTATATATATATATATATATATATATATATAAGAGGAGATGACAACCTCATTCAGATTTTGTTTGTATCATATGTGACACTTCAGTCCCGCTAGTGACCTCCATACAAGACCACATATTGTGCGACAGCAAATATCTCGGGACATAGCCACAGAAATATTTGCTGACGCTTGTCGCCCTTATCTTTTGTCTCTCAGCCGGACAATACAACTGATATCGAAATTTCTGATACCACTCTGGCACAAATATCTCCTATTATTTCTATCCAGGGTAACTTACTCGAAGTTAGTATGAGGTTCGTTATCGTGTTTTTATAACTGAGCCACGGCCATCCAACAGTCCTTTGTCTACTATCAAGGTGTTCTGTTGTCACTCATCGTTGCAACATGACCAGCGCCACGAAGTTGTGACTACATCAGGAAAGTCTCAATTTCACAAATGTCTCATTTTGCGAGATCAGCATTGGACAACCTAACGTCAAAAGTATAGCCACAAATCGCGCGCGGAGACAACTTTTGTGTAAGACATCCAGCTGATTGATATGGAACCTGTATTGGGCCCACCTTCTGAGCCATACAACGGTGTCGTCAAATATCCTATAAATCCATATTTTAGTGTCCATTTTTTAAAAACTCCCTCATTCCATAGTCAGTGGCGAATCTTCAAAAATCCGATTTGTTGTTTCTTGCTTCCCAAATATGCTTTGGAGTGTGCGATTTTTTTCAAAATTCAAACAAAATTCTCACGGATCGATTTGAACTCTAGTGTCGCGGGATCGCACGTTGCAAAACGTATATTCAACTGTCAATAAATAGCATAATTTAAAAAAACAATATCTTTCGGTCTACACATATTCCGTCTTAGTGTTTAGTATGGTAAAAAATTGAATCCTGAAGATGACAATTTGAAATTGTCGAAAGTACTTGGCATGTGTCTTCCATCTGACAACAACAGGAATATAAGGATCTTATTCAAGGAATTGATTGTTAATGTGTCATTAAATTCTGTTAGTGAAGTGATTTCGCCATTAATCACATTAACATTGCTATTTAATCCTTTGTATAGGTTGTTTCTTTATGGTATAAACATATATATATATATATATATACAGTGTAACCCGGATATAAGAGACCCGGATATAACATAAACCTGGATATAAGATAGATTTTCTCGGGTCCCAAATTAGAGCATGTGTTAATGTATATAAAATAGACCAAACCCCGATATAAGAGAAACCCGGATATAAGAGACTTCTTCTTCTATATATATATTAGCGTTACTATCGGTTGAACATTTTGAAACCTATCTCTTAAAACAGCTGAGTAAAAGTGGTTTATTAATCCACCGACTGTTGTCTCTCCTCAATATTTTTGCAGTTACTTTCACTTTTAGTAACTATTTCCATCAGAGTGGCTTTATCGCCTTGTTTGGTGAAATAATTAAAGGGAAGATATATTGTTGTATACCTCCCTCGTTCTGGGGAGGTCTTGGTTGATGGCGTCGACTCGACGATAAAGCGTTCTCCATCTCTTTCTTATCTCATCTTCTCCTGGCCGGGTAGCGAAATATTTTGGGTTCGGAGATAAAAGACACGTCAACAAAAGGGATTTTAAAGTTATCTATTTTATTAAACACATTGACGTGTACATTTCTAACTAACCAGTGGGGTCGATCTATCACTCCCACTGGGGAGAAAGTTCGCCGAGACACGAATTAACCACGTCTACCGTGTATGATGTGTAAAACTCCCTGAAGTAACTTTCACGTTCCAATCAGAAACGACGTTCTCTGTTTTCCTCTATCTGACCTCAAAGGTCAAAATGAGTAAGTCAGATGAGAATACAATTCTCTAAAAAAATAATAGTGTGTTAGACTATTATTTAACAAAATGATGAGGGTTTCCTTCCTAAACTTCTGTTTAAAGTCAATATCTTCATTATGTCATTGTTTGCAGTCGATTTTAGTTGTTGGTGCTGTTAAGTCTTCAAATGATGTGGGTTTTGTTATGATTTTTACTCACTTAGCCACCAGGAAGGACATAATGCCACTAAGATGCAAGGGATACTGCCAGCAAAAGAGAATGAGAAGACTTTAGAAGAAAGCCAATCTAAAGTAGGAAACAAGTGATAAACCTCTATTCCTATTCAAAAGTCTGTAGAGGAGTGTGAACAGAGCGATAGGCGAACCTCCCTATTCCTATTGTGCGAAAAATAAATAGTAAATAAAATTTCAGAGTCTAGGAGGAGACGTTAGAAATACAGAATTGAAGTTGAACTTTAGAAGGAACCAGAAAACTCTATCCTAAAATACAAACAAGTGATAAATCACTATACTTGTTCAAAAAACTGGGGAGGAGCGTGAACCGGACGATAGGCGAAACTATCTACTCCTATTTTGTAAAGTTATTTGTTTCTGATTGTGTAGCTCCAGTCTATGAGATCTGTTGAAGGATACTTTTGTCCTTGTCAGAAGTTCGATAGCCATTTTAAAATGAGTCAGATTAATTCAGCTTGGCGCAACACACTCTTTCTATCACTATTTTCTTCTATTCGTCCTCGTGTTGAAATAAAGTGCGATGTCAATAAGATATAATCCTAAATCATCGCCGCCTAATTCCGACAAGGATTCACATTTCAAAAGCGATAAATAATTGAATTTCTTTCGAATCTTCTGCCATTTTTCGTATGGCCCATTTCGCGAAATCATCATCTTTTCTAATTCGCCTAAGCTCTCTTTCGTTGGTTAAGTACACCGTTTCTTTTTTTCTTAATATAATAAATATGGTGTCAGTATAATTAAGACACCGATGGAAAATTCTGTCCAGATAGCCAGGACTAATCGTGTCGACTCGTAACTCCCACTTCCGTGTCGAAGCTAATTAAACAATCGTTACACATTGACTCAGCACTTAGAAAAACGCAGTAAGATGTCGGACTGAATAAATAAAGGTAAAAACAATATGTGATTTCGACAGTTTTCGTGGGAGTTCATATTAGTTCAAATAAGATTTTTGAAATGCCTTTTATAATTAAGAATACTTACTTAGCTTCAAGCTAAGATAGATAATGAAGGTTTTTTTTTTATAATGACGTTCACTCTTCACAATGTTCAAAAAGCCATTCAAAGGAGATGATTACAGAGAAAGTGGCACAGTCTATTCGGATATATCGAGAAACTAACGGTTGACGCCAGACGCCAGGAATGATGGTGGTTCGCTACAATAGGCGTGGCATGGCGGTTCTTAGCCGTGTAGGTTAGAACTGGTGGTGCTAAGTAGTGTCATTCGTCTGAACACTTTCCAGGAAAATAGTAAGAGACTTGCGACGTTTCGACTGTGAGAATTGCAGGGTGGAAAAATAATTCGTCACCCACAAGGACATGGAGACGATTTTAGAGTTTCTCGAGACCGGAGAGTGAAGACTGTGTAGCACCTGCCCATATACGGCAGAAGTACTCCATTTTCGACTTGATCTGGCTCTTGTAAAGGACGAGTCATGTAATGCCTGTAGTAGTACAGGTCTAGTTTTATAGCAGATTATCTCCGTCATTATCGCTTAACCTGTGTCTAACAGTTGTTGAGACTCTAATCTAAAAACTGATTTTGCCTTTATAGATTTTCTGATCCACAGTTGTCTATATGGGTCTATATATTTTTTTCTTTTGACAAGGGAAGATTCATTCTTATCAGAGGCCTTTACTTTCAATGTCCGAATCGCTGTGGTTGGCAGCTAAGCCAACTACAGCGATGCCACGCCTATTGTAGCGAACCACCCTCATTCCCTGCGTATTCCACTGGTGAGAAGTAAGTTCTACTCTAGCAGCCTCTCCCCACAAACCACCGTTTTGTGGAACCGATTCCCAAGAATATGCTTCCTCGATCGCTAGAATCTTAACCTGTTCGAGTCTGGCGTCAACCGTTAGTTTCCCCATATATCCGAATAGACTGTGCCACATACTCTGTAATCATCTACTTTGAATGGCTTTTGATCACTGTGAAAGAGTGAACGTCATTATAAAAAAAAAATAAGTATTAGGTTGGTGCAAAAATAATGTCGTTTTCTCACATATGTTACTATGTGAGAAAACGACATTATTTTTGCACCAACCTAATACCTTATTCAACAATCAGAACGGCGTGCATTGTCCTCTCCTGTGCCAGAGTCTTCTATGGCGAGCCTGAAAAAGAAAAAAAGACAGGTTTTTTTTTCCCAAATATCTGACGCACCGTGTATATAATATCCAATAATATATATGGTGGCGCCTGTCATTTTTAAATTTTTTACAAGAGACAGACCAGACCGGAAATAAATTATATTAGGTTGGTGCAAAAATAATGACGTAATAACGTCAAAAAACGACATTATTACGTCATTATTTTTGCACCAACCTAATAGAAGCCTGGGGTTGCCCAATCCTAATTTTCCAGCGTCGGCACAGTTCAGAAGCGATGGCACTGCCTTCTTCTCCAAAGACCAAACCTTACTAGCCTCTCTCCTCTCTATCCCTACTTACATGATAGATGTTTGGGCGAACTACAATTCTTAGGTTCCACTGGTCCAGGCCATAACAGATAGAACTGGCTATGCCACGCACACAGAGTAGACTCATCTAAATGCAAAGAAAATGGAAACAAAAAGGACACATAGTGAAAGGCAGGAAGAGGCAGTTGAAACATCAGGGGAACGTAATGAGGAAAGAGGGCTTGGAAAATTTGATACTCACGCGGCATATTAAAGGCAAGAGGGTCAGAGGAAAACAACGCATAACCTACCTAGAGAGTTTGAGTAAATGGATGGCGGACCAAGATTTAAGAATGATAAATAAAAGACAATATTTATTGCGAGCTACAAAGGAGATTAAATTGTGGAGAGCCATGATCGTCAACGTCTTGGAGAGACACGGCATGTAGAAGAAGAAGAACGTAATACTATTCCCTCCTTCATTCACTCGATCCATTCGTCTTGCGCTGAACAAAGATAAATATTTTTTAATTATTTCGCGCTGGGCAAGGCAATAAAGCCACTAAGATGCACGGGGTAACTGAGTGCTAGAGACTATGAGAAAAACTACTATTAAGAAGAGTGCACAAAAGAAAAAGAATTTAGAAGACTAAAGATAACCCTTGACCTTGCATATACATTTTTGGAAATT
>OZ010574.1:28059742-28074742 GCA_963932145.1 Acanthosepion lycidas | reverse complement strand
ATATATATATATATATATATATATATATATATATATTATTTGGAATTTTTATTTTGGTTTTGATGTAATGAATACGCATACACCTGGGTTCCCCCTCACAGTAATATGCCTGCCGGTTGACAGCCATAAATACAGACTGTTGTGGAGGTATAAGACGACGCCTATTGCCTACCACTGCGTCTAGGACCAGTCCATTACGGTTACCTGCTAGATTGTCGTACTCGGTTACAGCAGCGAACAACCATTTTGCTACTTCGAACAAATATATCTATTTCCGGGACATATCAGGTTTGCAGTTAGCTTTGATATCTGAGAACTGTTTTAACAGAGACTTGAAAATATGGCACTGTAATAGGAAGGCACATGGCAGTACCAAAAGATGTTATCCAAAACCTAAGCAACGTAATAAAAAAAACAAAAAAAAACAAAAAAAAAAAACACGAAAATTACGTTAGAAACCAAGAAAAGTGAGCTTAAATGCTATGTAATATCAATTGTCCTATATGGCAGTCAATACTGGATTATTTCCTCACAGATGAAGACATCAGAAACGCGTTTCTACTGAAAGATGCAGTGAATACATAGAACATGGCGTGTAAGCAACAGGAAAGTGTTAAGGAAAATGGAAGGAAGAATGTCACGTATACCCAGAACCAGAAAGAGACAAATGACATATCGTGGATAAATATGGAAAATGGAGAATTTAGAAAATTTGACAGGTCTGGGAAATAGCATAGGCAAAGGGTCAAGATAGAGCCAGTGGGAAAACCTACCTAGCTTGTTTAAATAGGTGGAACCACGGTGTTGGGAATAATAGTGAAAAGACAAATAGACAAACGTGGAATAACGTGTCCACAATAAGATGAAGTGTTAAAAAGACGTTTTTTCTTATGACACTGCTGTAATGGCAAAAGAAATAACTCTTACAACTAGGAGAGTAACAAAAAAAGGGGTGACCACTCTTCATTATTTATAACAACTGCTATTATTTTAACTAACATTGATGTATATGGGTGGGATAATGACGCGGAAACACACATGTTATATGTAATAAAACAAGATAAGGAATTTTTTACACATTTAGAGTTATCAGTAGTTTGTTTCATGAAAAGGAATCAAATATTTTTAAAGTTCGTAGTTTTGATGAATTTTCAAGAAGAGATAATATTCATATTACATCATCGGACACAAAAAGTAACCTAGGAACAACTGCAATTAAGTGGTAGTTCCACGCTCCTCAAAACCTCCCGATCAGAAGCCTTGCTGTCAGATCGTCATACCCAGGACGGTTTTCCTTTTAACAACCGGTGGCAACAGTGATGAGAAAATAACGTGAGAAAGATTTAAAACGACTTCACATTGATTTCAGTTCTCCACTCGGGTTTTTGTGTCTTATTCTTTGGGAAACCTTTTATTGTTGATTGCTTGTATTTGATGTAATAATCTTCATTTTAAGGATCTCAACAGAAAAGAAGAAAAATTATTACAGACCTTAAATTCGTGGATTTCGTTCCATTATTGATCTCCATCCAATAGCGTCTTGGCCGACGAGACTGCCATCTGCCGGTGGTCAAAGTATTTTGCTTTTAGCTTTTAAATATCGTCACTTTGGCTGACGGACAGGTCGTTGCGTCGGTTCTAGCGCCGTGAAAAGTTTTTGCATTCAATGTTATTCTGTTAGACTGTTTGCAAGCCAATACTAAAGAGCCTATATTGGCCTGCAACCCAAAAGATGGATTCCTAGCTTCGCCAAGGGTACTTGCGCATAAGTGAACACAAAGACATCGGCCTGAATTTGAACTCAGCACTACGATCTCACTTTCTGTAACACCAAATCTATGCGCACATCCATGCTTTGAATATATTACCACTTTCTTTATTTACTAGGTATTATACGTTAATTTCGAACAGCATCGATGTCACTTGAACATCAAACTTTATATTCACATTATTATGGTCATAGTGATATTAGCCGTTTCCTTATGAGGAAATATTTGGTATTCACTGACTGAGCAGCCAGTACTGCTTTCGGTTGAAATTTATAAAATCTTTCTCTTAAAACAATTTTTCAAGAAAATAGGTTTCTCAAGTCCAGTAACTTTTATCACTCTTTGCAGTATCGATGGGGGCCCCATTCCTACTCTTTTATTTGAAGTAGATTGAAATGTCAACATCTTGATTATAAAATAATATTTTAAAAATACTACCTCCAAATCCTCCATTTTGGAAACTATTTTTACTGTAAAGAGAATTCATCACCACCTGGATTATTCTTAAAAGATTGCTTCTTCCTTGTCGATCTGTTAGCTGTATTCTCAAGATAATGATCCAATTATTTTAAACGTCGAAAATGTGCTCAAATTTCGGACATTTTAATTCCCCATTAATTCCCTGTAATATTAGCCAATTAGATTGAGAGTTCCCTACGCATAAAGACAAACATATTTTGGATTGATTCTATTTAGTCAGAACAATGAACTGAACAATTAGCAAAACGTTTAGCAAGAACCACGAAGAAGTACAATAACAAAATTCTTGATGAAAATAGAGAAGAGAGTTAAAGAAGTAAAGAAACAAATTTCCTGTGATTCCAAGAGTGGAATTGGAACTGGGTCCTGCACAAAGCTTTAAAAGGATTTGATGCGACTAAGAGATGAAGAAATTGCATTATACATTTCCTAGATATATGCGGACTATTCCCTTCATCTTTGTAGTTGTTATTGAAGCATTTTGACCATCGTGCTGTCTGTTCTTCATCAAAAGTTTTTTTGATCTAGGTAACCTTCAATGAATTTAGATATAAAGCTTTCATCCAATCTACAGGGAAATGGGCTAGCGAATTCAAGCGGTGAGTCGTGAATTCGATGTCATAGTAATTGTGAATTGTGCCGGGATGACGTGTATTCAGGGTGTACTAAAATAAATATGGACTGCACGAGATGTCTCGAGACATGGTCAGCGGAACGGGAACAAGGACATTAAAAGAGAAAAGAGTCATCATCTTGGTTTCCGGCTCGGAAGTCTTCAACTAAATATCTTACTTGTTTATTTATTTAAAGAAGTCTCACATTTATGTAAATGAATTGCAGATGTATATATCCGCAATTTTATCTATCTATCTATCTATCTATCTATCTATCTATCTATCTATCTATGCATACACAATAAAAAAAGATAAAACACTACATCCTACCGCACTACATTGTTTTCGACCGTGACGTCTCGTCAGGTGGCTAGGTAATCTAACCACTTGACAAGACCTCACGGTCGATCGAAACCAAGGTAGAGCGGTAAGATAATAGTGTTTTATCACTTTTATTGTATTAGCTTGTTCTCCATGTTTGTTTTTCTAGACATTGCTATGAGCACTTTTTATATGACCATTTTTCTTTTGGCGCGGTAATTTTTCCAGCCCTTTCTCACACACACACGCACACACACTCACACACACACACACACACACACACACACACACACATATATATATATATATATATATATAGGAAATGGATTAAATCCGACTTATTTTTATTTGTTATTTATTTTGTTTAAACGTTATTTTTGATGGATACTCCTATTTGAGTAGAAAATATGTTTTTTTTTTTTAATTAAACAGTATTTTTTTTTATCCGACTACATCTACTGTCCTGAATATTGGAGATATCTTGTTAGAAAAAAATATGTGTTTTCCGGCAGGATTCGAACCTACATCCGCTAATCACGACAAAAGGAAAATTTAGCTGATGCCTTTCGTCCTCAGATGACAAAACGCGGCGGCTAAAAAATTTTTACGTTTTGTCTGTTTTAATAGTCTCCTGTTACATACATCCGCTAACTTAAATTTTTATATATATATATATATATATATATATATATATATATATATATATATATATATATATATATATATATATATATATATATATATATATATATATATATATATATATATATTATACACGAACAGACTGAGATAGATATATATAACCAGAGTGGCAGCGAGAAAGGACTTTAAAAATAAGAAAGGGGAAAGCAAAGAGAGAAAAGTGATCAAGAGCAACAGAACGGAAAAGAAATAAAGAGGGAATATAATAGAATGAAAATAACAAAGAAAGGGAAATCTTTTAAAAGAAATGTCTTCTTATATGGCACTCCTTATCTATCAAATTAAATATACCACGAAATATTTTTTGTCTTCTATCAAGCTGAAAAGCGAACTCGATAATTGAACTTCTTTTTTCACGCTGTCAATCAAAGAAGATTAAAAGCAGAACATACATTTTTTTATGAAAAATCTGAAACGAAAGATTCTTTGCATGCAGTGTAGCTTAATTGGTTGCAACTTTTGATTGAAAAACAAAATAGGATAGCGAAAGTAACCGCACTCTAAAAGGAATGAAATGCAAAGTTATAATATAAGTTATAGTTTTCCATGTCGATGCTGGAGACTGGTGAGTATTTTTATTCAACCTTGATATGAATTTAATTAGACCCACTCTTCATTTGTTCTGGGTTCAGTTATCTGCATCCTACCAAACAAGAAACAAACAGTTCATATATTTTGACTGGCAAGAAGGAGGGGGTGGGCAAACTTACCTAATGTAAGAGATACATACAATAAAGTTAAGATCTTTGAGAGCGGGAAGATATGAACAAAATTTATACTTACGCCTTTTGTTATATACATATTAACATTAAACTTACGTTTTAATGAAATGGGGCCTCAGTTCATACGTAGAAAATACTTATAAAACTTGAAATATTTCTTATTTACCATTTATATTAACTGCGACAGAAAAATAAGGTCCATTAAGTTATTGCCAAGAGCCTCATATTAAAGTCCAAAGAGCCGCATGTGTTTCGCGAGCCGCGTTTGGTGACCCCTTATATATATATATATATATATATATATATATATATATATATATATATATATATATAAAAGATTTTTTGTTTATTCATTCATATTGCTCTGCATAAATAACATACACCGAGCTCTCTATTGTGGACCAGTTTTAATATTTTTATATTACTAGGATCCACTAGGATTATATACCCGCAGATTTATTTTCTGCAATCGAAAATGATGGCCTGTCTATGTTCCGGTTTATCATGACATGAAAAATTAACTCACCCACTTCCATCCTCTTAGCTTACTTTTCTATTTAGTTTACATCTGATATTTAAATCTATTTTTAATTCTGAACTTTTATTGCCCCCACCTCGTTTAAATTTCGAGAAAGAGGTATGACATTGTTTTTAAATTTCCTTAAAAATCATTTTTTCACCAGTTACGTAGCATTGCATGAAGTAGTACAATCATAGTATTGAAACATGAAAGCCTCACATATTATTATAATCTCTTAATAATAATAATAATAATAATAATAATAATATATTACTCTACTTTGTATTGAGCACTTTTTAAAAAGTAAATGCTATGGAAAGTGGAATTTTACTCCATCTGTTCTTTCTCTCATTTGGATATATATATATATATATATATATATATATATATATATATATATATGTATGTATGTATGTATGTATGTATGTGTGTGTGTGTGTGTGTGTGTGATTAGCAACATATCATTATTTTAGCATGAGGAAATTCGACAAACGAGACAATTAGTTCAACATTCGAAGTGAGAAAATGTCATGTTCTCCGACAATAGAAGTAAAAAAAAGTCATTAGATTATAAAAATAACAAATAAGTTATAAATTTCGAGTTATTCCCTCAATCGAAAAGAGCAAAACTTGTATTACCAGAAGAAGGGAATTAAAATAGACCTAAAAATTACGATACCAATATATATATATATATATATATATATATATATATATATATATATATATATATATATGTATGTATATCAGGAGTATCCAAATTTGCTTAATTTAAGAGCCGCATACGATCAAGTCAAGATGTTTGAGAGCCGCCAGCCATGAAAAAAATTTACATACGTTTTATATACGTTTTTGTTACATATACATTAAAATTAAATTTCGGTTTTAATTCAATGGCGTCACAATTAATACGCAGTAAATAATTATAAAGCTTGAATTTTTTTCTTATTTGCCTTTTATAAATGTGATGAAAAAAAAGGAGTTCAATCAACATATTTCCACGAGCCGCGTATTAAAGGAGAAAGATCCGCATGTGGCTCGCGAGCCGCGATTTTGCCACACCTAGAATGCTTCTAAATTGCAAAATTAGAGATGCTTGCATTTCAGATATGCCAAAAATTTGGTCTAGGACACTTTCTTTAAGTAGAAAGGTGAAATATACTTGATTTAAAAAGGAAACCAAAATATATTATACTGTATATTCTGTTATTCTAACGAATCCTATTGTCGACTTTTCCTGTTCTAATTCTGCTTGGTCTTTCGTTCCTTAAATAGCCCGTACGTTGCAAACTGTAAATACCTAATAGATAATCGACCATTTCGTTTTGATCCCGAGGAAAGAAATCAGAGACGCTGTCTGGTTTCAGTGAAATAAATAAATAAATAAAGAATGAAAGTGAAATTAAAGAAAGGGGATAACGCGGCCATGTATTTAACGTCCGCTTCAGTGAAATAGTAATACTTGTCAGTTTCAAATCTTTTCATTTGTACCGACTTCCTTGTTTAAATAATGAGCTGTATTCATACTTAATAGTGCTATTGCATTATTTTGTTAACGTTTTTAAGCTCAAATATTCACCGGTGTCACAGCGAGATTTCTACGGGAACTTACGATGAGCTTGTTCTCTCAATAAAAATAATTATAATAAAATAATTATAACAATTATAATTATCACTGATTCACTAATTATAAACCAATGAGAATCGACCGCACTTTTCTCCTCTACTCATACAAACACGTGACATACTCATTATTGGACAAGCAGTTTACACAGACAATTCGTTAACACGTGCATCAACGAAAACTTCATCTCTTTCTCTTTTTTCAGGTAATAATAGCTATATTTATCTTTTTGCACTCACCAAAAATTCGAGCTAAGTAAACCCCAGACACTTGTATTTTTCAATTAAATTATCTGGACACTCATTACACACATCTATAAAATTATACACGAAAAAGGCTGTATACCCTTTGCTTATTCTTTATCTTATCCTTCTGTTGCATATCAATCCATATAAGATTGGCATCTGGCTCCAAACTCACAATTTTATTCAGTATTAATGTTTGCTGTTTCTCATTTTTAAGAGTATTTTTTATGTATGAATTTTAAGGGTTTTAATTATTTACTCAAAGTTATAACTCCCCTACAAGCTTATTAAACATTAACTTAAGAATTATGATTCATTAGAAAATTCAAATATGAATACCGTAAAATTGTCAATGGTACTACACGTAACTTTTATTCTATTATTTTATAGCTGAGCTTTTTTAAAGTCTTCGACAATGTACGCCACATGGATCTGATAGAATTGCTCAGCAACCTTGATATATTCGGGGAAGATATCAGAAGGTTCAAGAACCTATACTGGCAGCAAACAACATGCATGCGCATAGGGGAACGAGTTCAGTGAATAGAAAAATAGAAAGGGGCATAAGGCAAGGACCTGTTCAACCTATACAGTGAGGCAATTCTGAAAGAATTGGAAACCCTACCGGGATTTAGCATTAGCGGCCACAACCTTAACAACATAAGATACGCAGACGACACAGTACTGATAGCAGACACGGATAAGAAATTACAAAATCTCCTACAGAAGGTAGCGACAGAGAGTGAGAAGAAAGGACTAAGCATAAACTACAAGAAGGCAGAATGTATGGTTATCACTAAGAGGAAGAGCCTGAAATGCGATTTGCAGGTCGTGAACACTAAAATAAAGCAGACGCGGAAGTTTAAATATCTAGTAAGTGTCTTGACAGAGGACGGTAAGTGCGACACTGAGATCTGTAGACGTATTGGGATGGCCAAGGATATATTCCAAAATCTGGGCAGAGTATTGCGAGACAGGAGGATTTATTTAGTAACAAGGAAAGTATACTGAGCTGTTACGTGACATCTGTTCTTCTTTACGGCAGCGAATGTTGGACGATTTCCTCAAAGATGAAGAAGAGACTCGAGGCGATGGAGATTTGGTTCTACAGAAGGATGATAAGGATGTCATGGACCGATCGTGTGAGCAACAACGAGCTCTTAGTGAGGTTTCAAACAAGGAGAAGTCTTATACATAACATCAAGAAGAGGCAGCTGAAGTTTATGGGACACATAATGAGGAAGTAGGGCCTGGAGAATCTGATACTCACGGGTCAAATAGAGGGAAAGAGAGACAAAGGAAAGCAGCGCATTACATACCTGGCGAGCTTGAGCGGGTGGATAACAAAACGTGGTCTGGAGGAGGAAGCAGAGAGAAGAAACTTGTTGAGAGCTGCAAGGGATGGACTATAATTGTTTAGAAGATTTTCATGTAGAATTTGAAAGATATCACCTGAAAATTTCGTTAGAAAAAAGAAAAGAGTACTGAACTGCTACGTAATATCAACACTTCTCTATGAGAGCGAATGCTGAACAATTTTCTCACAGATGAAGAAATGAATTAAGGATGCTGAGGACTTTATGGACAGAGCATATAAGCAGCGAGGGAGGGTTGAGGAAAATGAAAACAGAGAGAGAAAACGTAATCAAATTTAGGAAAAAGTCAGTTGAAATTTATATGGCACGTAATAGATTTATTATTTATTAATCCGACAGATTTTTATCACTTTAAAGTTAATGGACACTTATATTTGGATAGACTCTCCAATATTTTTGAAACAGAATATTTATTTATTTTCGTCTACCGACCTGAATATTCAAGAAAAGAAAAATATGCGCTCTCCGGCAGGAATCGAACCTGGGTCGCTTTGGGCAGAGGCAACCGTCGTTAGATCCGGCGTGCTTTAACCGACTCAGTCACGAAGAAGCTTTGACAATATTGACGAAAGATGGCATGGGGATTTGACGCTCACATGATATATTGAAACAAGAGAGGCAGGGAGAAACATCGTACATCCTCCTTGGGGATGATGTAGGATGTTTCGTGGATGCACACCAAGTACGGGAAGGTACACTAAATGGACAAACATTAATTAGAGGTATAAATTGTCGGCTGATGTGGAGAGCCATGATCCACACATTCTGAAGGGGCACGGCATCTAAAAGAAGAGCGTAAATAAAAAGCAAACAAACAAACAAACAAAAACAAAACAAAAAAGAGAAGATTTAAAAAAATAAAGACGAGATTATATTTAATTACTTGTTAGAGGTGTCTTAGGAAAATTGATTTACTGCATCCAGCTAGACTAATTTTCCGGCCAGAAACTATCTTACTCATTTAAAAGTTTACCATTTGTCAATGCATTGAATATTGCTTTCACATCTGGCTTGCTGAATCTGCTTTGTATTTAGCACTCTTGATAAAATCCAAAGAAGAATCTGCAATTTTCACGTCCCTGACCTGGTGCCTCATCTTTACTTACTTTCCAGCCACTGTAATGTCGTTTCGCTTGTGTCTTTTCTATAAATATTTTATTTAATTCTTCTGACGAGCTTTTGTTCTTTACTGCCTCAACTTTAAGAATTTATGCACAGTACTAGATTGGCAGCTAGGTCTCATCATTTGACTGGTGAAGTTGCTAGATACAACCGTAAGATCTATGCTAACAGTTTCTTCACTCGTACTTCTCGCTTGTAGAACCCTCCTCCAATCTCTCCAAACATTCAAATGTAATGCCCATCGTTATATTCTGATCCATTAATTCCTGTTCTCTTATTGTTCTCTCTCCTTAATCAGGTTTCTCTTTTTCTCATATTCTTTCGCATTGAATAATCTTTGCGTCTTGGTGGCTTTATTGCCTTACTTGGAGTGAAATGATTAAAAAATAAGAACCAAATGATACTTCATAGTGTATAAAGTGAAATTTATTCACAGGGAATCGTAATACATATTAAAAGAATATTAATTATGAAGCTCATTTAAGCATGAGGTTTACGGCCATATCACATCGAAACAACGGTTCTCGGCCGAACACCGAAGTTAAGCACTGACATGCCTGGTCAATATACTTAGATGGGTGACTGTTTGGGAATACAGGTGCTGTGAGCTTGGAAGTGAGAGTCTTGGAATGAGAAATTGGAGAACTGTCCGAATTACTGACGAGTTCTTTACATTCCCTTTAGCGGAAATATCCTTCTCCACCCACCAGGCTATGACATAAATAATAGGACTTTGTCTTGAAAAATCATTCTTACAATCATTGTTATTCTCTCCTCAGAAAAAAAAGTATTATTCAGCTGTAAATAACTTACAATCCAAAATATCTTTCAGCTTAAATAACCAACGATTTATAAACCGTTAAAAAAATCAATCCTATAAACGTGATATTAACGTATTCTCAGATATTTTTGGCAGTGTTGTAAGCATACCTACGGACGATAATAGGTATGTCCGCATTTACATAAATACAATAGTAAATAATGGTCAGCAGTTGAAGATTTGTCTCCAACTATGCTGGTTAAACTCTCAGCGTGCGGGCAGAGAGGATCCCCAGACGAGGCTATGTCGAGGGTCAGAATCTCGACTCGGGAAACAGGATCTACGGTTAATTTTTGGCCGAGCCTACGGTCTCGGATACCCCATATTAAATTCGGCCTTGTGCCACATCTGACCGCGTGGGGCGGTTGGTAGATATCATGCAGTTGGGGATTTATTGTATAATTCACTTGACTCACATCTAGCAGTTGACTATTTTTTTACGTTCCGCCGGCGAATCTTATGTGTGTTGTTCTTCAGCTAAGTATTATCGTTCATTACCAACCTTCGTTTGATTATTCTATTCAGTAACCTTCCTCCCTAGGTTACAACAGGCAGGTAGTAGTTGGCAACGGCTAAAGATAATGTTTCCCCATTCCAAATCATGGGGTCCCCAATTGGAATAAATTATTCATAAATCAAGACGGGTTGAACAAGTAAAGAGAAATTATAACAATCTGGAAAGCTGCGAATACCCAAGAAATAGTAATCGGGTTATTCCGTAAAGGGGCCTCCATCTATTAAGAATTGATGTCTTTGCATGAGCAAACAAATATAATTTAATTACAGACGATAATTATTATCGATGAATTTCTTTATTTCTTGATTTTTAAAATGGCGGCATTATTTCATAAATTTTCAAGGGAAGAAGTGGTAAATGAGACATTTCGGAGTTTGATTTATTTAAAACAATTTCTTTTCATTCTTTTAAATGTTTAATCCCTTCACCCCCACCCCAAAAAAGTGAACATTTTAATTTTCTTTTAACATACCCTCGCAGAAAATATAAAAAAAAAAAAAAAATTAAAACTTGCCAAAACGCAACAAACTTTTTATTTTATATTCCACTTGGAATTTACACCTTTAAGGGAACGATTTTGAACACAGCACGGAAAATTTAATTGATTTTAATTCTTGAGGAAATCATATTTTCCAACATATAAAACTATGTCTTTCTTTTATATTTTTTTCTTTATTTTTTTCTTTTTATAAACAATACCCTGTACAAGGCTCGGGTGTCACTGGTGGTAGAGAATTATAGAGTAAGATGTACAGTCTATGTGGATACATGAGGAGAACAGGTTAAGATTGTAGTGATCAGGAAAACATCATCTTGGGAGTCGTTATCTTGAAGCACTTGTTCGTGGGTAGAATCTGCTCGTGTGAAGCTTACATCCCACCAATGAGACAAAAAGGTATTTGAGTTGTTTACTAAACTGAACCCTGTATTTCGCCCCACGGGGGTAGACTGTAGTTTACGAATTTTCCAATGGTGCTCTTTTGTCTATGATCTCAACCTGATCCGACAGAGTGGATAAAGGAGTTGGTTAGATCCAGTGACAGGACCCAAAGAGTGTCAGTTCAATACTCGGTTAAGGCAGTGGAGAACTTGGAGAGAGGATTTAACAGGAGATAACTGACATCCATTAAACATGGCACGTGGAACTAGAACAGTCTACCCCAGTGGGGCGAAATAAAGGGTTCAGTTCGACATTCCAACCAGCTGAAGAAGGCCGGAACGTACAACGGCCGAAACGTTGTAATAAATATGGCAACAAAGATGACGACAATAGTCCGAATAATGTAAATAGTGTACATAATACCTCATCTCAGAAATATAGACAGATAGTAAGTATACATTATTTTATGGTTTTTAGGCTATCTAAACTTTTCTGTTGTCTTGGAAGCATTAATGATTGTTTTCTTTACAATTTTAAGCTTCGTTCTAGGTTTGATAACACAGAAATATGTATGTATAAAGGAATTGGCAAGACTATGTTTGCTTTGGATTTTATTTGTGTTGGATTCTGTGATGCCGCATTTTCTTTGATCCGGTAATGTCCGGATTGAGGAGGTCAGACTGTATCTCCGTTTCAATATATTGGATCAAAATAAATTTGCCCCCCACTTCTGATACTATAGGGTTGTAACAAAGTCTCATAACGTTTTTCTATGGGTGATGTTTGAGCACAGAATTTCTTTTCACAAGTCACTGAAAGTTATGACGCATAAACATATTCTGGCATTTCAACGCTTTTTTTTATATGATTTGTTTATGGATTGTTCATCGTAAATGTTTTAAAGTTAAAAGTGAAAATGAAGAAAAATCAGCTTCATTTTAGTCACATCATTCTATCTTATTTTCTGAAACAAAAGACCTCCCCACAAAAAAAGGCTGTACAAACAGCAAAAAGATATGTACCGTTTATAGATATGGTACTGTACCTGACAGTATTGCTCGTATATGTCTTGCTGTGTTCATTTTGAATTCTTTCAGCTACACGTTCTCTCATAGCAGTTCTCCATTCATTATTTTATCCCTCTGTTTCATTTTGACTTATTTGTACTGCTCTGCCTCTCTCTCTCTCTCTCTCTCTCTCTCTCTCTGTCTTTCACAGATCTACTCTCTTCCTATTAGTTTTCTTCTGTCTCATTCGTTCGCCTCTGGGTTTCGCGTTTCCTAGTGTTCCTGCAATGCTTGTGAATACCTCTCCCCATCAGTCTCCTGCTATGCCTACCCGACACAGGCATAATTGCTACTTTCATTTTCCCCTCTCATTCTAATCTCTTTTCTTCAAGGGAATTTCCATCTTATGATGTTCACTGGAAAGTTTCTTAAATGCACACAACAAAGTAAAACATAGGGAATTATTTAAATTTAATTCTAAGTTTATAGAGCAAGTTTGTGTTGAATCTTGGAGACCAATGCAAAACTAAAATGCATTTAAATCATATGAAAACTTGTAATTATACCTACAATATTAATACTAAATTTATCTCTTAATAGTTATTCAATTATATATTTAGAGGGTAAAAGTGTATTGAATCAAGGATACTATAATTGGCATATTCAGTTATAATATAATAATAATATAATATTTAGGCCCGCAGTTGTGATAGGAAATATATAAATAAATACATATTAATGGTAATTATTATATGGTTTGGTGATTGATAACAAGAAACTATGCTTATCTCCCTTCAATAAAGAAAATATAAAGTTATCTCCCTTTATCAAGGAAACTACGCTTGTATTTCAATGTCTTATTAGGCCCTCAGATGTGTCAGCGAATATATAAAAATATTATACTTTGATAATTATTATATGGCTTGATTGTCTTCGAAAGTCACTTAAAAATGCTATGAATTTCTTCTGTCTGAATATACACGCATTAATTATCACGAATGTACGAAAGGATATGGACGTTGATGCGATGCGTTTTTCCTTTCAGAAAATAAACTGATTAGCATACATTGATATATTTACGTCTCTCTTGCCTTTAAGTGCAACCTCCTGATAAGAAGAAAAACCCTGAAATCAAAACCAGCTGCAAAATAAACGTATTCTATCAGGCTATCTGACGCTAGTCACACCAATGCCCCTATGGTCGCCGTACATGTAGTGCCATCTTGAACATATTGGTTTACGGGACTCGTGACCCGATGATAGTAATATGGCATGTTATACTTATTACTCAGTTAAGGTTAATAGACGCGATAATGTAGTGCTTGTGCAACCAATGTATGTCTTGTATCAATTATTATTATTAAAAAACAATTCTCCAAGTGGGAAAGCGATATTAGTTTGTTGAAATTTTCGCATTTTTGTGGTAGTGGTAGATTTTTTTTTACTTTTGCAATAAATGATGAGTTTAATTTGTATTTCTTTTTATGTTAGTCGGCATATATATATGTATTAAGGTTTTTATAATTTTTCATTTAGTTTATAGTTACCGTTTACTTGGTTTCTGGATGATAGATTAATAGTATTGTGGCGGACTTCACCACATTAATTTAACTTTAGATTAGGAAACAAGACTGACGTGGAAAAGGATAAGCAAAAGACATCGTTACACATTAAATATGTATTTAACAAGAGGTACAATATAAAACAACGATGTGAAAGAAAGTATGCATTTAAGTAAGAAAAAATTGAATAAAACAAGAGTTGTCTCTCTTTAAGTGTAATTTTAGTATTTCAAAGTTCACTTGAAGAATGTTTATGAGAGTTTATTATAATGACTGTTCTCAGAAGATTTTTCTGTGTAAGAAAAGAATATGTGAGTGTATAAGGAATGTTCAGCATGTGAGTGGTGTGTGTGAGTGAGAAGGTTGGCGCATGGTTTCAACTATCGTGGATTCGTTTGGTAGCTGAATTCTCACTAATTAGCTGAGAAAAATTCTTGCTTATATAAGTGTCTATAGGCCCCAGATAGCTGCGCGGGAAAAGTTACTCTTCACGTGAAGACTATCTGATTGGTTTGCATTGACCAATTAGCGAGCGAGTTTTGAGGAGACTTAAGAAAACTTCAGTGATCCGTTTCTCCCAAAAGTGCACAAAACTGACTACATAAAAATAGAGCGGTTACAAAATTGTCGCATTGCTGCGATTTGTAAATTGGCTATAATAACATACTGGTGATTTATGAAACAAATGAATGCTTGTCGTTGTATGTGATATTATTAGT
>OZ010574.1:28054742-28057242 GCA_963932145.1 Acanthosepion lycidas | reverse complement strand
GTAAACACTGTTGGCAGATATAGAGAGAAGGATCCAAGTCTTTGAGAAGAAATGCATGAGAAAACTCCTTGGCATTTTTTATTGGGAACATAAAACCAATGAGTTTGTGTGGAAAAGAGTTGAAATTTTTGTGGGATACAAGGAATCTCTTCTCGCCACTGTCAAACGGAGAAAAATGGCGTGGTTTGGACATATCACAAAGCAAGACATTCTGTGCAAGAGCATCATGCAAGGCATCGTTGAACATAGACATAGGAGAGGGCGCCAACACAAAAAATGTTTGGGCAATATCAAACAATGGACATGGATGACTATACCAGAATTGATGATGGTTGTCATTGATAGACCATTGTGGAGGAGATTTCGTGTGGCTTTCTGCATTCAGATCCGTCCTACGATTACAAAAGTCAAGATATATATATATATATATATATATATATATATATATATATATATATATATATATATATATATATATATATATTAGGTTGGTGCAAAAATAATGACGTAATAATGTCGTTTTTTGACATGAAAAATACGTCAAAAACGACATTATTACGCATTAACCTAATATATATATATTTAGGCAGCAATCTTTCTTTCATGCACATTTCATTGAATATGACAGATAAGGTGTTGATTTAGTTTTTTATAGAATTTCTCATGTGACCTAATAATTTTTTTCTTTTCAGATAATAAACTATATAAAAACTCTATGAATGTTCTTATCAGAGCGCTTTCGGTTATACATTTAGCCATTTCCAAGGATGAACTATTTTAACTGTTAAATATGAAATAGTTTGTTGCATGTATGTGTTTATATAATATTTTCATTTTTCACGGTCAAGATATGTCAATGTTCATAATTGATATTACTTAGTGTTGTTTCTTTTTATTTTTATTAATTAGGCTTCCACTATTTTTAGCCTTTTTTTGCATGTAGATGATGCTATTATGTTAAGTATGTTATGAATAGGCTCCGTGAATATTTAAATGAGATCTAATTGAGCTAGGATCAGAAAAGTGTAGCGTGAGTCTTCGTGTCAAACATGTTGTAGTATGGCCTATATAGTTATTAGTTTGGTGCAAAAATAATGACGTTTTCTAACATATGTTACTATGCGAGAAAACGTCATTATTTTTGCACAAACCTAATATTTACGAATTTTGACTTATCAGGAATACAATTCCTTAATGAACATTTAATGGCCTTCATATATATATATACACACACACACACACACACACACATATATATATATATATATATATATATAATGTGTGTGTGTAGATCTTTTTAACAGGAACAATGCACGTAAGTTTTTTTGTCTGCGATCGAACGTGAAAATTGTTGATTACAAAGATGATGTTCGGGCATAGCATCGGCTATGACGTCAGACGTACGTAAATAGAACCTCCGCCCACGTGACCGTTCTCATATCGCCATTCGTCCTCATTTAGGCGCTAACTTAACGTTATTGCTGTTCTTTCATTCAGTGCCTGTTCCCGTAATGCAAGGCCAAAAGTAGTTTCGAATAAATGTGTCCATTTGAAAATTCAGCGAACGTATGTCAAGCTCTACGAGTGGAATTTTAGACAATTTTGCTAACGAGAATATAAAAATAAAACACTGTGTTGATATATTTTTTTCTTATTTGTCGATCTGTCTTGCTGGTTAAATGCAGTAAGCAACGGGGGGAGGAAATTATATTGCTACAATTTTATAAGAGAAGTTAATTATAAAAAGCTTACGAATTAGTGTCTTTTATTTGGGCTCCAGTAAGACACACAGCCACACCCACACACAGACGCACATATCACATGCAACACAGATATATAGACATAATAAGCTTATATATAGCTCCATATATTTTAAAAAAATATTCTCTGTCCATCGGGGAAGAGTGATCAATATTGGATATAGTGCATTTATAGATATAGGTAGTGAGGACATAGGAATCGACATTAAAATTGATATCTTCGACAGAGATCTCAATTAAGCGTGACACTGCTAGTCGGCATGCAATGTTTATTCCTATGTTCACACTATCTCTCTCTCTCTCTCTCTCTCTCTCTCTATATATATATATATATATATATATATATATATATGAGGAATTATCGTCTTAAAATGTGCTATTAGGTTGGTGCAAGAATAATGTTGTTTTCTCACATTATTTTTGCACCAACCTAATATATATATATATATATATATATATATATATATTTACATTCATTTACGTTCTAATACCCTTGGGAAAGGTATGAATCCTCTTCCTCCAGCAATGGGTAAATAGCAGGACAGACTGAGTTCTATAGCCTTGGATGGCAACTGGTCTAGGAGAAGGACAACTCTGAATTCAAAACCTGCGGAGGGTCGTTTGAGGACCTTTTGGCATTTAGTGCACCAGGTCTCTGTATTCGACCCTTCAAAAAGTGTGGATGGTCCTGCACGAAACCTTCACGGGCTGTCGGTTTCCTGGAAGCTGATCTGCTTGAC
>OZ010574.1:28017242-28047242 GCA_963932145.1 Acanthosepion lycidas | reverse complement strand
TTTTTTATTCGACTACCTTTATATCTATATGTGTGTCAATGTGTGCCTGTTAAATTCGCTCAGGGTAGACAGACTTAAATGTACCATGAAGCGAATTAAACGTGTTTAAGTAATCATAAAGAATTATAAACCCCCTAACATTTATACACAGAATAAATTACTCGCAGCAAATGAGAAATAGTAAGAAGTGGAAACAATAAAACATAACGTGTGTTATAAAATTGAGTGACGGTAATACTGACAAAAACTATTAGTTGGAATGAAATATAGAATTTATATGGATCGGAATCCGATAGAGTGATAAGACAAAAGATGGGTAAATTTTATATAGTCTTTATGTCTTTTATATAATTTATGTAGTGAGTGCCCGGATAATATACTTAGAAAAAAAATGGAAGTGTCTGGAGTTTAATAAACTTTGGTTATAAATTTTGGTTATGTGTTTTAAGAGAGAAATGTTACCGTTGTGGCATGAAAAGAAAGAGTTGAAATTTTTGTCAATCTGCGTGTTCACTACTTGTCCGATAGTGAGTGTGTAACGTGTTTTTAGTGTATAGAGAAGAAAAGTGGGGTTGATTCTCACTGGTTTAGAAAGGTTGAATCGTATTAATCATAATTATAATTTTTATTTAACGGGTGCCCTTGGAAAAGCTTTATTCTCAAATTTCCATTTCCCCCATTATGTGCATTATATCACGGACAGAATGGCTGAAAGGAAATGGAATGACAAACATGCTTTGTTCTCGGAGACTTTTATACCACTAAGACATACACAAAACTATATATCCATATTTACACCTGTCCCACTCAGGTAAAATATAACATATATCTCCACAGCAAGCAGCAGGAAAGAGAAGGAAAATAATATAGAGATATAATAATATAGAGATACTCCTGTATCTGGAGAAGCCATATTTACGTCTCCGGATTCATCTACTATGTCCCAGGCGAGGACATATTCCACGAACGGGAAACAGTGAGTCTTGAGTTTTCCCTAACAAAAGCCTGAAGTTTCTTTCTATAACTGGGAAAGATATATTCCCAAATGGGAAACGGCGCCATGGACTTGTAAGGATCCGAGCAAGCAGATTTAGCCTCCGCCCGGGACATGGGTTAAAGAAAGCAAACTTTCCTTTTGGCTGCTGTAAAACGAACTAAATTTGACTGCCACTTTCGTCACTGTATGGAGTGATGTCACTAAGAGGCCGTCACGTGATCCACATGAAGTATCGCCACAAAAGGGAGATCAGAGCCTTCTGTATGCTTACAGTTATAATTTTTTTATTATAATTATTTGTGCCAGTATGATTAGTTGTTATTTATTTTAATGGATACGACAATCCTCATCTGTCGTTCTGCCTTTAATTGAGAAATTTCATTATTGTCGAATCAAAATTGTACTAACCTACCGTATGTTATTTTGCACTGCTCGAAATATTTCGAGGATTGTGTCTTATATGTAATCACGTTTGTTTGGTCTTACCGGGAAATTTTTCTTCCCAGCTGAATAAAAAAGAAAAAAAGAAAAAAAAAGTATTTATTTTTAGTATAATGTTTCAGTCATAACTTATTATGAAGCAATAACAACTGAGATGAAAACGGTTAATCAATTTTAAACAATAATCTGATATTTAAAAACCAACTCTTACATAGGATCACACGAACAATGCCGAAAGTTCCATACCAAGGAAACCATTTACAATTAATGAGGAGCATGAGATTGGGTCGGAATGAAGCGGGCAGCACTACTAAAAAGATTCAAGGTCATTTTTAATTGAAGATGCTTCAGCAATTTCCAGTACAGAAGATCAAACGCGAAGCATTTGCCTTAGAAATGTGGAAAAATTGATTTTTTTTCTATTAAGAAAAGATTTTATATTAGCAAAACATGAAGTCTTGGTGTAATATTATCACCGACGACTGTGATCAAAATACGCTTCTGGAAGTGAATCTTTTAAGTAATTTATTCGCTTGGAGAGACAAAAATATTTGTAATATAAAAATATAGTTCTTCAGCAGAGAAAACATGAACATTTGCTGTTTCTAAATTAAAACATGTTCCGCGTATAGTCTTCCTTAGAGAATAAACGCCAATAGTATAAAACTGTGTAAACGTTAATTTAATAAATTTTAGAAAATTGAAGAAACATTTTACTTAATCATTGTCATGTGTGTGCTTATGCACCAGAAAGTCTCAGTGAACAAGTGAGAACGAAACGAAACAAACAAAATTTTTAATAAATTTTATTATATTCATGAAATTAAGCATGTCATCCAGAAAACCGAATGGGCCGCATACAACCCTCAGGTCGCAGTTTGTCCATGCTTGATCTATATCCGTGTTTCATAAATTAAACAAAGGCATTTGATATGATACGGAATTATGCTGAAGGTACATTCCGAAAGAAGCCTGAAACAAATATTACAAAATGTCTTCGGCGAGAACAAAAAGAAATGTCAAGCGTTAACTTTAAAATGACAAAATGTATGTCTTTCAACAAAAGATACAAACCAAACTGCAATGTACAAAATCGAACAGGTGCTGAAATTCCTCTACCTGGATACTGTCGTATCAGACGAGGGAAAATGTGAAGGAAAAATTAATTTTCACTTGGTTTCTTTGGCATTGCTAGAAGACAGATCAACTGAAGACTTCTGGTATTTCACCGCTGTTATTTGTTATTTCTGTAACCTTATCGATCATGAAATCGCCCAATGCTGACAGCATCGCATCTAAAATCCAACCTGTTCTTACTGCTTTATTTCTGTTCCTCTAAGCAACTAAAAATGTTAACAGTTTTTGTATAGTATTTTTCTGTCTCTTTTCTGTATTTTACAGTTCTCTGCCATTTTGTCTTGGAAGAGCTGTTAATTATTCATACCGTCCTTTCTTCCAATAGTATGAGATTCCCATTTGCATAGATGTATGTATCCTTGCGAAAGACAAGTTTACTGTCCTAATTTATGGTTTATTATTCTCTTAATTACACAAAGTTCTTAATCATTTACTATTAACTCTATACTAAATCTCCCCAGGGCCATCGACAGTTCACCAGAGCCAAATCGAGGACAACCTCTTCCCTGACTGTCCAAGGGTGAAGTTGGTGAAACTACTCGAGAGTATAGTTTGGATCCAAAGGTGTCCTTTTAGATCGATTGCCACCCAGGCTTTCCTGGTATTTACCCATAGATGTAGAAGATGGGGGAGGGATGGTTTATCAAGGCTATTTGTACGTCAGTGAATCCAACTGGGAATCGAACTTAGCTCTTCCTCAATCTGATCCACTCTCTACTATTCGTGCCTCTATAATAAACATGGCGATTTTAAGCGTAGCTTAGATATGACACAAGGCCGAATGTATGAGGACACCCAGTAAGGATATAACTCACTATTCAATATAGCGAGAAAAAACATGCTAGCCATTAGATCAAATAGAATTGCCCCCACCCCACTGTACTAAATATGTTTACCAAAATGATAGAATAACTCAAGCATATTGGGTGTTAGGAAGACTGAATAGTTTGCGAAAGACTGAGTAGTGTTAGGAAGACTGTATAGGGTTCGAAAGACTGAATAGTGTTAGGAAGACTGAATAGTGTTAGGTAGATTGAATAGGGTTAGGAAGATTGAATAGGGTTCGAAAGACTGAATAATGTTAAGAAGACTGATAGAGTTCGAAAGACTGAATAGTGTTATGAAGACTGAATAGGGTTCAAAAGACTGAATAGTGTTAGGAAGACTGATAGGGTTCGAAAGACTGAATAGTTTATTATTTCAAGTATATAATGGAGCATAAATTTTAGAGGACAGATCTGAATTTTGAAATAAATATTTTAAGGTTAAGGCCATGATGAATAAAATAAATAATTTTATTTGATGCACAACCCCATATATTATTGTATTATGCTGCAGACATTTTCATTGCAAACATACTGATAAGCTACATTCATTAGTTCACCCAGTTAAGATTTTCACAGATAAGATTCATATTCCTATTCAGCTTCGTATTCCATTAGTGAGGAGAAAATACAATTCATCCGAAAACCTCATCAACTTTAGGGTCAACCTTTATCTATCCTACATATCCTCATAATATGCACTTTAATCCTCTTACGTCCTTTCAATAATTTCATTCAATCACCCTCTACTATGTGCGTCTTTTTAACCTCGTGGTGCAGTACAGCCATTTTCGGATTCCGTAAGCAAGTTGAAGGGTAGCATCATGTTTAATCAGTCCTTGTAAATGAGTGTCGTTTATCTATGTAAATATGACACACTTTAATGTACTGCGGTAAAAAGATTGGTGCTCTTATACTTGTGGCGAGAATGGTTGTATGGAACATGTATTAGAATGAATATATATATATATATATATATATATATATATATATATATATATATATATATATATATATAAGATAGATTTTAGCAGAAGAATTGTGTAGGTGCTTCAATTTGTTAAGTCTGCGTATCAATACTCAATTTTACACGTCAACAATGAGATTGATCTATTGTAACAGAAATTATCTTTGTAGCGTTCATTACGAATTGAACTTACTATTAATGGGTTTGGAGAACAGGATATATTTCCCTTCAACGTAAATTGGCGTTCTATATCCATCTATCTATCTATCTTTCTCTCTCACACGAGTTCATATATATATATATATATATATATTTACAAATATATATATATATATATATATTTACAGATATATATATATATATTATATATATATATTTACAGATATATATATATATATATATTATATATATATATTTACAGATATATATATATATATTATATATATTTATATTTACATATATATATATATATATATTATGTATATATATATATATATATATATTTACATATATATATATATATATATATATTATATATATATATATTTACAGATATATATATATATATATTATATATATATTTATATTTACATATATATATATATATATATTATGTATATATATATATATTTACATATATATATATATATTATATATATATATATTTACAGATATATATATATATATATATATATATATATATATATATATATATATATATATTGATGGAAAGAGTGATTCAGAGGTAGAGAGTGAGACAGGGATGTTGTTTTTGATATTGAACTAACGATAATGCTTTCATTAACCTATGCTTAACCCCAAGAAGGGTAACCGATAAAAGTCTATCGACACGAATACAAATTACATTAAAGCCCACACGAGACCTTTGACAATCATCGAAAATTGAGTCATTTCGTGACGCAAACAATTCCTTTTATAAATAGACAGAATCGAATTTGAAGTCCTGGGAGAAAAAAAAGATGGCGTCTATAACTATTTGTTTAGTTTTATCGAGAGACAGTAAAACATGCGTAAAAATTGATATTTGAAGTCAGTAATTGCTGGTCAATCGGGTGAAGTTTGCTTTTATCGGACAATACTGCTAACCGATTGTCAAGTTTATAAAGTCGACATTTTAATCAATATCTCAACAATTCTCTATTCTCACATTGGAGATGATTTATTAGAAATCGAACGAAAAGGTTTTTTGGGTAGTTATTAAGAATATACTTGATTTAATTGTTTCATTATAATCTGAGATTCTGCAATGAGTTTTTTTTTTTTAAATTACTTCCCACATTTTTTTATTTAGGATGTTTCTTCAGTGATTCTTTGTTTTTTTTTTATTATTATCGCAGAAGGTTCATTAAATATTTTTTTCTTTTTTTGTCTGTTCGGAACGTAGGCAATGATGACTCTCCACAGATATTTACACGTTTTCCATAAATTGCCATAAATTCTTGAGAAAGGCTGTGATTTCTTTATCCCGCTGCTTTCAACACGGCTTGGAATTCAGAATTTTCCTTCTTTTAGACTGGTTGCCAAGCTAGTCTAGAGTGGTAAATCTATCCTGCTATATATGACTCATAGCTGGAAGTTGACTGAAAGAGACAGGTTCATGCCATTCCCAAGAGAATTTGAACTCGACATCCGATTTAATATAATGTGTTCCAACTATGTATTGGTAGAGTTGAAACTCTGAGTACCTAGAAAGGTTAAAAGGTTTTCTACAGAGACACGATATTAGAATGCTGGATAAAAAGAATCAGAAAAATAATCGATATTTCTCGAACATTCAGGCCGCTAAATGCAATTAAAATACAAAAAAATAGAGCATTTACTTAAATAAATTGTATCTATCAAAATAACGTGTGTGTGTGTATATATATATATATATATATATATATATATATATATATATAAATAAAAAATAAAATAAAAAATAAATAAATAAATAATAATAAAAAAAATTCACAGTATCTGGGTCTTCCGTGTCGGTAGAAGTCCGGTTGCTTCAAGCCGGGAGTGAAATCTGACCGATTTAGCAGCAGTCAGAGATCCTACCCCAAGGCTATCGGCGGACGGCAGAGATGCGATTTTGCATCAAGCCTGTCTTTTATCTTCATACAAATTTTTTTTGTTTGTTAAATGTTTTAGCGGCTTCGGCTGACAATAATGCTTTATAAAAGAATAAAATTTGTCGAAAATTATGATTTGATTATTTCGGATAAAGAAACATGATTATTTCGGTTAAAGAAACAAAATCACTGAATAAATCGCAATTTATTGGAGACATTTTTGCTTTTCAGTCAAGTGGAGCGATCTAAAATATAAAAAGAAATGACCAAGCTGTTCAAAAAGAGATAATAAACTCATGTCCTCTGCACATTCATCACCACAAGGGAGGAAATAGGTATTTTCAAAAGAGTTATCTCCCTTTTTCCATGGAGATAACGATATATATTTTTATATATCAAGAACAATATTGGGGAAATTGTATTTTTTCACTTTGTCATTACACACACGCACGCACACACACACACATACACACGCACACACATATATATATTGTTTATATTGTCATCCAAAGAAAGTTTCGCTGTATCACAGTTCATCAGTGTGGCTAGACGTCACCTAGGATCGAAAGCCGAGATTATACCCGTAAGCCGTTGTCGAAGGTGAATGTAAGCGTATTTATTTTTAGATAAACACACAGTGATTGAGAGAACTCGATTCGATTTACCGAAGAGTCAAGCATTATTAACCGTAATAGTCACTGTTTCCAAACCCACACTTCCTCCCCAGAGAGCTCAATATATATTGTCATCCACAGACTGTTTCGCTGTATCGCACTGCAGGAAAGAAGGTGAATTTAAGCATATCTATTTTTAGATAAACACACAAGAAGTGACTGAGAGAACTCCATTTATATATATATATATATATATATATATATATATATATATATATATATATATGTTTGGGTGTGTGTGCGTGTGTGTGTGTATACATTAATGTATATTTGGGCAGCAACCATACTTTTGTTAACTATGGCAGACAAGGAAGATTTAATTATTTATTTATTTATTTTTTCCAGCCCTCTTACGCTTCTCTATTTGGTCGGAGTAAGGGAGTACAAACATGTTCCATAGTTTTCATTTTTCTAAGCGCTTTCGGCCAAATTTTTAGTAATTTTCAACGAGGTTTTGTTTGCTTTTTTTAAAAATTTTTTGTCTCTATTAGAGAAGCCCGGTATTAAATATTTCTTCCCTACTATCAACCTGAAATTTTTTTTTTTTTAATAATGGGGATAGAGTTTGAAAAGTTTTTGGAATATAGAAAACCAATCCTAAATAGGAAAGAAAGGGATAAACTTCTACTCTTTTTCAAAAGGCCATGGAGTAGTTTGAACCGGGCGATAAGAGAACCTATCTATTCGTAATTAAAATCAAGCGATAGTATTAAGGGTCACAATGAAAGAATACTCATCATGCAATACTAGTTTGCTTGTAAGACGAAGTTCGTAGTAAAGGCTTTACGGTTGGTCTGTTAAAGCCGAGAAGTGTTTGACGGAAGACGATAACAGCAAAAAACTCTAGTGGGAATCGAACTTTCTGAAGGAGCAAATAAATACCCCTTGAGTCTAACTTATTAATAACTGTGCTACTATACTACGAACGCCTTGTTGATTGCTTTAATATAATTTAGCACAAGGACACTACAGTGGGGAATTCCGGCTGAAGTTCAAAGCTACGAGCCTCAAAGGAAATGGCTTTGTAAAATGTGCTGCTTGCTAAATGTTGCGGAAACTGAAGAATTGTACAGGGTGGTCCGAAAATCTTGTCACCGCCACATAATACAATTTTTCTGATTCAAATAGCTGTCACGAAAATGATAGTGTTCCTACAGAACTTATCGATGTGTGCCATCGTCCATGAAAGTAAATAAACTGAATCCAGTAAATGTGCTTTGATTGTAGTGCCTGCTTTTCTATAGTTCTCATTACTTTTTTTTCGGACTACTCTGTTCAATGGAAGAAGAATAAAATGAAGCTAAATAATCTATAGTATAGCGGCTCGGATTGAGGAAATGAAGAGCCGAGTTCGAATTCCATTCGAATCCATTACATTCACTTACGTGCTAATACCCTTGGGAAAGGTATGAATCCTCTTCTTCTACCCAGCTATGGGTAAATAGCAGGACAGTCCGGATTCTGTAGTCTTGAATGGCGACTGGTCTACCACAGAAAGAAGTGTCAACCTACTGCGGGAAAAAAAAATCTGCCTCGTCAGTCATGTATCGAAAGATACATGATCGCCTAAGCGTGTATCACGTATGGCACATAACTGATTGCCTGATCTATCTATAGCAGTACAGACCGCGTTCTGTAACCCATGGATGGCAACTGGTCTACCGCAGAAAGAAATGGCAACCTACTGCGAGAAAAAATCTGCCTCGTCAGTCATGTATCGAAAGATACATGATCACCTAAGCGTGTATCACGCATGGTACATAACTGACTGATTATCTTATTTCCATATATCTGTGTTCTTGTTACTGTAACAAAGTAAAAAAAACTTAATAGAGTTAAACATCTTTGAAAATAAATCGAATCGGGCTACCCGTTTGTACGTAAGCTGCAATGAATTAAGTCTAATTTGACAAAATTATTTATCCAAGGGAAATAAATCCCGATGTATTAACTGCTAAATTACCGACAAGAATTCTGGGATAGGGAGATTTACAATCATTTGATCCCCAGTGTAACGCACTCGTAATTATTTGTGTGATTATTCTTGTAGTATCAATAATTATCAATGTATACAGTAGTACTAATCTTTATCGTAAGAATAGGGACGGTCTCTAAAAGCCTAGGTAAATGCCAGGAGAATGTAATAATTCGAGAAAGAATTTGTCAGACGAAGGCATTATAGAAAACGCATACTGAGAATGCTTCAAATAATAATATAAAAAAAGACACCAGTTATCATTGGTGTGAAAAATAATAACAATGATAATAATGAATAATAAAAAAAATTAAAACTAAAAAAAATATGGGACTTTAAAACTACCGTTATTAGGATCGTAAATGCGACACGGAGATTGAAACCTACATTGGAATAGAAATAGATGCCTTTCAAAAGCTAAGCAAAGTAATAAGAAACAATAAAATCATTGGAAATAAAGAAAAAAAAAATTGCTGAAATATCATGCAATAACAATCGTCTTTTAATGCAGAGAATTCTGGACAGTCTCTCTGCAGATGAAGATAGAACCGGAGGCAATAAAAATGTAGCTCTACAGAAGGATGTTGAGAATGCTATAGGCGGAACGCGGAAGCAACGAAGTCTCGTGGAAAATACAAACGAAAAGGACGCTTATTTTACATTACTGAAATTTCTAAGACACATTGTGAGGAAGGAAAACTTGGAGAATTTGACAGTGACAGGACAGAGCGAAGGCTAAAGAGACAGGAGAAAGGCAGTTGGTCACCGACCTGACAAGCTTATACGAATGGGTGGTTGAACGGCTGTAAGAGGCTCGGCAAAGGGATAAATATTGCTACGGGTTAAAAGGGATGTCGTGGAGAGCCGACATCGCCCACGTATTGAAAAGACAATGCACATAGAAGAAAATGATCAATCTAAAGTGTTTTTTTAATGCTCTATCTTCAGGACGGAAGCATAATTGCTTCTCAATAATCCTTTTTTTTTTTTTTTTTAATTATCTGTGAATTATCATGGCTTCTTAAACAAGGTACTGAAATGGGTTCCATGGTTCTCAATTCAGAGTAGCCATTTTCAAGCACTGAATATTGCCCATGGTCAGATAAATCAATCCTACCTGTTATTTAACACATAACAGGGCGGGTGAGACGTAATATATTTATGGCTTTCCCAAGTGTATTTAGGTGAAAATATACACAAGAAAATTTATAATAATAATAAAATTACTTTTCATAGATATAGCCTTGAAAACATGACAAATATGTCTGTTAAAGATCTTGAAATTGAAAAATTGTAGTACCCTAAACGTACTGTTATGTCTATAACAATTGCAGCCCTGGGGAAGATAAAAAAAATATTGACAGGAAGATTAACAATATCCCTGTTAGACCCTGATCATGAGAGATTAAAAAGGCTACACTAGAGAGAACTACTCATCTTTTCAAGAGAGTAACAACAATCTAAATAAAATAAGATTGTCCATGTTAAGTAGCTCTTAGCATCAGTATTTGTACAAACATAATGATCAGAAAATAATAATAATAATAATAATAATAATAATAATAATAATAATAATAATAATATGGCTGATTGCTTGTAACCGAATATACCTGTTTACAAATGCGGCTAGCCAATCCCTGTTGCAGGCGATTGCTCAGTCACATTTGTGTTAGTTGAACACCTACAGAACCTACCTGGTTTATACTGCAACTATGCTGAGCGGACCTTAGTTACAGTTTCTGGGAGAGACCGTACCATCTGGCGTTATCAACAGTCCGAATAACGACAGTACGCGCAAACCCTCAGTCACGATGACTTGCGACTTCGTGTTAGTACAACCATCGACGGCTTGGCAATCATTTTATCCAGCCAATTTCACTCAAAAGCCTTATATCGACCCGTGGTATGGTTTTCAGCACTTTTCCAAAGTGCTGGGATCGCCTCCCCAAGCCGATAACACCAAGAATTTATTAGTCAAAACAATCATGGTTAGATTGGAGGCCAGGTCTCATGGCCGGCCTGATCTGGTTTGTTTTTTAACGGCTTATCCACTTCTTTATATTGTCATTTAATGCCGAAATTTAATTTCCTTTCAAGCATGTTTTTCTCTATTAAAAACTATTGTTGATTTTTTTTTTCATTAAAATATATTGCGGGTCATGGCGGGCCTGGGAACAACAGCAATTCAGACGTGTCTCAACGCTCTTGAAAACCTCCGGGTCTGAGGCCTTGCTGACTGATGTAGTTTATCGTCATCCCCAGGACGGCTCATTCCAGAAAGTGATTGTTATAGCAACATGATAATAATAATAATAATAATAATAATAATAATAATAATAATAATAATAATGCCCGAAACAGATCAAATATGAATATACCCACACACATAACAAGGTAGTGCACTGGAAAATAGAGAAAGAGCACAAAATCGAAACCACTGAGACGTGTTATGACCACTAACCAGACACAGTTACCCAAAATAACGATGTAACTATCCTCCGGGACGTACCGATTCAAACTTGCAGGGAAATAAAAGCCAACAGACCTGATATTATCATAAAAGACGAGGAATTCAGGAAGTGTATGCTTATTGACATAGCAGTACCATATGATAGAAACATCTCCATGAAAATTATCGAGAAATTATCCAAATACAAAGACCTGGAGATCGATGTGGGGAATGAAGACTGAGAGTGTACCAATAGTAATCGGAGGTCTGGACCTCGTGAAAAAAAAAAAAAAAAAAAAGGAATGGACAATTTTACTAATAGTGTCCCAGGTAACACCAACATAAAGAATATCGCCCTACTAGGAACATCCTATATACTAAGAAACTTGCTATCAATTAAATGACAGTTGTCTAATAGGGACTTAGGGCCATAGATTGGACCCCGTCTCTACAAGATACAAAGCAGAAAACATAACACACACGCACACACAAATAATAAAAAAAATATTAGTAACAATAAAAATAGTAATAATAATGATAATAATGTTTACATTAATAGTAGAGGCAGTGTTTTATTTTATTTTTCTGTACACTGAATTTATATTAACATTTCAAAGACAAGGAAAGGCAACAAAGCGTTCATTTTTAAACATTATTACTAAGAATTGTATTTTTATTACCAATTTCCATAAAATAACAACAGCTATTCTTATGCTAATGAGAGTTATCATAATTAGATTTAATTTTGATCATTGATGTTATTATGTATTTTTAAAAATGTTATGACATAAAAATTAAAAGCGATGAAAAAAAAACTCATTTTAATATTCATTTAGAGCCAATTTAGATTTGATGCCGAACTTCCATGACAACGGAATATTGTTCAGAACAACAAGCGGAAGAAGAGAGAACGCCGAAGAATCGCTTCCGCTTTCCGGGGCGTTTGATTGTAGAACAAAAAGAAGAAATCATGATTTGACACAGAGGACAATTAAAAATGAGGGGTGGGGATGACTGGAAATATTCAGTGACATTCAAGAATCTAATTTACAACCACAATACAATAAACAACAACGACAACAAAAAGTCATTTAGGTATGTGTTTTATAGCCTTTGAAAGCATATTAATTTTCTCATAAAAACAATTACTCTTAGCCTTTGCACCGACATCTGAATATCCAGAATGGTGGAACTATTACAAATTCAGAAAATAATACGAATACTCAAGAACGTACACTAGGTTTTAAACTATCTACTAAAATACAAAAAATCCCGAGACCTAATATTTTTGCTAACATGATGAACGGTTGTGTTCATAATGAGATTCCGTACTTTGAGCATCTGTTGTGACTCGGGGTCATGCCAATTTTCAAGTGGAACTCATATACACAATCTATCCCTAAATAGCCTAGAATCTTGGCCGTTTATACGTAAATATAAGACGTTTATACTTGAGTCTATTGAGTCTACTTGAGTTAAATGTTGGTTGTTTCTACTTGAGCATATACTTAAATATTACTCGTTTATATTTGAATATAGGGAAATGTTGATCATTATCTTAATAGATTTACATCCACTTTGTAGGTGGACGTTGTCAAAACTCCCATCGGCGACTGAGAGAACAGAAGATGTGAAAGAAATATAACAACCTGACTGATAAATAAAAAAGGAAAGATACTGAAATCGAAACAAAGACATAAGAAAGATGAAACAGTTTATTTGTCGACACTACATTCCTTTTAATTTTTTTGCCGCATTACGTGGACTGATACACAGCACATTTTCTACATGTCTGCCATCATCGCTATGCTTTCAAAATTATACAACCTTCTCTATCTTAGCGTTATATAGTTTACTCCAATACACTTGCTCTAGACGGATATAAATAGACATACAATTTTCTCTTTTTAATTGTCCTCTGCGCAACTATTCCCAAAGAGATTTTCTACAATTATCTTACCCTATCAAATGACGTTATAAAGTTTATTTTTTCCATTTGTTTTAGGTTTTCTTGAATTACGTCAGTTATTATCTTAGAAATCTGGGACTGCAGTGCAAATTTCATTTGATATCACAATCTACACACTTTTCGATGTTAACAAGACCTTAAAATTTCAGTATCTGTCTATATTTATGAGATGAGGTATTATATACACTATTTACATTATTCGGACTATTGTCCTCATCTTTGCCGCCATATTTATTACAACGTTTCAGCTTTTGTACGCTCCGGCCTTCTTCGGGTGGGTGGAATGTTGAACTGAGCCCTTTATTTTGCTCGCTGGGAAGATTGTTCTAGTTCTACGTGCCATGTTTTAAAAACATGTCAGTTGTCAGTTATCTCCTGTTAATTCCCCTCTCCAAGTTCTCCACTGCTTTAGCCAAACGTTATAATAAATATGCCGACAAAGATGAGGACAATAGTCCGAATAATGTAAATAGTGTACTTAAAATTTCACTTTGCAAATTATCCACATCAACGAAGTGAGTGGATTTATGCATAATAATGGTCGATTCCTTGTATCGCACCACAAAGTATCTTAGCCCCGCTGATATGCTCTACCTTTACACGAGTAAGATAAAGATAAAAAAAAAAAAAAAAAAAAAAATGGAGTATTGCTGCCATATCTGAACGGGTTTGGATCTTTCCTCTCTTTCAAGATTAGTAGGTAATGAATCAATTTCCACCCTCCAACCCATTTCCAACAGACGAAATGTCGCAAACCTCTCGATACTCAATCGCAATTTCCATGACAACTGATCTGACGAGCTCCACTCCCGAGTTTCACCAGTTTGAACCTTTACAGCAAAGACGCGACATAGCGCGTATACTTACTCGCTTCATATTCCATTCGTAAAGAAGAAGATCTACCCAGAATGCTTCTTTTAAATAACTCCCACTTTTTAGAAAACAGTCGTGAGAAGATTTCTCTCCGATCCCAACAATATTAAGCTCTTCAAATTTTGGGGAAACCGTTATCTGCATTTAAAAACATCATTCTGTATCCCCCAATCTATTGTGTTTCTTGGGCCTTGTGCTGGGTGAACAACAGTTACAAGCTCACCCGAGATCGTAGAAACTCTCTAATATGAAAGTACTGATAATAATCGATATAACAGCCAATAATACTAATGTTAAATATTTAAAAAAAATACAGAATCATTGATAATTTTTAAACAACGGCATTGCAAGAATTCTGAGAAAATGATGTAGTGGGTGTTTCATAAGAGTTGAAACAAAACAGCGGCCACTCAGATGGGAAGAGCTCGGGTAGCGTGAGTAGCTTGATGATGAGGAACAGTGGTTCCAGCAGGATGGTGCTCCACCTCGAACTGCTCAAATGCTTGGACAGCATTTCATCACCTGCAAAGCTGAAGTGGAATGGGCACTTCACTCGCCTGACCTGATCCCTCTCCTGATTTATTTCTCTGGGGGTTCCTTAAGGACAAAATCTAACAGGACAACCATTGCGGCATTAAAGGCAGCTATCACTGAGAAAATTCAAACGGGGGAATGTGCATGTGTTATCAACAACTTTGCATTCAACAGTGCCTTCAATTGAACAAGGATATTTGGAGCATGTACTCTAGGGCTCCTCTTGAGATTTTTGGATCATGTTTGAGACTAAAGGGTTGCAGATCCTAAAATATTATCCTTTTACCTCTCAACACGGCCATCACTGAAATTGTCTACCAAGCACTTCAAAATAACGGAGAAGCTCGTGCCATGGCTCTAGACATCTCCAAAGCGTTTGAAAGGGTTTAGCATGGACTTCTTCGCAAGGTCCAGGGTTATGGTATTACAGGTTGATTGTTTGACTTAATACAATCATTTCTGTCTAACCGAAAATTGAAGGTCGATCTCAACCGATTCTCTAGGCCCTACTCTGTTCCTTATCTTCATCAACAATCTTCCTGACGCCATAGATTCCCAAGTAGGCATCTACGCGGACGACACCACAATTTACTCCTGCCTCAAAAACAAATCTAGCGTTGCTGACAAAACTAACCTGGCCGTTCGTCTCGAAAAGGACCTCCAATCGGTTGTGAACTGGGGTAGGAATTGGCTGGTTAACTTTAACGCCTCAAAAACAAAACTGCTCTCTATTAATCACCACAGAGACCCATTCCTACCCGCCATTAGAATGTCTGACGCTGAACTCCACGAGAGCACCTCTTTGCGACTGCTCGATCTCACATTGTCCGCTGACCTGAGATGGAACAAATACATTTAGTTAATTGCTTCGTCCACCGCAAGGAAAGTTGGCTCCCTGTGCCGTGCCAGGAAATTTTTCTCGGCGGAATCGATCCTTCAAATCTACAAATCAACCATTCGCCCTTGCATGGATTATTGCTGCTATATTTGGTCTGGAGCCCCTTCTGTTTGCCTCAGGGTTCTTGAGAAGATCCAGAGACGGATATGCAATGTAATTGGCCCTGATCTGGCATCTCGTCTGCAGTCGCTCTCTCACAGACATGCCTTCGCCTCCCTCTGTCTTTTTGACACATACTTTCATGGCAATTGCTCCGATGATATGCCCAGACTTCATGAATTCCCAGACCATGAATTCAAGCGTCCTACGAGGCTGGCATTCCGCTCTCATCCTTTCACTGTTGAAACTGTTAAATGGAGCCGTCTTTTCTACTTCAATAGCTTCATATCTCGCACCTTTCGCATGTGGAACTCCCTTCCCTTTTCCTGTTTCCCTGATAGCTATAATCTCCAACTATTCAAATGCAATGTCAATCGACATCTCCAGTTGCCTTGATCTATCCACTATCCTTCTCCTCATCCTTTCTTCTATCACTCCTATCTGCTCTCGCTCCAAATCCTATGTAACCCATTGCGTGCTAGTACTTTCCCGCCTTGCTTGGGGTGAAATGCTTAAAAAAAAAAAAAGAAAAATACTTCGTCATTTGTAGTCCTTGATTTGTGCCCGGTCATTTTGTTTCAAAAATTGTGAAACACCCTGTATATATGTAATAATTTGTTGTTAATCATTATTGAAAGATATAGTTTGAATCTGGAAATTCATAAAATAATAAAAATTGAAAATTTGTGTAAAGTAAAAACAGAGCAGATATTCAGAATAAGAAATTCGGGTCCCTTCTTAAACCGGGCAAGAAAAGAGTTAAGCACCGTTTATTATACTTAAACTCGTTCACCTTAAAGAAGATGGGGACACTTTGCAAAGCAAATTTAATAGTTTCATTAAAATTAAAAATTATGTCGACATCATAAAAAATACTGCAGGTTGCACACAGATTTATGAGAGAATTTCTGCCTTAAGAACAGAAAACCTAAAGAAAAGATGCTTAAATTGAAAAAGAAAATCAAATCGCTAACGTTATTTTAAAAGGCAAGATAATTGCAGATAAAACTGTATAGTACTGTTTGCGCAGAGGAAAATTAAATAGAGAAACTGTACGTTTATTTATGTCCTTCTAGAGTAAGTTTATCGGAGCAAACTATATAAAACTAAGATAGAAATGCTGCATAATTTCGGAAGATTAGCGATGGCGACGGACATTTAGAAAATGGGGTTGACATCGGTCCAAATACTGTGGCAGCAGATTTAAAAGGAATATAATGTAGACAAATAAACTGATTCATCCGTTTGATGTCTTTGTTTCGATTTCCATATTTTTCCTTCTTTATCCGACAGATTGTTAGTTTTCTTTCAAAACCTTTGTCCTGTGAATGTGGCCTAGACACCGATTGAAACCTTTGAAAACGTCCGCCAATCGAGTGGTTGGTTATCGACTCAGATGAATATTGTATACGATGAATATTCTTCTTCTATATTCCGTGTCCCTTCGTGGGGTGGACAAAAATAGCTCTTCACACATGAATTTCTTTTATAGTTCTTAATAATTTTTGTCTTTATGCCATCTTTCCTAAAACCTTTTCGCCAACAACTTACTCAAGCCCGGCAAGTATATTATGTGTTGTGCTTTACTTTGCCTAACTTAGCATCATTCTGTCTTGTAAGTATCAAGTTTTCCAATCAATCTTTCCTCATTATCTGCTCTAGAAATGTCATCAGTCTCTTCATGATATTAATTAGAAGTGTCCATTTTGTTGCCAATGTCTTCATCGTTCCTTACATATTCAGTCTTTGGAATTCTCAGCATCTGTTTATAAAACCACGTTTCAGATGCTACAAGTCTCTTCTTCATTTGTGAAGAGATTATCCAGCATTCACTTCCATATAGGAGATCTGACATTGCGTAACAGTTCAGTACTCTTTTCTTTGTTTCTGTTGCTTCAAGTCTCTTCTTCATCTGTGAGGAGATTGTGCAGCATTCACTGACATATACGAGGACTGGCATTACGTAAAGTTTCAGTACTCTTTTCTTTTTTCTGTTGCTTCACGTCTCCTCGTCATCTCTGAGAAGATTGTCCAGCATTCACTGGCATATAGGAGGACTGATATTACACAATAGTTCAGTATTCGTTTCTTCGTTTCTAACCGTATTTTTCTGTTTCTTAATACTTTGCTTGGCTTTTGAAAGGCATCTTTCTCTATCCCAATGCGCCTTCGGATATTCAAGTTTAAAGGACTAATAATTATCTATGGAATCAAGCATAAACGACCACGATTTACCTATTGATTCAACTGTAAAAGAATATTAAGTACATATAGACTGAAATATAAATAAGGAATTGTTATAGATTCTTGTATAAATAAACATTTACTCATAAGTGAAAGTAGAATAAATGACAAATATTTAGTTAGCTGAAGTATAGACAAACATTCAATATTTACATATAAACTCAAGTATAAATAAACAACCAATTTTTGCCTATAAACACATGTATAAGTTAAAGCCCAATATTGGCATATAGACTCTGGTATAAAAACGACTAATATTTACATATAAACTCAAGTATAAATAAATAACCAACATTTTATGGAAATGCTAATGTTAATATTAGCCATTTCCTCAGAAGAAAACATTTGGTATTTATGACCAAACAGGCATTACTACATTCGTGTTAAATTTATTAAAAAAAAAAAATTATTGAATAGTTTTCCACTATTGTTGGAGGTTTCCTTCTAAACATTTTATTTGAAGTAGTGTGTAATCTAAACATCTGTCATTATTTTGTTTTCTGGTTAGATGTGCTATCCATTTTAATTATTTTTAATTTTGAACATCCTGATGTAGTTTCTGTGATAAGAGCTACAGACTCCATGCACTGGAAGCCATTTTAATCATTAATCTGAGAAAGCGGTGGTATACAGATGACAATTTGAATATTTGTGAACGTCTTTGGCGCCACACGCAACATTCATAAGGAAATCTCGAATCTGACGTGG
Source organism: Acanthosepion lycidas (assembly GCA_963932145.1). Lineage (NCBI taxonomy): Eukaryota > Metazoa > Mollusca > Cephalopoda > Sepiida > Sepiidae > Acanthosepion > Acanthosepion lycidas. The sequence goes on along the minus strand of OZ010574.1, from coordinate 28,028,375 downwards.
CTATTTAAGAACACGAGTCGAATCAAGCAATATTTATATACAGGCACAAGTATAAATAAATTTTCAATATTTACCTATTGATGCAAACATAAGAAAATGGTCGATATTTACCTATAGATTCGAGTACAAATTTACCTATGAATCAAGTAAAAATAAACAGCTAATATTTACATAAAGCCTTCCCTAGGTCAAGTGCTGATGTGTTAACGGTGATTGCTAAAAGTATGTATCAAGCTTTAGATAAGAATACTGAAGATGGGACTATTGTCATAGATATCTTGAAGAATGTTTGGAATGTTGGTCTTCTAAACGAATTGAAGAGTTATGGTGTTTCTGGCGGAATTTTTAGTTTGATTCTATCTTCCTTACTAAATCACGAAACGAAACTTATCCTTAACGGCTTTTTATATCAATGCGGTGTCCAGCGGAGCTCCCTCTTTGGGCCTATTTTTCTGCTTTTATTTATCAGCAACCTTTTCGATGTAATCAGTTCTCAACTTGGTATTCATAATGATGACAGAACTATTTGCTCTTGATTTAATAGTCAGTGTGATTGGTTCGATTAACTCAAATTCGCAACTGAGCTCGAAAATGAGCTTCGATCTGTTGTTATATGGGCCAAGAAATGGAGTTTTTTTTTTATTATTTTAATTTCTCCAAAAGAAACTACTCTTTTTTAGTCGTGTAAGAGTCTCTTTTTTGCCTTCTATCAACAGGGCTGAAGCTAACCTTCAGAAGAGTCACTCGTTGGGGTTTCTCTGGCTAATCTTTTCCATTGGCATGATGTGGAACGATTATATTGAATCAATTGCAAGGAAAGTTGGTTCACTGTGTCGTTCAAGACAATTTTTCTATTTTGCACCTTTATAATTCTACCATTCATCCGTGCATCGAATATTGCTGCCCTATCTCAAGTGCTTGTGGGTGAAATGAGTTAAAAAAAATAGCGGACAAATTAAAATCAAATTTCGTTTGTTTTATACATATATATTACGCACCAGAATTCTTCCTCAGTGATATCTATTCTGAGGTCATACAAAGTTTGGGGCCTCTTTGACATCAGACTTCCTCTCCTACGCGTCCTGGATATGACGATAAACTACATCTACTTTCCTGGGTAAGACGATAAACTACGTCCAACAGCAAGGCCTCTGATCAAAATGTTTTGAGAAGCGTGGAACCATCTCTTAATTGCTGGTGTTCCCAGGTCCGCCCTAACCCGGGGTGGTAGCACCTTTTAGGGTCTCAGCTATGGGCAAATAGTTAACCCCGAAAATGGGGTAAAACACTATGAAAGTGTAAAAACAGGTTTTAATATCAGAATACTTTGTAAAAAATTTATTTCCAGCAATAAGTTATTACCAGAAATAGATTTTTGACAAAATAAGATATTACCAGCAATGAAAATTTTGCCGATATTAAATAATCCACTGGGGTTGATATGCCGTAAAACAAAACAAAACAAACCCAAGCGAGGGTGATCATTTCCCGACTAGCATTCTGGGATAGCTTCTGCATGAATTGTAAACATTATTTGTGCTTACTCAAATGATATCCTTTTATTCACTTCTATGTAGGAATTCTGACTAATCAGGATTTGTTTAATTTTTTGACTATTGGTGTTTTGGCCAATCAGAGGTGTGGATTCCATTTTGCCCTTAACCGTTAATAGAAATATCCATTCAGAATGGCGGATATCATTTTTAATCAATGAGAAACGTAATTTTCATTAGGCTCCAGACTTATGTTTATTAAAATTAATTTTGTCAATGGTAAAATTTATAAAACATTATGACTGAAGAGGGCTTAATTCTGTTTCAATTTGTTCAAAATTCATTTTAGCAATCAAAGTTCTTGTATAAAATATCTTACATTATCTGATGTTCTTAAACTATTTCCTATTCAACCGACAACACCTCTGGCTGTTCGGTCAGTGAATGCCAACTATTTTCCTTCTAATGAAGCTGCTAATATTACCATTATGCAAAAATATAATATTTGCTTAGTTTTTGTTTCATCTGACACAACGCGACAAACTACTTAGAGTACCTGATGATTATCTTAAGAATGGTTAACCGCCTGACTTGTTTTGAAGTTGAGCAATCTCGGAGATAAAACGGGAATTTCAGCGTGACTTCAAAATTTGTATTCCATCTAATATTTCATTAGCAAACGCTAATCGTTGCTTTACTCCTGTTTATTTAATTCTGTTCCTTTTTTTATTTTTCATTTCCTTATCTCTTTTCTTTACTATCTTTCATTTATTTCATTGCTTTCATTTTAATGACTTTCATTTATTTCATATAGGTCGTTTTAATGACTTTCATTTTTTTTCATACATATTTCATTTTAATGACTTTCAGTTATTTCATATACTTCATTTTAATGACTTTCATTTATTTCATATAGGTCGTTTTAATGACTTTCATTTTTTTTCATACATATTTCATTTTAATGACTTTCAGTTATTTCATATACTTCAGTTTAATGACTTTCATTTATTTCATATAGGTCGTTTTAATGACTTTCATTTTTTTTCATACATATTTCATTTTAATGACTTTCAGTTATTTCATATACTTCAGTTTAATGGCTTTCATTTATTTCATATAGGTCGTTTTAATGACTTTCATTTTTTTCATACATATTTCGTTTTAATGACTTTCAGTTATTTCATATACTTCAGTTTAATGGCTTTCATTTATTTCATATAGGTCGTTTTAATGACTTTCATTTTTTTCATACATATTTCGTTTTAATGACTTTCAGTTATTTCATATACTTCAGTTTAATGGCTTTCATTTATTTCATATAGGTCGTTTTAATGACTTTCATTTTTTTCATACATATTTCGTTTTAATGACTTTCAGTTATTTCATATACTTCAGTTTAATGACTTTCAATTATTTCAACTCTTTCGTTTTAATGACTTTCATTTACTTTATATCTTTTACTTTTATCTCTTTCATTCCCTTTAATTTTTATTCCTTTATCTCCTCGATGTTTTACAGCTTTCCTTCATCTCTTTCTTTCATCACTTTCATTTTTTTCATTGTTTTCCTCATTCATTTCTTTTATGCTTTTCATTTCTTTATCTTTTATTCATTCATATATTTCGTTTCTTTTATTTCCCTTATTTCTTTATCTCTTTCATTACTTTATATGTTTCTTTTCTCTCGACAATAGGAGAAACTAATGTATTTATACTATTCTTGCTAGAGCCATATAAAAGAAAAAATATTTTTTGAACTGTTCTTTTATCAAGTTCCTATAACAATTTCCTAGGTGCTTTCTCGTTCTGTTTTACATTTATAATTTCATATAAAGCAAAGCGAAAATACCACTAAGAGGTTTACTGGAAAGGAAAAAGAAGGATTATAATGGAGAATAAAATAACAGAATTCAAGAGGACGGAAGATGGCGATTAATGTTGCATTTAAAACTTTGAATATCATAGGTGGCAAGTTCGTAAGTAACTCGAAGAGAGTACCACATGCTTGAAATGCAAGAAAAAAAAACTATTAGAATGTAACATATGGCTATATCTTGCTATTTCAACAGTAAAGCGGTGAGACCTACTTGCCAATGGAGTGGCATGTTTAAATTCATGCAGTCGAGGTACGAAGGAGAAGATTTCAGAACAAATGCCATGAAAATATTCATAGAAAAGAGGGGAGCCACGGTACAGTTTGGTGGGCAATGACTGAAGTCGAGATGCCAGGTTAGAACCGATAACATTATAGATTCTTTTTTTTTTTTATTATTTTCTCTAAAATATCGAAGGCAGCAATATCCAATGAACGAACGGATTTATATTTTCTTTTTTTTTTTTCGTGGATTCTGTGTTTTCCTCTTACTGATGTACATACTACGCAATTTATAATTTAAATATTTTTTTTAATAAAATACCATAACCTATTTTAACCTGACACATTTTACCTATCGCTTGTGATTTTTTTTCACTCATTTTTTTTAACCAGTTTTATATATTTTCTCCATTCTGTTCCTTATGGTCGTCTGATGTTTGATCAAATATTTCGCAATTTCCACCCGGATTTTTCTCAAATTCCGAAACGGGCTCTTAATTTCTTAGTTTACTTGAACAGCCCGAAAAGGCAAATGTGGAAAAACATAGAGAGGAAGAATATATTTCTTCAGATCTCTGAGTAGGGAAGGTTTAATAGCAATGGAAAAAAAAACAACTTTTTTTAAAGTCAATTCACCCCAGGCAAGGCGTTAATGTCACTAAGACGCAAGGGGCTACTGGAAGTGAAAGAGAATAAAATAAAAACTTTAGAACAAACTAGAAACCTAATTCTAAACAGGAGACAAGTTCAAAAGCCCGGCGTGGGATCTGAACCGGATGAACAGGTGTAGAGGTTTATCCCTTGTTTTCTGTTTGGGATTGGCTTTGCAATTCCTGCGATAGTCTTTTCATTGTTTTTTATATAGCAGACATTCCTTAAGAATAAAACATTGTATGTGTAGTTAACTATTGATCTCCTGTTTCGTGATCATTGTCGAAACTTAAAATAGTCCGGTATGAGCATCGACAATTTTTACAATAGTAATTGTTAGCAATACCATTTAATTCACGGCGCCACAGTGTATGGTAATGGTTAATGAGCATCTTTGTTGGCCATTGCTACTAGGAATTGTGCATTGGTTACCTTACTCTTGTCCTTGTGTCAAATGAAGATGAGTATATCGTTTTGGCAGATCGTTATTGGGTAATGGTTAATGAGCTAATCTAAGCTAATTATTAATGAGTAATGACCTCGATCTTCAGTGGGTGCCTCAAAGTTCTATTATTGTCTCAAATTAAACTTAACAAATACTTTGGTACTTCGACATTGAGTACTAGTTAACGAGTTAGTTTGACTATTACTACTGAACAGTGGCTACCAACTTCAGAGTGTCTCATACTTGCTTTCATAAGTTTGCGGCCATATGACGTAAAAAACATTGGCTCCCATACGATCATCAAAGTTAAGCAACGGCGAGCCTGGTCAGTATCTAACTGGTTAACCGTTTGGGAATACCAGATGTTGTTTAGTTTGGATGTACGGATCGTGTAATGGATAATGGCTTGTAATCGGTGAGCCGGGTTCCAGTTCCATAGGAATTTCGTTATATTCACTTACTTCTTGGGAAAGATATGAACCCACCCCTTCTCCCGCGAGCTATGGGTTAATTCGTAAGACTTGTTTCACTAGACCATTATTATCCAACCTCCGCCTAAAAATCTTACAATCTAGAAATATTTTCTGTCTTTAAATAACCTGCAAAGCCGTAGAAAACGAAACAATCAAGCAACTATGTTTCTTGTCCCAAACTAAGTTTAATACATATTATGGGTACCTTGGGATTGCGTAATAGTTAACGAGCCACTCTGGTTGACCATTTTTACTGAGTTGTGATTTCGATCATCATTGGATGACCCATACTTGTTTTCTTCTCCCAAAGTACGTAAGCTTAGCAAATAATTTGAGTGTCTTGAGATTGAGTAATGGTTAATGAGCTAGTCGGTTGGTTATTAATACTGAGTAGTGTGTTCAATGTTCAGTTGGTGACCTAAATAGTGACCTTGAGTAAACTAAGCTAAGATTAGCAAATGATAACGCTAATTAGTTCGAAGCTGCTCTCTGTCGAAGAATCCTGAAGGTATTTATTAAGCGTGGCGTAGACAGGCACGAGGTCATCTTGTTCTTAATATGTTTTCTTATTCTGGTAGATAATAAGGTATGAACTCAGTGAGTAATTTCTAACAGTGAGAACAGATTGCTCCATGGCAATGAGCTAATTGTCTTTTACGCTTTAATTTTTAACGTTTTTTTTTCATTTTGTCTTTTGTTTATTTTTTTTTTGTATTTTTGTTTATTTATCTTTCTTTTAATTATCTTTCCAATTTTCTAATTTTCTTGCCCCATGACACACACTTCTTCTGCTGGAACTCTCTCGCCCACACTGTCCTTAGGCAATCATTTTCTTGTCTTTATCAATTCGACTTTGCTATCTCTCCATGACAATCTTCTCATCGTTATCGATTCGTCTTTGCAATCTCCTCATGTATTCAGAGACAATTTCAATAACTCAGTTGTAAATGATTTTACTAATTGGTCTGTCATAATTTTTATTCTTTTAAAATCTTTTCCTTCTCTTCTTGACAGTTTCGTTTCCTTCTTTTCTTATCATTTTCTTTTCTTATCATTCTACGATCTTCTTTTTCATTTTGATATGTCGTTCTAAGTTTTATTCCTCTTATCTGTTATCGTATCTTTCTGGCCTTCATTCTTCCTTTTCTTACATAGTCAGTCTTTCATCTCTTTTTACTTCTTTCTTTCTTTCTTTTTCATTCTTTCTTTTTCGCCCCGTTATACAAACTAAGATCCTTTTCTTTCTTTTTCTGACTAATCAACCTGATTTATTTCTTTACTCCTCTTTTTTCTTCATAACATATTTCTTTCTTTCTCTCTTTTTTCTTCATTCTTGCCTTTCTCTCTTTCTTCGTTTCGTTTCTTTTTTCGTTTCGTTTCGTTTCGTTTCTTTTTTCGTTTCGTTTCTTTCTTTCTTTCTTTCTTTCTTTCTTGCTCTTGTTTCGCGCCTCTTTTTTTACCCGTCATTTTTCATATGCGTTACTTCTTCATTCCTTTTTTTCTTTCTTATTCCTATTATGATTTCCTTTATTTTCCTTCCCCGACACTTTCCTTCTTCTCTCAACCATCTTTTCTTCTCCCATGCACTGCCCTCCCCATCAAATCTAAAATCTTTCCTTTCTGACGATTCTGTTTTATCATTTCCCACCTTCCTGTCAATCCCAAATTGCTGCCTGCCACTTCCGCCATCGCCTAAATCGCTTGGCTAATGTCCGTCATTTACCTCATTCCCCAGCCTCTGTCCAGGACACACTCCCGGTTTCGCCATTTTAGAGTGCCAATCTAATTTGTTTGCCAAACAATTCGGGTTTGCACACAAGCTCCCCCTAGCGGGCGAATTGATACATCAAATGGGATGAAGATAGGAGGGCCTGTCGCCGACAAGAGTTATAAGTCGGTTAATGGTAAGAACGTGAGAATGTTTGCCTGCCCAGTGAGTCCACACAAGAGAGCTTCAAAAGACAGCGATGTGTGTGCGTGTGTGAACGTAAAAGAGAGCGAGGGAGAAATTAAACTAATGGCTGCTTCCAATAGGCATGCGTGTAAATTAGTCACACACAGATACACAAGAACAAAATATTAAATTTACTGTGTAAAAGAGCCTACCGTAGTGCGATAGTTCGGGCGCTTCCTTCCTATATCTTTGCTAATCTAATGTGCTTGAGTTTCATTTGGTAGACGTCAATTTGGCCCGTAACTCACAACCCTATATCTTCTTTGATTTTCTCGACGCTTCTGTTTGCTGGTCATTGTGTACGTCTCGAATACAGATAAATGACACACTTGTATTCCGATTTTCTAGGCAATCCTCTTCTACAGAAGGATGCTAAGGATATCATGGACAGAGCGTGTGGGCAACGATGAGATCTTAGAGAGGTTGAAAACAAGGTGGAGGCTTATACTGGGACACATAATGAGGAAGGAAGGCCTGTAGAATCTGATACTCACGGGTTGAATAGAGGGAAGAGAGACAATGTAAAGAGGAGGCTCGAGGCGACATAGATGTGGTTCTATGAAGAGGATATCATGGACCGAACGTGTGAGCAACGATGAGGTCTTAGAGAGGTTGCTAACAAAGGGGAGGCTTATACTTAATATCAGGAAGAGGCAGTTGAAGTTTCTGGGACACATAATAAGGAAGGAGGGCCTTGAATATCTGATACTCACGGGTCGAATAGAGGGAAATGCGTGACATACCTGGCAGACTTAAGCAAGTGGATGACAGAACGTCGTCTCGGGGAGGAAGCAAGGGGAAGGTACTTGTTGAGAGCTGCAAGTCATAGTGAGAGGTGGAGAGCCATGACCGCCTACGCTCTGAAAGGACATGACACATAAAAAGAAAAAAAGGCAAACCTCAACACTTTGTATTAGCGATGGTCTGTATACAATTTTAGTCGAATGTTTCCGGCAGTCTAGTCAAATTTCTCATCTAAATCCAGGTTTTAATTTATTTCTTTCGATCCTATCGACACATCGATTAAAAATCAATAATCGAGAAACAAAAGGAAAATAGGCTAATGTTTTTCGATCTTTGGTGTATAGTCGATGTACATATCCCATGCAAATTAAAGGTTTAGTTGTGTGGCCGAAGATGAAGTGACCGGAAGTGTTGCTATAAAAGTTTTTAAAAAAGTTGAAAGTTAAAAATAAAATGAAGTGTAAACAAGAGATATGAATTAAGAAATGACGAAGCTTAAGAAAAAGTTGCATATTAAAAAAAAAAATGTTTAAATTTAAGAAAAAGATGACGTTATAAAAAATGATGACTCTTTAGACAAAGGGGAAGATTTAGATAATGATACATTATGAGTGAAAGATTGTTATATAGGAATAAAGTATCGCTGCCGACACTTGGCTTGAACATATATCGCCAGTGTGCAAACACAGGCGAGTCCATTATTGAATTAAATAGACAACGTAACCATAGAGGAAAAGCATATATGGGATTTCGCGTGTCGTCTAACTGAGCGCTATTTCTAGCCTATCCTCTATTCGGATCACAATTTCTACTCTAACCTCTATTACTATACGGATTGCTATTCACTATACTATTTCTCTATTCAGATCACTATACGGTGGTTACTATTCGAGTGAGTATTATCGAACAAGTACTATTAGTGCGAGTGATATTCGAAGGCGTCTGACACCAGTATTTTTTCAAACGCGTTACTATAGTTGTATCTGCGATCACAAAGCCTCTATTACAACGAGCATTACTAAAGTGATAAAGACTGTTCGTTTACATCAGAAATGGGGCGACAAGGATTCGCATGGATTCGTTGAACATACAGGAGGATTCGTTCAGCAGAGTACAGCGGAATGGAAGAACTAAAATCTATCAGGATTCAAATGTTGGCGCTACAAATTCAACAATAAGAACAGTTACAGAAGGTTAAGAAAAAATGTGTTGCGACGCAAATGATAAGACAATGATTATGAAGATTTAGACCTATATTAATTTCAGAAAAGGATTAGGGTTAAGACAAAGATGAAGTTTAAGAAAAAAAAAAGAAGAAAGAAACGTGTTGAGTGATAAATTAAGTTTTTTTTTCTGATAACCATGCTTTCTGTCTTGTATTTTACTTTATATAAAAAGCAAACTATCCGGGCGGCTAGAAATATGACGGACATATTCTTTTGTGAACTTGTCTCTCCATTTTATTATTTAGCATAACTGCTATTTCCCTGAGGACCTAATATATTCTTGTTAAGTACCAAACATATTTTAAGATATTTTGAAGTAACTTATAGGGGTTATCGTCTAATTCATTTAGAGTTGAAATGCTTAGATGTAACCGTAAGTTCTACGCTAACAGTTACTTCTCTCACAATTATCGCTTATGGAACTCACTCCCGGTTCCGTTCTTCCCATTCAAGTCTTCCATTCCTTTTCTTACTCTCATACAAAACCACAGAATAGCCCTCTACCTTGAGTGGCTCTTGGTAGTCATCTTGGGTGAACAGAAGTATAAAAAAAATAAGCGTCATTTTTGTTTACATTTTCCTTAAAATTGTCACATTGCTGACAGTCTTCGCCCATGGTACTTATAGCATCCTACTGTAGGACCGCATTCCTACTTAATCAAGTTTCCTCTTCATCTGTGATAATATTGCCCAGCATTCACTGCCATATAAAAGGAATGCTTTAGCAGTTCGCCATTCTTTTCTTTGTTACTAATGAGATTTTCATGTTGCTTTCGACTTTGTTTTCTTTTTGTAAGATTTTACATTTGTCATTTCAATATTACTTCAGCTTTAAGTGTCATATTTTTGCTATATCTTAAAACACATCCTAGATATTTAAACTGCTATATTTGTTTGATTATGACCTCCAGTTCGTAACTCGCATCTTGGGTAATTTCTTTTACAACTACGCATTTTGTTTTCTTACAACTGATAGTCGTTTCATTTCACCTTCCTTTATGTTATATATCGTACCAATGAACACAAGTAGGTATGGGGTAATATATGTCTAAGTAGTCCACCACTAGCAGTAGTTTACCTAATTCACGCCACTGGCAAGTATTGTATTTTGTTGATGTTATAAAGATTACCATTTCATTTTCAACCTCCGTTTTGGTCATTCCTCATTCAGTAACGCGTCCTAGAATACAACACTTTACTACCTTGTCTAGGAGTTTTAACACAAATTTGTTGCTTGAACAAATAAAAATAATCTTTTCTTTCTTTCTTTTTTCTTTTTTTTTAATCATTTCACTCCAAGGAAGGCATGAGTGGGATTTCAAGGAGTGAAAATGAGAGGATTGAGGAAAGAACACATGATAAACAGGATTCAAGAAGATGACATTTGACGTTGCATTTAACTTTTTTAAGGTTGTAATCATCATGGAATCAAATAGACGGAAAAGAGTTCAACGGGTGTGAAGTGGAAGAAAATAAACTGTTTTAGTTGAAGTGGCGGTTGCATTTACTTATTTCAATAGTAAAAGGGTGGGACCTAGATGCCAATCTAGTAGCACGTTTAATTTCATGGACGCGGGACACCAGGGAATAAAGCATGTCAGAAGTGTTGTAAATAATAATTATATCATGGCATTCTAAGTTTTTTACTGCTACCATTTAAACTAGCAAAACCTATCGCATGGTCGGGTCATCGGCAACTGAACCGTTTCCCCCACCAGTCTTTTCTGGTGTGTATGGTGGCTATTTACTTAACAGGATTAAAGAGGAAACCTATCAAAACGCGGATTAATTTTCTTGTAGGTTTAACGGCCATTTATATTATCTGGCATACTGGGATTGATAGCTATGCGTGCAGGCAGTGAGGTGATGACACATCATCGCTGGGGGTAGAGGGCGGCTTGTTCCCCCGACTCAATCAACAGCTGTATGTGTGCGTGTCAGTAACCAAGGAGTACATCGGCTCTACCAGGACTATTTTTCAAAGATACGCTATGCAGGAATGAATATACCCTACTACTTTACCTATAGCTGTGAGGAGAAAATATTTATACAT
>OZ010574.1:28007242-28012242 GCA_963932145.1 Acanthosepion lycidas | reverse complement strand
TATAGACAGATACTGTATCATTGTTTAACAACAGCATATACATCGCTTTGAAATCCATTATATTCTAACTTTGTTGCTAGATAAGTTAATATAGGTTGATAAGTTTGTTGTATTACATTTTACACCAGCGTACACCGTCTTTTATACTCCTTCCCAGAATGGCTGTAGGTCAATGATATTTTTGACGCTATCAAATTGTGAAACTATTGGTTTAGACGTCTATGTAGAAGAGGAAATTGGCCAGCCAATGGGATTTTGAATTGGCATCCACTTGACCAAATAGTAACTAGTAGCTAAAGCAAAGTAGTTGAGGTCAAGTAACAACAAAACGGATATTGGTTAATTCCGTTTTCTGGCCTATATTAACTGTCACAAGATCAAGAAAATTCCTTCCAGACCCGCCATTGGTTGCGAACAGACTTGAACGTCGCATGGTTCCGATAGCCCCTGAATGTATGACCCACTACACGTAAAGTCGTAGATGAGCAGGAGTAGTAGGAAGGAAGAATTAATTTGCTGGAACGACATACCAGAAGTTTTCCCAAGTGTCACCTACCTATCCACATAAGAAACAAGAGAAGAGTAACTCCAAATAAAAGCAACTGTTAAAATCTGTTTAAATCGGACAGTATCAAAGGTGTAATGTTTATACATATAGACAGTGTGGTCTTAGGAATGAATACTGAATATAAACGGTCGGTTTTATTTCTCAAACGATTTTCACATACATGATCCTCTTATGTGTGAAGTTAATAAGGAAAATCTGCTTCTTCTTCTATGTACTGTGTCGCCTCAGGTTGTGGGTGATCATGGCTCTCCACAACTTCTTGTTCCCTTGTATATCTTAGTAAACAATGAGTATAAAACTGACGGCTACAACTAGCCATTTCAAATGTAAAATGATGAAACCTAACTGCCAATCTAGTACTGCGCTAAAATTCGGAATGTCGAGGTACCAAAAAGGAAAGTGTTATTTATTTTGAATAATACAAAAATGTCGCACAAAGCCAAAAGGGTGGAGGGGAATTCTAATCTTCAATCTTGAACTTGGCTAGCCACAATTACTGACACAAATATACCACATTATCCCTCACATCAAAACAACACATTCGTACTTAGCTTTCTTACTACGTCCTGGATATGACGATAAACTACATCCGCGTGCTGGGTAAGACGAAGAACTACATCTGACAGCCAGACCTCCGGTCAAGAGCTTTTGAGGAGCGTAAAAACACCTCTTAATTGCTGGTGTTCCCAGGTCCAACCCCGATCTGGGTGGTAGTACCTGTCAGGGTTCCTGTTATGGGCAAACAGTTACCCATAGAAGAAAAATGACAATAAGAAAAATATGTTAGTTTTTGCCGATGCGTTTCGTCTTCCAACTTTATCAAGGCAAAATTGAAGTGGAATGTTTTCGTTTTCATAGTTATAACCACAGAATTACTTTGGGAATTTTATTATATTGTCAACATGGAAAAAAAAAAAAACTTTTAGTATAAAGTAAGTTAACATCAACCAGAATGAGGCTTACGCAAAAGCGTCTGTTTTTAAATTTTAGTTTTTAATGTAAATATAAAGCAAAAACATTTCGCTTCAATTTTGCATTGCTAAAATCGGAAGACGAAACGCGTCGGCAAAACTAAGATGTTTTTCCTATTGTTATTTTTCTTCTACCAAATCAAAATACATTTCCAGCAATAAAAATGTTGTCGGTATTAAATAACCCATTGAGGTTGATATGTCGTAAAACAAAACAAAACAATCAAACCATTCTTACTACAGCCACCATAATACCTCAGTGTCTCTATCTAGTTCTAACTAGTTCCCATATGTACAATTTGTCTGTGGAGGGGATGAAATAAGAACATTTAAAAATGAAACCCCAATGAATATGTACAATGAATACCAAACAGGAAAGTAATTAAAAAATGTGGCACAAGGCCAAAAGGGGGCACAGGGAAAGGCTGGTCTTCAATCTCTCTTATTTATACTTACCTAGCCACAATTACTGATCGAAACATACATCAAAGCAAGACATTCTTACTTATTATTCTTAATACAGCCACCATAATACCACAGGGTCTCTATGTAGTCTTAACTAGTTCTCATATGTACAATCTGTCTGCGGGAAGGCATAAAATAACAATAAAAAGGAAAGTTTATCATAAATATATGTATAGGAAAGGTACACAGAATCGATGTCATGGCGGTGAGAATGTGATTGTAGCTGAGATCGTCACGGAAACGAGAAGGCTAAAGGGAGACAACTCTATACATCGGTAAAACAAAAAAACGGAAAAAATTATCTATATAAAAATCAAGCTGAAGAAAATAAACTTCCAGCGTCTCTTATTTTCTTACAAAAAAATACTACATTTTTTAACAGAGGGAAGTGCTCTGGAAGAATTTTAACAATGAATATTTTGTTCTATCGCCTTAATAAAGATTTCCCCATATTTCGTGTTCGAGTTTCTTTATTCAGACGTTTGGGGCAGTATCATTTGACTGCTTATAATATGAAACCCGAAATCGACTTAAACAAAATTTATTAGTATAAGCCTATCTCTACCGTGTTTAGACCATCTATAATTTTCCCCGGTGGTATCACTACTGACGAAATCTTAATCCATCTTCCGCCAAACAACAGAATGAATATATATATATATATATATATATATATATATATATATATATATATATATATATATAAAGCAGCTCATGTACAGTCAGCTTGATGGTGGTAGCCGAAATGTTGGACGACCTTGGCTTCGCTACAAAGACAAATTGAAAGCTAACCTTGCAGCTGTCCAGATCGATAGCAGAAATTTTGAGTTCAATGCTAATGATGTAGTTGCTTGGAAGAGTATGTGTCACCAGCGAATCAAACATTTCTCCACGGCTGGTATTCACAAATTAAAGAAAACTAGGCTTAGAACAAAAGCGAATGCAAATATACCAGCGACGCTTTCTCTCAACCCTCTCCCCTGCATCCACAGTGGCCTTGTGTGCCGGTCTCTAGCTGGACTCAAATGCCATCTTCGCCTGAGCGTGTGCAGGCACAAAGAAGCGTAAACAGGGATATTTGTCAGGACCTCATACGTCGAAATCGACGGGAGAATCCATCATCATACATATATATGAAGTTGAAATGCTGTGGAAACTCAACATCTTGATTATGTCATTATTTTCTCTTCGAGTTACATGTGCTATCCACTTGAGTTGTTGCTGCTGTTACTATTTAGATCTCAAGTGATATAGATTTTCGTAACGCCAAACGACAACATGCAAAATGGGATGGACTTTTCCAAACCCTTCAGCATACTTCAGTCGCTAAAAGACTTTTTCACCATGGATCTTAAGAAGCGGTAATAAAGCAATAAAATGTATTTACTCGTATTTGAGTAGAAGAGCCAGTTTTTCTATTTCATCTGCACTCATATATATATATATATATATATATATATATATATATATATATATATATATATATATATATATATATCTTTGAATATGTATATATATATATATCTTTGAATATGTATATATATATATATCTTTGAATATGTATATATATCTTTGAATATATATGTATATATATCTTTGAATATATATATATATATATATATATATATATATCTTTGAATATATATATATATATCTTTGAATATATATATATATATATATATATATCTTTGAATATATATATATATATATATCTTTGAATATATATATATATATATATATATCTTTGAATATATATATATCTTTGAATATATATATATATCTTTGAATATATATATATATCTTTGAATATATATATATATATATCTTTGAATATATATATATATATATCTTTAAATATATAAATATATCTTTGAATATATATATATATATATCTTTGAATATATAAATATATATATATATATCTTTGAATATAAATATATATATATATCTTTGAATATAAAAATATAAATATATATCTTTGAACATATAAATATATATATATCTTTGAATATATAAATATATCTTTGAATATATAAATATATATATATATATATATCTTTGAATATAAAAATATATATATATATATCTTTGAGTATAAAAATATAAATATATATCTTTGAACATATAAATATATATATATCTTTGAATATATAAATATATCTTTGAATATATATATATATATATATATATATATATATATATATCTTTCTCTATATATATATATCTTTGAATATATATATATATATCTTTGAATATATGTATATATATATCTTTGAATATATATATATATATATCTTTCAATATATATATATATATATATATATATATATATATATATATATATATATATTGTTAAATATAACAGACAACGAATGTCTATTATGTTTGATCATGAGCCGTTCTAAACGTCGTATAGTTTTAATTTCAGGCGAAAAAGAAGATAAAAATTTCCAACATTTGGACATTTTTTTATTATGCTGTTCCTTGATCTAAGCTTTCGGCTCACATGAGCTACTTTCGGTGTGGTTATATTGACATTTTAAACCAAGCTATTCACCATCAAAGATGGTATTCTGTTATACTGTCACAGAAGATCGATATGCGACAATAACGGTCTCGGAATAGCAGACGTAAGTTGTAAATCCAAGATGCGGTTCTATGATGTCGTACCACGTGAGAGAACAAAATATTAGCAACAGGACCATACGTCTAGATGCAATATAATGTGTTATGACTAGTTTGAAATGTAATTTTGTTGAGTGTGGGTTGATTTGCTTTGATGTTAATGGCCTCCAATATCTGAAGATTCCTCTTACTCTGTGTATGCGTGAGTATTGACTTTTGCTGTGTTATCAAATAATATCTATTTAATATTATGTACATGGCCATGTTTTTCTAAGAAATGTTGTGTAATAGAACTAAGATCACAAATGTGACAAGTAAATCTAAGGGACGGCGAGATTGTAGCTAAAACAATATATGTAACGGGTTTAGAG
>OZ010574.1:27984742-28002242 GCA_963932145.1 Acanthosepion lycidas | reverse complement strand
CCGTATAGATTGGGTCCTATAGCCTTGGTTGGTGATGAGTCTAGGAGAAGGAAACCGCTGAATTCAAAACCTGTGGAGAGATCATTTGGTGATCTTGTGGCATACTGTGCACTAGTCCTCTGTATTCGGCTCTTACAAAAAGTGTAATTAGTTCCAAAAAAGCCTTCACCACTCTAATCAAATAATATGTGTGGATAGTCTGGCTGTTGGTTCTACGAAATGAACTGATTGACCTTCCCATACATCGAAAACGATGAGAGTATCCAGTATATATCGGGTGTAACAACAAAATTGTCCAAATAGCGTAACAGCATGGGATAATTGTCCATTCCACAAAATGTTTTATATCTATATATCTATATCTATATCTATATATATCTATATCTATATCTATATATATATATATATATATATATATATATATATATATATATATATATATATAATGTATCTAAAATGTTTAATATCTAAAAAAAAAAAAACACTAAATTAATTGACTTCCTTTTTTTTCCAGATTTTTAGATTATCTTTTAGCCATTTTGACACCATCTCTCGTAAGAATTACTGAAAAAAAGCTATGGTTTTTCAGCTACAAAGAAAACAAGTTAAAATCATTTTGTGCCAGTACCACTATGTCTTCTTAACTGAGCAATGTTGAGAGGAAAAAATAATTCAGGCTTTCAGTAATGGTACCAACATCCATATTCTGGCTTCTATCTTCAAAGTGCATTCAAGAACCATCAAGAGAACAGTGAATAAGTTTTAAAAACAGGGAACATTAGAGAGGAAAACTGAATCAGGAGGGTCCCAGCGAGATGAGGGATGATCACTTCACCTTAGAGCTAAATACGTTCTTATTTTTTAAAGTAGAGTCCAGTAGTGTTATAAAAATGTCGGAGAATTCCAGTAAGATATCTTTAATCTTTTCTAAGATATGACGGTTCAAATCTTAATCTAATTGAATTAATTGACCAAATTTGCTGTCATGCTCCCTCTCCCTCTGTCTGTTATATTTAACAATATATGTTCGAATAATGATTTCTTGCCCCAACACACACACACTATATATATATATATATATATATATATATATATATATATATATATAATGGAGTACAGTTGTCATTTATATAAATTAATTATTTTTGCTCCCAACAACCCCTTTCTCGGAGATGAAACGTTGCCAGACTCTCGCTTCTCTATCCTTATTTACATGGAAAGTGTTCAGAAGAAATACATTCATTGAGGTCCACCAAGTCTAACCTTCACGGCTAAGACCCGACCTACTCTCGAACTCGGTTTGGGTGGAACGGGTTGACTCTCCCGAAAACGAAGCAGTCCCTCGCCTCTGCCTCCGTAGCCTCTGCGTCACCTCCGCGTCGCGCAGTAGAAACGAATGCGAGTGTCAATTGGGCTACTTTTGATAAACAGAACTGTCGCCGTGGGATGAATCACCCTCATTCTATTTTTGAGATGTAAGTTCCACTCGAACAGCTTCTTCCCACGAATCGCTATTTGTCAAATCGACCTCCAAGAAGATGCTACATAGATCAATACATTCTAAACCTGTTAAAGTCTAGCGTAAATCGATATCTTCTCCATATAGCCGTATGATTTGTACCTCTTACTCCGTAATGCTCTACCTTGAGTGAATCTCGGAGCTTGTACAGAATGAACGACATGGAGGATTGGAGAAATACGATCTTCCATCTTAGTCTTTTTGTTCCTCTTCGTCAATAACTTTCATATTCTTTCCTTCACTTTCTTGTAATCTATCCACACACACACACACACACACATATATTAACAGAGAATTCCATTGGTGAGATGTAGGTTCCACTCGAGCAGCTTCTTTCCACGAACTGCAGCTTTGTGGAACCACCTCCCCAAAAGATGCTTCCTCGATCACTATAATCTTAACCTGTTCACTCCTAGGGTAACCGTTATCTACCCCACATATCCACATAAAATGTGTCTCTTATTCTATAACCCTAATACTGGCGTGGCTCTTGGGGCTTGTACAGTGTGAACATATTTGTAAAATAAATAGTAAGAACGAGAAGAGGCACAAAAAGAAGATTTTCTCTATATGGAAGTTTGGTAAATACAATCTTCCATCTTTTTGTTCGAATGGAATAATTATTTTGTCAATAATTTTCCCTTCTTTTCCTACATTTTCTTGTAATCTATCCATATATATATATATATATATATATATATATATATATATATATATATATATATATATATATATATTAAAAGAGAAATTGATTTTATTTAGTGTAAGTTTTTTTTGAGTCATAGTCAACGTAAAACTGCACTGGTTTTTTTAATACTAAAATTCTTGCAATACAATGCTAGAGAGCCTCTCAAGGAAGAGCATTACTGAATGATGCGTGAAACATTTATGAAAGATGAGGCGGTAAGAAATGAAAATTTTAAGGATAAGGAGGATAGTGACTGAACCTTGACGTGAGGTTATGTTTGTAGTGTTCAGGAAAGAAACCACGGGAGTGTCTACCTTTACCTTAGTTAGCGTATCACATGTATATTTTCGCGCCAGTAATGAGACGAGTTTTGTCTAAGATCGCCTGACTGAGCTGTTCTGCTTTTAACTTGGTTTCAATTCAGTTTTAATCTTCTAAACAAGTTGCTGAATATTATTTAGTCAGCTATAGTATTTTATCCATGGCCAGTGAATGTATAAATTGATGTACAGTGTTATGCCAGACTGAACATTGCACTTAATTTCTCACCACATCAAAAAAAAAAAAGCCTGGGGACAGCGTTGATATGGTGACTCCCGGCGGCCGAATGCGAAATCACGCGACATCACCGCTGCATCCGATTTTACAAGCCTAGGAACAACAGGCATGGGAGGGCTATATAAACAACCGCTCAAGAGAGCGAAGTGAACAGTATCTCATACTGCCAGCCTTTAATAACCCGGACGAGGCTCTGCCGAAGGGCAGAGTCTCGTTCGGGGAGGTTGACTGCTCCTGAACCCGTTTATACGTGTTCGAATAGGTAATATTTTGGCTGAGCCTACGGATTCAGAGATCCCACGTTAATCTCGAAGGGTAGAGTCTCGTTCGCGGACGTTGACTGTCCCTGAAACCGTTTATACGCGTTCGAATAGGGAATATTTTTGGCCGAGCCTACGGACTCAGATATCCCACGTTAATCCCAGCCTTGTGCCACATGTAACCCTTGTGGGAGGGGGTGGCTAAATATTATAGTATATCATACATCGGAGATCAAGAATGTAAGGGCCATGGTCCGGTTGAGAGCTTCGCCTGACCACACGACACGTTGGTCGAGAGTAATTAACGAAGTCAGGATTTGAATAAAATGTAACGTTAAATAATGAATGATTCAAGATTTATTTGGTATCCCGGATTTCTTACAGATGTTACTTTCCCAAGGTTATTAGTGTAAACTGAACGCGAACATCCTTAGTTAGATTTAAAATTCATATCCCCGATTCCATTACGCCAACCGCACATCCACATGCACCTTTACAAAGTTTAGAACTTTAGATTTGTCTAGCCCAAGGCAACGTTAAAAAAGAAGGATCGATCTTGCGATAACTGTCGCTGAGAATATGTACGTATTAAACCTGGCGCCTTGGGCGTATATTTTTCATGTTATTATTTATAATAGACGGATTATTTATATAAAGCATCTTGTGAGTTCTCAAGTCCACTTTTCCGAAATTTACAATTCCTTGTCGTTTTTACTTCTTCTTTTTTTTCTTTTTCTCTTAAGAGCCAACTATTGAAATTACATCTGTGTTTCATTCGGACAACAAATAGTTTGTTACCTGGACGATCTCCAAATTTGCACTGGCGGATTTCCAAATTTCTTGAACGGTCAGCGTCAACGAGACTCAACAGTAAGCCGCGGAACTAAAGAAACAAACATTGCCAGAAGAATACTAAATCCTGATATACAGTTCCACTTTTGTATAAATAACATATATGCTCACCTCGCCGTGGAGTAAGGAAGCTCGCCCTCCAGTTAGTTGCGATTGTAATGAGTTAGGTCTTTAACTGGTAGCGCAGACATATACTGCTACGCTAGGCTAATCCTTGTAAATATTTGGGAGCTTGACGTAAATTAGGAGTTAGAAAAATTACCTCGGACTTCTAGGTACTAACCAGGCTCGACGTTGCTTAACTTCGGTGATCGTACAGAAAGCGTTGTTTCAACGTGTTATGGCCGTAAGCCTGTAAGTTCAGGGATAACTGATATCTATCCTACTCATCAGCATAATTCTCTCCCACTTTCCCCCATTACAATCTCACTCAGTAACCCTCTGCTTTGAGTGGCTCTTGGGACTTGTAGTCGGTGATCTGTTAGTAAAAAAATATTTTGATTTATTCTGCTATTCTGTTGTGAAGATCTATGCTGATGATGCAAAAATAGATGAATACACTTGCAAAACTCTAGATGACCACAGATTAGCAGGTGATCTCTCTTCTGACCAAGCTCTAACAGCTCTTTGGGGATCCAGACTGGGTGGTGACATTCAATGCCTCGAACCCCAAACTAGTTAATTTTCCCTCATCGCTGATCGGACCCCGCACTATCACCAAACGCAATGAAGTGATATTTCCTCAGGACTGTCCTTTGATTATCTGCCTTGCCCCTTCAGGACGTGGGTGATCATAGATCTCCACCATTTTCTGTCCTTTATAGCTATTAGTAAATTTGTATCTATCTGATATCTCTCGTAAACCTTGTTCTGCCATACATTTACACAAACTTGTTATATGCACACTTCTCTGTACTTCTTGACATTAATATGTCACGTGAGTATCAAATTTTACAAGCCCTCTTTCCTTATTAAATGGCTTAGGGATTTCAACTAGCTTTTCCTGATGCTGAGTGCGCTCTTTTGTTTCCATTTGCTCTAAAACTTCATCGTTGCTCACATGTTCTGTCCATGGTATTCTCAGTATTCTTTTATAGAACCATATTTCTGTTACCTCAGGTCTCATCTTGTTTTCATCTGGGAGGAGATTGTCCAACATTCACTGCCATATTGGAGGACGGATATTACATAACAGTTCAGTACTCTTTCCTTTGTTTCTAATATGTTTTTTCTATCTTAATACTTTGCTTAAAAGCACAATGAATAGGATGTTGGCGATCATGGCTTTCCAAAATTTTCTGTCTTTTGTAGCTCTTAATAATTTTGTCTTTTTGTTACTTTTAAAACATGTTTCGCCATGTATTTATTTAAGCTCACTAAGTATGTTATACATTGTTTTCCTCTGTCTCTCCTGCTTTCAATCAGCTCTGTGAGTATCAGATTTTCCAAGCCCTTTTTCCTCATTATATGGTCTAGAAACCTGAATTGTTTGTTTCTAATGTTATGTATGTTTCCTCTTTCTTTCCATTTTCTCTAAAATTTCGTCATTTCTCACATGTTCGGTCCATGGTATCCTCAGCATCCTTCTGTTGAACCACTTTTCTTTTGCTTCAAGTCTCTTCTTCATCTTTGAGGAGATTGTTCAGGATTCATTGCCATATAGGAAGAATGATATTACGTAACAGTTCAGCATTACTTTATTTGTATTTAATGGCATTTTCTCGTTTCTTAATAATTTGCTTCGCTTTTGGTAAGCACCTTTTGCTTTGTTTGTAATTGCTGGATTCTGATATACTTAATATGTAATTTGTATGTTGGACTGTTTCTTCTGCTAACAACAATACAGTCTTTCTTATTGCGATTGATGTTTGTCCTTTCTTCACTACCTTCTGTAGGATTTCTTGTGGTTTTCTTTCCCTGGGTGTTATCAATATGGTGTCATCTGCATACTAGCATCGGCATGGCTGACCCTAGACTCCAAGAGAGCAACAGGCCACGTTTTCTTGGCCTCACGTTTTCCCCTGACTTGAAGTGAAACGATTATATCGAATCAATACCTGCATCTACTGCAGGTAAAGTTGGATCACTAGGGCGTACCATAAAATTTGTTCTCGTCAGAATAAATCTTACACAATTACAAATCTACCAATCATCCGTGCATTGAATAATGTCGCCATGTCTGGTCTGGTTCTTCTGCTGTATATATCAAGATTCATGACAAAATCCAAAGAAGGATCTGTAATGTGATCGATCCTGACCTGGCATCTTGACTCCAGTCAATTTCCCACCGACACGACGTGGCTTCCTTCTGCCTTTTCTATATATATTTTAACGGAAACTGTTCTGAGGGTTTTTTTGTGCCCCGACTACATGAATTTAATCATCCCCAAAACCCATCCCAGTCAGAAGCCTTACTGCCAGATATAGTTTATCATGATACCCAAGATTGAAAAGGAAATAATTGGAAGGGAAATATTTTTCTTGATGGCAGTTCTTTTTTTTTTTTTTGCTTTTCGCTTTTTTTTTTTTCAAATATTTATTTCAATTTGTTTCTGTAGCATTTTTTTTATCGGAACCCTTAACTATACATGCGTTAATATGGGGTAAATAAATGAATTCAAGATATAGCCTCTGATTCCGTGATTTTCATGGATATACTTGAGAAGGGGCGAGTAAATTAATCGAGACGAAATGAATGATGTTCATGATTCATAACTGACATATTTTCAGCAAATAATCAAGTAAAAAATAATGTACTTTGGTACGTTTTTGGATTATGGACATACTAATGTAGGTATCTCCATCTTTTAGATGCAAAAAAACACCACCGCATGAGGAAAAAAAAAGACCCCAAACTTAATAAAAAGAGAGGTGCTCTCGTCAAAATATTTATATTATTAAGAGGGAAGAAGAAAGGAGTTATATTATTAATACTTAACCATTTCTAGCATGTTGGAGATTTTGCTTAAAAAAATCTTCTCTTTTTTTTTCAGCGGTCAAGGTAATATTTACGATTAGTGATTTAGCGCGTTTTTCCGGTGAAAAACACATTGATTTTGAAATCCTGCAAAATTCAAATAATTGTCAGATTTTAATGAAATTTTCAAAACTTGTTCATAAATGAATTAAATTATTTTTGGAATTCGTTTTTTTTTTAGAAAATATTGGTGAAATTATTTTTTTACATATGTTACCCACCCCTATTTAATTAATTTATTTAAATTTCCTCTGGGAAATTTATTTCATTAGTTAAAAGTATGATTCTCTGGAGAATGTAAATCATCAATGTTTTTTTTTCAAACTGCTACGCATTTCCTGAAAATTTACCCCAAATCGTAAGAGTAAAAAAAAAAAATGTAATAAAGCTATCAAATTTTTAAATTAGAAAAACTTTTAATTGCTTTTATAAATAAGATTTATTAAGGACACTATTATTTTAAGAAAAAAATCAATGAATAATGAATTTTAAAATTTTTTAATTATAGTAAATTATATCATATAAACCTTTTAAAATTCGGCATTACTTTCATCCGGTTAGATCCGGTTTGTTATTAAATGAAAACTATATTTACTAATCAAAAATTGAAAAGCTTAATAAAAATCAAGATTTTTAAAAAATATTTTAAATTTATATATATATATATATAAATATTATGTAACGTGCAAATTTTTGAATGTATGGTCGACCATAACAGACATTATCCGAAAATAAAATCCATGCCTATAGTACATTTAAAATCGACATTTCTAAAATTAGATTACGGAGAATATTTTCCAAGATTTTAAAGATTACTGTGTATTTTAAAAAAATATAACCTCATTTTCTTAAATTATGTGTAGATCGCCTCGTCAATTATGTAAAACATGTCGATGTCGGTTTAAAAACACAACTACAGTTTTGTTTTAAAAATAGATTTCTGCGTTATTTTAAAATTAAAGCAATTTTTATTTTCAAATCATACTTTAAATACATTTCAAATTATACATTAAATCAGCTAATATTCCTCATTCAAAGTTTCAGGAAAGTTTGTTTTATTTTGAGGAATATTTTTTTAAATACCTTGCTATGAAAGACGACTAAGAAAGGGCGCTAATCAGATATTTTAGAAAAAATAGATTCAAATCAATATAATTTCTGTTTAAAATTTACTTATTGGAAATAATAAATTTACTCATTTAGCTTTCAATTAAAGCTAAAATGAAAGCTTCAAGAAAGCTTTTTCATTTATAAAAAAAATATTTTAAAATTTAGGTATCGAAAATGAGTGGAGTTACCTAGATTAATATTTGCTTCATTTGATATGACGTAATTTTATACAATGTGATTAGCTTCTTATGATATTTATTTATTGCCAAACAAAATTGTGAATATTCTCAATGATACATTTATCGTATTAATCCTGTTTTCCTGACAAGATTACAGTCGAGTTGCAACAAGAAGACATAGTTTTTTTTTAATGAGAATCAGTTGAAGCGAACAGACTACGAGAGTTAACGAGAATCCCCGAGATTTATCATAAAGTGTGATATACAGTATTAGAAACGGGGAATCCCAACTATTCAACGGAGTTAAACGGTCATTACACTTCCAATAAAACAATAAGGGAATACAACACAACGATAGATAGATAGATAGATAGATAGATAGATAGATAGATAGATAAAGAACAGAATGAGATAGATAGATAAGAACAGAATGAGATAGATAGATAGATAGATAGATAGATAAGAACAGAAGGAGATAGATAGATAAGAACAGAATGAGATAGATAGATAAGAACAGAATGAGATAGATAAGAACACAATGAGATAGATAAGAACACAATGAGACAGACAGACAGATAGATAGATAGATAGATAGATAGATAGATAGATAGATAAGAACAGAATGAGATAGATAAGAACAGAATGAGATAGATAGATAGATAGATAGATAGATAGATAGATATGAACAGAATGAGATAGATAGATAGATAGCTATAAACAGAATGAGAGATAGATATGAACAGAATGAGATGGATAGATAGATATGAACAGAATGAGATAAATAGATATAAACAGAATGAGATGGATAGATAGATATATAGATAGATAGATAAATAGATATGAACAGAATGGGATAGCTAGATAGATAGATATGAACAAAATGAGATAGATAGATAGATAGATATGAACAAATGGAGATAGATAGATATGAACAGAATGAGATAGATAGATATGAACAGAATGAGATAGATATATAGATAGATAGATATGAACAGAATGAGATAGATATATATATAGATAGACATGAACAGAATGAGATAGATATGAACATAATAAGATAGACAGATAGATATGAACAGAATGAGATACATATATAGATAGATAGATAGACATGAACAGAATGAGATAGATAGATATGAACAGAATGAGGTAGATAGATAGATAGATATGAACTTATAGATAGATATAAACAGAATGAGATAGATAAATAGATATGGATAGAATGAGATAGGTAGAGAGCTTGAGTTACTGATAGATAAGAACAGAATGAGATAGAGAGATAGATTGGTTGATAGATACGAACTGGTTGACATAGATACGAATGTACTGAGATAGATACGAACAGATATGAAGAGACTCTATATATATATATATATATATATATATATATATATATATATATATATATATATATATATATATATATATATATATAGTAGTTCATATTAACTAAACCCTGCTTATTTTTGCCACTTGTCCAGAAGTACGGAGAATTTGACGAGACTCGAAGTAACTACTTATTAATAACGGTCAATGAGACTAATACTTTATCTTTTATTTCAGGTCAACCGCACTTGTCTACAAGTTACAGACCAAATGATTGAATAAAATGCAGTCGTCTCTCAACTGAACGTTTGTCAAGTTTCTTTCTTGACCTCTCTCTACCACTCTCTTTCTATGTATGTATGTATGTATGCATATATATATGCGCTAAGACGAAGTGACAAGTCATCGTGGCCGAGGGGTTGAGGGTGTTGACCTTGTTCAGATTGCTGATCACGCTAGATAACACGCTTCTCACTCAGAAACTGTAACTAAGGTCTACTCAACATAGATGAAGTATAAACCGCTGGTGGTCTCTGTGGGTGTTGAACAAACACAAAATGTACCTGAACAGGCGTCTGCCATAGGGATTTGCTTGACGTCCTAACAGACCGGTATCTTCTGGTACGAGTAGCCAGTTATTATTACTATTAGGTAGATAGATACATAGGTGGATACATAGATAAATATGAACTGAATGACATAGATAGATAGACAGATATGAACATACAGTTATTATATATATATATATATATATATATATATATATATATATATATATATATATATATATAATAATTCCAGCGGTTAAAAGAGTTTCGAATTGTTTCTTTTTAATACTACATTTTCTCTTATTCTACCAATGAAATGTTATATCGAACGTTTTGCTTATTTTGTTAATTTTCTTTTTTGAAAGCGAAAATTCAAGAAAAACATAGATACTTAAAATATATTAAATATGATAGATGTATACAGAATGAGTTAGATAAACAGAAATAGATAATGAACAGACCAAGGTAGATAGTTT
Organism: Acanthosepion lycidas; assembly: GCA_963932145.1. Classification (NCBI taxonomy): domain Eukaryota; kingdom Metazoa; phylum Mollusca; class Cephalopoda; order Sepiida; family Sepiidae; genus Acanthosepion; species Acanthosepion lycidas. The sequence continues at coordinate 27,991,749 of OZ010574.1, read as the reverse complement.
GATAGACAGATAGCTAGACAGATATGAACAAACCTGATATATATATATATATATATATATATATATATATATATATATATATATATATATATATATATATATATATATATATATATATATATAGAGAGAGAGAGAGAGAGAGAGAGCGATAGATAGATAGATAGATAGATAATGGTTAAAAGAATTTTGATTTTATCAATAAATAATTTTTCCTCTTTATTCATAATTTTCAATAACTTTTACGTGTTTCTTTCCATGACTATGTTTTTTAATGTCTTCTTTAATTCTGCCGGTGCAATTTAGTATTTAATATTATATTTGCTTCTTGATTTACTTTCTTGATAGCAAAAAAAAAAAAAGAATGGAAACACTGCATACTTCATTTCTTTTCGGGTGGATTTTTTATTTCATTTGTAAGTTCTTAGAATTGACTTCATCGCTACTGAATCTGCTTTCTTATCAAGACTCAGATCGATTGTGCTTTTGTTTTTCTTACTTAACTTTTTTTTTTATATCACACTACATCAGCAATAATTCAAATTAATTAAAGCTTTCGAAGTCTTCCAAGAACAAGCCAGAATTTAAATATCTATGAATAACAATGTTGTCAATCTGCATCTGTGGCGGCTTTCTGATTATTATAACCGGAAGCGAATTTAGCACTTGTAAAGATGGATAATGGTCAAAGTGAGAAATAGATTCTATTGTAAAGTGATTGTTAGTTTTGTATTCAACGTGTAATTAAAAAATCCTGCATTGTGTAGTTGATCAGCATCACTATCTGGGTCGTTAGCGGACTAACAATATCTATCTATCTATCTATCTATCTATCTATCTATCTATCTATCTATCTGAATAGTCCTGTGTATAACGATATACGATATTCGAGAGCAAAGCTTCTGATCGTGCGTTTAGAGGTTTTTTGGGCGGGTAGAACCAACTCTTAATTAGTGTTGTTCCCAGGCCTAACTTGACCTGGTGAGATAACACCTGTTAGTGCCCCAGCTATGGCTAAATAGTGACTCCCGAACTAAAACAAAACCCTTTCAATTTTTGCATGAGATAACCAATAGAGATCGATATGCCGTTAAACAAAATCAAGCAAACAACCAACGTGAAGAACTCTTTCATGAAATTAATCCATATAATATTCAGCAATTTCTTAAAGAAATCGAACTGTATTCCAAAATATAACCTTCATAAAACTATAACATAAAGCACATATATCACCGCCTCTAGTAGTTATGTTCACACAAATATGTATATGCACGAATGCTGAGTATCATCTACCATGTATTCAATTGTGAAAGCAGAATAACATTTATATTTATTATTTTAAAGTCTAGCAAAAGGTAAATATCGCCATGAAATAAACCCTGAAGGTGTTAAACAAGCAAATCAATCAATCATTCGATCAATCTAAAAGCCTAACACGCTAGTTATCACTTTATGGATAACTAACAATCGATACACTTTCGCAGTTTCAAGAACTTTCTTACTCAGCTTATATTGAGAGAGCTACTTAAATTATCATCGCTTTGTCACTTCTCAAAACCTGTTCAAATTTCTAATTGGATGTTGTGTGGAAGTTCTACTTGGTCATGCCGAGAACTTTTCATCTTTTCTTTCAGTCTTATTCCAGACGTTTTTCCCACTCACTAGATCTGAAGTTTGCAATTGCCAAAAGCTATCAATAAATAACTACAACGCAACCCCACTTGTTCTCCAACGAATTTAACCGCGATTTACTGTATATCTGCCGACCGAAATATGCATGACTGTGGCCTCTGTTCGTTTTGGGACAATATCTGGCTCAAGCGATGACGAGACCAATCTTCTGTGCGTCCCAAGACGAAAACTACCCGAAGCAACTGCAAGATATATGTAATTTAGCGGTCACAAGAGGGTGAATACTACTAGCTGGAGCAGATACCCGGAAAAATTAGGATTAAGACAAGATAGAATGTGTTTTATGAGAAATATCTTTTTTTTCTGATTTTATGTGTCGTTAAACGAAAACATCGGGGGAACAGGATCCCCCTTTCTGTGGGCAAAGAAATCGCACAGAATGAGAAGAAATCAATATAATTACTTGTAGCAAACCCCTTTGCCTAGAACGGATTACTTAGTCACTCAGACCGTGTCTGAGATATTGAAATATATATTTTATGAGAAACTATATGCATTTGGGGGTATTCAAGCTATTCTATTGGAATGAGAATAAGATTTAAATTATATGTCAGCAAACAAAATATGTATACATAAACACACGTTTTATCTATCTTTCTATCTATCTATCTATCTATGTATCTATGTATGTATGTATGTATGTATGTATGTACGTATGTATCTATCTATCTATCTATCTATCTATCTATCTATCTATCTATCTGATTATGTTAATACCTACCTATCTATCTATCTATGTAGTGTAATTTTCAGTAAGCCTGTCTTGTTAGATCAATTGCAACTGAGTAGTGGGTTCGATTCTCACTGGGTTGTCTGTACTTTTCGGATATATATATATATATGTATATATATATATACACACACACACACACACACACACACACACACATATATATATATATATATATATATATATATATATATAAGTGAACATTGAAGTCAACACTCCGAGGCAACAGGCTGTTTTATGCTGGACGCAATCGTCATTTTTATATTTATATTTACATACGCTCTATCTCTGATATTGAGCACTTTATCCGATAAATATAGCATACCATAAAACTATATTTCTTCATATATATATATATATATATATATATAGTGTGTGTGTCTGTGTGTATGTCGTAACCTAGAATGGGTTACTGAATAAGGAATAACCAAAACGGTGGTTGGAAATGAAATACATTTTCGCCAGCGGCCTGAAGTAGGTAAACCACTGCTACTGGTGGAATACTTAGACAGCATATTAACCCCCACTTACAATAGTGGCCAACGTATTTATGAGGTTTTGGGCATACCCATTAGTGTTCATAAGTACGGTATATATATATATATATATATATATATATATATATATATATATATATATATATATATATGTAGCGAGAGAGAGATTAAGATAGATAGATGCAGATGCATATATACACATATATGTTGATAGATATGAAGAGATATATTGTTACCAAGCATCTCACTGTCTGAAGAATTGGAAGATACGAGAAAATGTAATGTTTTCGTCACATTAAATCCTGGCAACCCTATCACTTTGATTACAGTCGACGGGAAAAGGTCATAGGTAGAAAGCTTTAATTAATACCACATTTTATGGTGAGCCTTAATGGGATTAATTATAGACATATATGAACAGACTGAAACAAACAGTGATCGGAAGAAGGCGAGTAAGATTACTAGAGATAAAAAGAGCGATAAACAAAATGGTGTTGGTTTTAAGTTAGCGATGGTGTAGCTGAGACGAAGAATTGATATTGCTTAGGGAAGAAATTCTGACATTCATTTACATCAATGATTCCGTTATATGGTACCCGAAGAAAACATGAGTGTAATTTTTTTAAAGCATTTCACCCCAAGCAAGACGGGTGTGCCAATAGCACACAAGGGGTTACAGAAGTTGGAGCAAGAGTAATGAGGCGTGATAGAGGAAAGGATGAAGAGGAGGACGGGGAATAGGTCAAGTCATCTGGAAATGTCGATTGACATTGCATTTGAATAGTTGGAGGGAAGCAAGTAAGGCGAAGGGCGTTCCACAGACGAGAAGTGCGAGACATAAAGCTTTTGGTGTACACGGCTGCATTTAACAGTGAAAGGGAGAGACTGGGATGTCAACCTAGTAGTACGTTAAATTCATGCAGTTTGGGGACTAGCAAAAATAGCTCGTCGGAGCACTTACTGTGAAAATATTTGTAGAAAAGACAGAGGGAGGCGACGCCACATCTGTGAGAGAGCAACTATAAACGAGATGCCAGATCAGAGACAACCACATTACATATCCGTACCTGGATTTTGTTGAACAAGAGGGGCTCCAGACCACATATGACAGCAATATTCCATGCAAAGGCGAATGGTTGATTTATATTTTTGAAGGATGGATTCGGGCGAGAAAACCTTTTTGGCGGGACTCAGGGAACCAACTATCTCTGCGGTAGATGAAGCTATTGATTCAATGTAATTGTCTCAAGGTGAGACCATGCAGTTGCAAAGAGGTGCTCTCGTGGAGTTGAGCATCAAACATTCCAATGGGAGGCAGGGACGTTTCTCTGTGGTGGGTAATAGCAGTTTTGCTTTTGAGTCATTAAAGTTAACCGGCCAATTCCTGCTCCAGTGTACAACCGATTGGAGGTCCTTTACGAGACCAACGGTCAGGTTAGTTTTGTCAGCAATAGGAGATTTTCTATGGGCAGGCGCAAAGTGTGGTGTCGTCTGCATAGATGCCTACTTGGGAACTGATAACATCGGGGACATCGTTAATGAAGAGAAGGAACAGTTTAGAACGCAGGATAGAGCCATGGGGAACACCTGCGTTCGTTATATGTTACCCGAAGAAAACATAAGAGTAATGAAGAAAAGGCTTAAGAAAGAGTAATGAGGAAAAAAAAGAATATTATATACCGTATGTACTCGTGTAACGGGCGATCTCACGTATCGTGAAACTCCCCGCAAAATAAAATCCTGTATTAAGCGAGTTATTATGAGAGACTAAAGGTCTTTTCCTTTCTGACTTTTATTACATCTTCATGTTAAATAAGTTCAAAAAGTAAAAGAGAATGATAAAAGTATCGTTAGTAACGCTATACTCGTTGCGTAAACGCATACAGCCATAATAAACTGAACGGGAGACAGCTAAACATCTTATAAACGTAAAAAAGAAAGAAAGATGCATATTCGCTCTTTTTGTATTTTATATGATACTAATGAGCAATATGAAATTGTTCTCCATAAAATATGACTAGAAAATGTAATGAAGATTTGAGGAAGAACGAACAGAAGGAAACAAAGATCGATACTGTAACTATCCTTAGCTTATATTTAAAATGAAATGAAATGTTTATTGGAAAAAGTGTTTACCGTATCTACACGGGTAACGCGTGATCTTGCGTATCGTGTAACCCCCAAAACTTTCGCTTATAAAAAATGATTTCATCATTTATATCGGGTATCATGCGAATCCCTTTTTTGAGAAACCAAATTCCAATAGATTAACCTCTTCTCCTTTATCACTTTATCCCATCTTCTACTTAAATAAGTTACAAAGGTAAAAGAGAATGATAAAAGTATCGTTAGTAACGTTATACTCGTTGCGTAAACGCGTACAGCCATAAACAACCAAACGAGAAACAGCTAAACATCTTAGAAACGTAAACAATGAAAAAGCTGGATATTCGCTATATTTTTATTTTATAATACGATAATAATATGTGAATATTAAATGCATTATTATTGGATACAGTTAAGGAAAACATCAGTTTTATCAAAATTATATTTATTTTAAATACAATTCTCTATTTGACTACAGTAAATGGATATATAGTTTGGTCAGACGTGTAACCAGGGCCAGCAGTAGATAGGCTAATTTTATATCTCGTATACGATACAACTCCTTTAAAGTTAGTGTGGTTAGGTTTTAAAAGTCGTATGATACGCGAGGGTGTACTGTATATATATATATATAAGAGAGTATCATATATATATATATATATATATATATATATATATATATATATATATATATATATATATATATATATATATACATTGCATGCTAAATTATTAGGTTGGTCCAAAAATAATGACGTAATAATGTCGTCTTTTGACGTTAAAGAATACGTCAAAAAACGACATTATTACGTCATTATTTTTGCAACAACCTAATATTATCGAGATAACTTTTTTCTAATATTTCAAAAACTGTCCAATCAATTCACACAAAATTTTCACACGATGTTAGCAACACTGACCTGCTCAATCACTGAAATTTTCGTACTCATCTGCGCAATGTAAAGGTTTAGTAAAATTCCCAGAATTGAGCAAACAAAACGTTTATTAATGTTGCACATGAATGTTTATGATCAAAAGAAGCTAATAAATAAGATAATCAAACAAATATTAGCAGATACAAACAAAGGCACAGGTTTAAAAAAAATAATAGGGAATGTGCTTTCCCAATTTAGAAATTACTTGAAGAAGTCGACGATCCATAGAATTTGTTAATTGTTGGATGTCATCTGCTGTAATGCCGCGAGATATGTCAAGAATTGCTTCCCACAACTCAGCGTTGCTCCTGAATTGTGGCGTAGTCTTCGCTTCATGATGCTCCAAAGGTTTTCGATTGGGTTCAGATCCGAACAATTTGCTAGCGACTTCATTTTTTGATGGCCATCGAAGCCTAACTGTTTCAAATATTCAGTAATCTTGTGAGCAGCATGTGAGGGAGCATTATCTTGCATAAAATCAATGGCCCTTCTGAAGGCAACTTTTGCCTTATTATCCACGGCCCAAGATGCTCCTTTATAAACGCTATGTATGCATCAGCAGTCATTTTGACGCCATCTGGTACTCTCCATAGGCCCACTAATGTTTTTTCCAATAATACCACCCGAGATCATTATGCCTCCACCGCCTTGTTGGCGTCTCAAACGCTGATGGCGATTCTGTCCGTTCATTACCCAGCCTTTGCACCATCTATCTGGCCCATCTAGTGTTGCTCGAGTTTTGTCTGTTAACAAAACTTTAGAGAAGTCAATCTTCATATTGTCCTCGGTCCATTTCCATCGATTTTGAATGTGATTTCTCGTCAACAGAGGCTTCGATACAGGTTTGACTGTTGTTGCCATTTCCCTCAGATACCTACACCGAGTACTTTTAGACACAGTATGATCCCCAATGCGACTGAAAAGCTCTTGATTGGTAAGTCCAGGGTCATTCGTGGCCTCTCGTTTAAGTCGTGACATGAGACGACGTGAAATAACCCTCGGCTTGCCTGTGTCTACCCTATTGCGAACTTGTGTAGGGTCGGCGGTGAA
>OZ010574.1:27972242-27979742 GCA_963932145.1 Acanthosepion lycidas | reverse complement strand
AAAAGCTGGATATTCGCTATATTTTTATTTTATAATACGATAATAATATGTGAATATTAAATGCATTATTATTGGATACAGTTAAGGAAAACATCAGTTTTATCAAAATTATATTTATTTTAAATACAGTTTTACTTTTTTACTACAGTAAATGCATATATAGTTTAGTGAACGGTGTAGCTATGGTCAGCATTACATATGCTAATTTAATATATCGTATATGATGTGACCTCCTTTAAATTAGTTTCTAAATAAGGTCTTCAAAAGCTGCATGATATGATTTTGTGCTGTATTTGTGCTGGAAATCGAAGAGTTTATCGTTCTGGTGATTTGATGAAAAGCAACAGTAAATAGGATGGAATAAAACAAGTATCTGTGTATATATATATATATATATATATATATATATATATATATATATATATATATATATATATATATATATATATATATGTTTCTGATACGAGGTATTATGTGTCGTTTTTTTTCTCTGGCGATAATAACAACAAAAATTGCAATATGAGTTCTGATAAAAAAATTGATGGATAATAGCAAAAATTGCAATATGAGCACTAAAATTGGTTGCCGATAACAATAGGTTTATAATACTCAAAAATTCATACCCAGATGTCCTCAAGGACTTTCTATTTATATTTATTTTCAAGGACACATGGCAAAATGGTTTGGGGCGTTTGTTAGATCCAATGACAGGACCCAACGAGTGTGAGTTCAATACCCGGTTAAGGCAGTAGAGAACATTCAGAGGGAAATTGACAGGAGATAACTGATAACTGACATCCATTAAACATGGTACGTGTAACTAGAACAGTCTACCCCAGCGAAATAAAGGGTTCAGTTCGACATTCAAACCACCTGAAGAAGGCGGTTGTAATAAATATGGCGACAATGATGAGGAATATAAATAAAAATAATAAATAATAATAAAAAAACTAGTAATAAAATATACATATTATAATTCTTATTATAATTATTTTATAAAAATATGATTCCATCGCGACAAAGAATATTTCTGTTTCAAAACTGAAATTTAAATTTATAAATTTAATTATAAAAATTAAATTAAAATCCATAGTTTCGTTCCATTTTCCAGCAACGTTAGGAATAACTTTCTAAGAAATTTTCTTAATTTATAAGCGTAGACGGTATTAATATTATGAGTTGTTAACGTTAAGGAAAATTCAATGTATTTTGATTCGGGATGGTTGGATTTTAATTTCCCTAGACAGCTTATGTATCCAATATATGTTACTTACAAAGTCAGTTTAAGTTTAGATGGGTTGGGGGTGCCTTCTAACAAACGTATACATTCGTTATTCAGCAAAGTTGTCTGGGTTTTCAATGATAAAAAAAATTTGGTATTTTTATTTATCTGCTTAATTAATATTATTATCCACAAATATTTTCTAAAAGGTCATTTAAATATATGTAAGTGTTAATATTTAAATTTTATTCTTACAGATTTAAAGTACCATTCCTCCTTCCAATAGCTAATACACTATACAGTATTTTTACAAATAAATATATTAGAATTTTATTACAAATGAATGATCAAAGATAAAAATGAATGAGTCATTTCTCTTCATTATTAATTTTTTCAAAATTAATTAATACTTAAGGATAATATTTGACAGTGCCTACAAAAATAGCTATTTCATTTCTTTGGTTTAGTAATTTTTTATTTTTCAAAATCTTAATGTATAATTTTTCATGTATGCATAAAGGACATGGGTCATTTTATGACCTAGAAGCTCTAGAGTTTCTTATTAATTTCTATTTTACCGTCGGTGTTTTATTGGTTTCTTTTAACTGTTTATATGAGGCACTGTTTTTTTTTTAATAAAGATAATTTCTAAGAACACCGGATCATAAATCTTAATATTCTTTCTTATTATTTTAATACATGTACATATTATAATTCTATTTTCTTTCTGATCACGGGGAAAGACGTAAAAGTTTGTTGCAGTGAGTAAAAGAAAGCGAGAGAAACTATTATGTTTTCCGTCAATAAAATGGAAAACCTTGAAAATTTCAATTTTTCTTATTTGTACCCTCTTACTTCTTTAAATAATGGCCCTCGTTTATACTTATGTTAGTTATTTCAATATTTTGTTAAAGTTGATAATCTCAAATATTTAACTATGCAATAGGGGAATTTCCACGGGGATATCCTCGTTGTAGAACTATTAATGAGCTTATTTAAGAGTTAACTTAATAAATTATGACTCATCAAATAAGAAAAACCATTAAATTTTCACGGTTATTTTTTTGTATTAATAAATTATACACTTTATTGCAACATATTCAAGTTGAGCAACATCGATCGAGAGCAAGAGAAATACGAAACATACAGATAGATAGATAGAAATATATGTACAGATTTTAAGTATTTAAATGTAGATATAGATATGAAGAGATTTTAGATCTGAAAAATAATAGAGAAAGACAGACTGTGATATAGATTGATAGATAATGAACAAATTCATATATTACACACACACACATACACACACACACACACACACACATATATATATATATATATATATATATATATATATATATATATATAAAGAGAGAGAGAGAGATGGGTAGATAGAAATAAACTGAGATAAATATGTAATGAACAAACACAGATAAAGTATATATATATATATATATATATATATATATATATATATATATATATATAGAGAGAGAGAGAGAGAGAGAGGCGGAAATAAGCTGAAATAGATAAAAGCAGATCTAGATAGATAAATCGATAATGAAGACTGAGATAGATAGAGGCATGCGTAATGAAAAGACTGGGATATAAATAGATAATGAAGACTGATACACCCCCATATATATATATATATATATATATATATATATATATATATATATATATATATATATATATATATGTAGATAGATAGATAGATAGATAGACAGGTACGAAACAAACTGAGACAGATATGTAGACAGATAGACAGGTACGAAACAAACTGAGACAGATATGTAGACAGATATATATGAAAAGACTTAGATATGAACAAACGTATCAATAGATAGATAGATAGATAGATAGATAGATAGATAGATAGATAGATACGAACATATATTACATATCTATGAGTCTACCAATCGTCCCGGCTCTGAATATTACTGCCACATGTGGTCTGGTGCTCCTGCTAAATATTTAGAGATTTTTGATAAAATCTAAATAAAAATCAGTAATATTATTGATCTCGATCTGATGGGCACGGTTACAGTCACTTTCCCACCCGCCATCAGTTTGTTTCCCCGTACTTTTTCTATAAATACTTTCATCATAATTGTTCGGCTGATCTCTTCACTATTCTACCTAGACTCTATGAATTTAAACTCAGTACCAGATTAGCAACAAAGTCTTAGAAATTTACAGTTGAATTGGCCCGATGTAACCATAAATTGTACGCTAACAGCTTCTTTTTTCGCTCTTCTCTTTCGGCTCCAGACTTTCCAGACAACTTTGAGCTTCAAAAATTTATCTACTGTCTTCCTCGTTACTTTTCTATTGTTTTCGCTCCTTAATAATATTTCTGTTTTCTAATTCTTTCCCATCCCCTTGTATGTTAGTGGCTTTGCGTCCTTGCCTGGGTGAAATTAATTAAAAACAAAACAAAAAGCACTACGATGGTAAATGTTGTCAATTGTCAACAGAAGTTTCTCCTAGTGACTTTTTAATTCTTTTTGTGATGTCAGTTTATCTCGGAAAGAAACAATGCAACTATTAATTTTTAAAAAATTGATGAAATTAATGAATGCAAGATTTCACAGTATTTACATTGTTTGGACTATCCTCTTCATCTTTGTTGCCATATTTATCACAACGTTTCGGCCGTTGTACGCTCCGGGCTTCTTCAGGTGGTTGGAATGTCAAACTGAACCCTTTATTTCGCTCACTGGTTAGACTGTTCTAGTTCCACGTGCCATGTCTAATGGATGTCAGTTATCAGTTATCTCCTGTTAATTCCCTCTCCAAGTTTTCCACCGCCTTATCCAGGTATAGAACTGAAACTCTTTGGGTCATGTTACTGGATCTAACTAAGGCCTTTATCCACTGTGCCATGTGTCCTTGAAGAATGCCGGAGCGTACAACGGTCGAAACGTTGCAACAAATATGGCAACAAAGATGAGGATGATGGTCCGAATAATGTAAATAGTGTACATAATACCTCATCTCAGAAATATAGACAGATACTGAAGATTTCACAGGTCCAGCGTAACACCTTATTAGTCAGCCTATGAAAATTTCAGACCGCCCCCGTACATTATTTACATCTGGATTAGTGTTTTCATCTTTGTTCTTGTTTTCAAGACGTTTCAGTCATTGTAAACTCCGTACCTTCATCAGGTGTATATCGATCCGGGTAACGTACAGGGAACTTAGAACTGGACCCTCTATTCAATCTCTGTGAATGGATTGTTCTCGTTCGACTGCCCATGTTTCGGGACATCTCATCCAGTTCTTTGTCTATATTTCTGAAATAAGCTATTGTAATTATTGGCATTATTTACATAATTTACATTATTTACATTGTTTGGGATATCCTCATCTTTATTACCATATCCACGACGTTTCGACCGCTGAACGCTCCGGCCTTCTTCAGGTGACTGGAATTTCGAACTTTATTTCGTCCACAGGGGTAGATTTACTTGTTCCCCGTGCCATGCCTCTTCCGGATGTTCCGTAGCCAGGTATTGAACACACAACTTTTTGGATCAAGACACTGGGTCCAACCAACGCTTTTATCCACATGGCCATGTATCCTGAGAAGGTCGGGGCGTACAACGACCGAAACGTCATGGATATGGTTATAAAGATGAGGGCAGCAGTCCGAACAATGTAAATAACCGTCCAGTTATTATTTAACTGCTCTTATATTTTTCGACCCGGTTCCGGCCGACGGAAAATAACCGAGTGGACTACAACGTTGGTTCATGAATTTGGTGACAATAATTCCGAGTACTCCGCTCCCAGATACCTTGGCGTAACCAAAGTGAGATAGCCCACTAAGTGATAACAGTCACTGGCTTACCTGTTGAGGTCCGTCCTCTTTATATATCTCCCCTTCTCACTTGCTTACTCCAAGACACAATGCAATTACTATGCCCCACCTTTGAAATAAAGCGAGTAAAAAGAAACCTTGAGAAAATTGTCCGTCGTTTTTTGTTTTTTTTTTAGGCTGTGATTGTGCGTTGGGTCTTTGGGGCTTGTGGAATTATCGTTAGATGGCATAAAGCCCGACAAGACACGCAACGAACTATATAATGTGAGTTTTGCTAAAATGATTTCACCCGAAGATGACCGGGGAGTAAACCGAAGAAAAACTTTCTAAAGAAGAATAGGTAACACGATTGAAGCTAAAATGATTATTTCAATAACCAAAGTGTAATTTTCAGATTTTTATAACTCTCAACCGATTTTCAGAAATATTGCGTCTACCCCCGCCCCCGAAAATCTCGTCGCTTTTTCCCGCCTCTTGGACAAATGTCGCTTATGTTATAGATAATCTAAAACTCGAGAAGATGAATTGGACAATCAAATAAATCTCTTGTCATTTTCGTTTTCTATTTGAGATAGGGGGCCGTAATCTGTCACATTTATTTTCCCCTCAAACTGGATTTATTAATATAAGGAGGAAAACATAATCGCCTCCGTAGACATACAATGTCCAGCATAAAAGCAGACATTCATAGAGTGGGTTTCTCTCTACATACAAAATGGCGTCTCCACTCAAGGCCTTATTCATATCTCGCTTTCTCTCAAATACATGCGTGCATACACACACACGCGCGCACATAAACACACGTCTTTTATTTTGGGCATTATCTATCAACTCTGAAAATTTGAGATTTCGTTGCTTTCCTCATAATTAAATTTGAATTATCAGTTAATATCAAAATCTATGCAATAAAATAAAAGATTGAATCTTCATTTTATAAGCAAAAATAACAGATTATTTATTTGTCACCTGTAGATGAAATATGTCGTATGTGAACAAGTATTAAGCAACTTGTAAGCTAATCTTCATTCATTCATTCATTTATTCAGTTGGCGCATTTTGCACCGATGTGGCCACTACTCTCCCCTATTTCTGTTGCAATTAGGGTTCATGGTGACATTCAAGGCAGAATATTACAATGGCTTAACGGTTTCTTTGACACCGGCGATGTTGAAGTTAATTTGTTCCCCGTCTCAGAAGTTCCTCCGGCTATCGGTAAAGACGGCTACCTCTGAGGCGCAGCTCCTACGCCCAGGCTGGTGGTTAGCCAATGACCGCTTGGTATTGGTTGGTTGGGGAGAGGCATTCCCTATCATCGGTCGGCTCGGGAAACCCTTCCCAGTACCCTCACAGGTTGATGCCGTTGACCGGGGTGTGGCCCTCATAGTGCCCTTACAACTTGTTGGCGTCATGTATGAGAGTTAGATGCAGGCTGTGGATCAGTACAGTTCCGCATCTAAATTCATTTGAGTAAAGCAGTCGACGTTTCGGCCGTTTACCCTTCAGCCTTCTTCAGGTGATATACGTTGAAGTTTCGAACAGAACCCTTTATTTAATCTACGGGGTAGATTGTTCAACGGCCGAAACGTCGCGAATATGGGAATTAGGTTGGGAACAACAGTCCGAACAATCTAGTGTAAATAGTTACGACACATCATCGCAGAAATATAGACAGATATGTGTGTATGTAAGCGCCTATTCTGCTGATTAAAATTCCAAGGTGAATATTTCGAGTGAAAGAACTATTTCTATTTTCGATAATATTAAAATATACTTTGCTGATATCAATAGATAATTTCAATTACAAAATGATTAAACGTGGGGAGATAATTTGGAAAATAAATCTAAAGAACAACAAAATTAAACATGAGATCAATAAATAAAGAAAAAGAGTTCTTTAAACCAGAAAAGTCTTGGAAGATAATGCTATCAAGTTTTTCCTTACCACTCGTTAACCTTAATATTCGAGGCCATGAAGCCGTTTTGCGTAACCATTTTATTCGGCTTCCTGTCATTGCCTGTTGTTTAACTGAATTTAATTATGGTTTTTATTTACTAGCTTTTCTGTAGACTTCAGGAAACTGGTAGAACGTGTGTTTCTTTTATTTATTTCGAAACTGCTGCGAAAGGAAATAAAAAAAAAAAAACAATATAATCGTGAAGGATTTGTTTCTGTTTTATGACATTTTGTTTTGTTTTTGAGCTCCCAATTGTTTATTTCCCTCAATACTCACGAATTAAAAGGAATTAATTTAAAATTCTATATCTGTTCATATCTCTTAGTCTGTTCAGGACTATCTATATACCTATTCTCAGATCAATATCTGTCAACGATTTTATCTATATATCTATCCATCTTCCCATCTCTATCATTTTCTTTGTTTTTATCTTTGTTTATATATTTTCAGTCTTTCCCTATCTATCTATCTATCTATCTATCTATCTATCTATC
>OZ010574.1:27952242-27964742 GCA_963932145.1 Acanthosepion lycidas | reverse complement strand
TTCATCTTTGTTGCCATAATTGTCACAACGTTTCGGCCGCTGAAGGCTAGGCCTTCTTCAGCTGGTTGGAATGTCGAAATGAACCCTTTATTTAGCTCACTGGGGTAGACTGTTCTATTTCCACGTGATATGTCTAATAGATGGCAGTTATCAGTTATCCCCTGTTAATTACAAACTCCAAATTCTTCACCGCCTTAATCGGGTATTGAACTCTCACTGTTTGGGTCCTGTCACTGGATCTAACCCGCCTTTATCCACTGTGCCACGTGTCCTTGAAATAAAGGGTTCAGTTCGACATTGAAACAACCTGAAGAAGGCCGGAACGTACAACTTCCGAAACGTTGTGATAAATATGGCAACAAAGATGAGGACAATAGTCCGAATAATGTAAATAGTGTACATAATACCTCATCTCAGAAATATAGACAGATAATGAAGGGCCGTAACGTTGTAATAAATATGGCAACAAAGATGAGGACCATAGTACGAATAATATAAATAGTGTACATAATACCTCATCTCAGAAATATAGACAGATAATGAAGGGCCGTAACGTTGTAATAAATATGGCAACAAAGATGAGGACCATAGTACGAATAATGTAAATAGTGTACATAATACCTCATCTCAGAAATATAGACAGATACTGAAGGGCCGAAACATTGTAATAAATATGGCAACAAAGATGAAGACAATTATCCGAATAATGTAAATAGTGTACATAATACCTCATCTCAGAAATATAGATAGATACTGAAAGGCCGAAACGTTGTAATAAATATGGCAACAAAGATGAGGACAATAGTCCGAATAATGTAAATAGTGTACATAATACCTTATCTCAGAAATGTAGACATATAGCTTTTTTCTTATTTACCCAGTTTATATATAAATCTTTCTTTTTCGGACAGTTTATATGCAATTCTTTCTCACTTTTTTTTTTTTTTTGCTTTTTCCTTTTTCATCTCGTTTATATATAACTCTTTCTTTTTTTCTTTTCCTTTTTAGCTTTTTCCACGCTTTCTTTCTTTTTTTCTCCAGCCATTTCATGTTGACTTTATTTTGTCTGGTTGCTTCTTTTCTTTTTTTTTTCTTTTCATCTTTTACTTTCTTTCTTTTCCTTTTTCTATGTTCTCAGCCATTCCACATTTTTTTCCTTTTCTTTGTTTTGGTTGTTTCCTTTCTTTAATATGTCTTCTCTGTTTTTCACTATCTCATCTTACATTTCTTTCTTTCTTTGTTTTTTTTTTCTGTTTTTACTTTCAAATTTTCTCTTAACCAACTGTATTTCAGGAATTTTACATTAAAAGAGAAAATATGCCGTAAAGATTCGGGGTCAAACGAGTTAAATAATTCAAACACGCGAACTGTTAAAGTAATAATCGAAACCACTTTAAGTGAATTAATGATTTATTGAAAGACAGATTCACGTTTCCAGATGATTCTTTTCCAATCAGCTGATTGAAAAAAGCTGTAAAGGGGAACAACTAACCCACCGGTAGATGGCGGAAATATTTATCGATCTATATCTGTTTATTTCTGTTTCAATCTGTTCGTATCTATCTCGCTCTATCTGTACATATCTATCTATCTGTGTATATCGAGGAAACGTGTATGATAATGTGGAATATAGCTAATATGAGATGGCTTTCGTCCTTTTAAATTTAATCGGACTAAATTTGTTATCTTGGTGTGACTACACATGCGCACAAACGAGGGATGCTGGGATTTTAAAATTTGAAATATTTTATTTATTAATTACAAAAAAATAGCCGATTTCATTTACACTTTTTTCATTTGGTTTCCATGACTTTCGTCATTAGATATCCCACACTGTGATAATATAAGTTCCACGAGGAATGGTGAAATACTGTTAGAACCAGGACACAATGTGGATGACCATGCGATCAAGGCACTTTTCAAAAATTTTCTTTGTAGTGAAATATTTTCTTCTTGGATCAGAGTAGATTTTTTTTTATTTTAAATTTGTTGTCAATCTCGTTATGGTGGGCAACTAATACACTTGATGTATTGTTTTGTAAAATGTCCCTACACACACACACACACACACATATATATATATATATATATATATATATATATATATATATATATACAACATGCAGAAAGTTTGGAGACGCCTTCTGTATTTCGAAGAGTCGCCTAACAATTGAAACCAAAGTAAATGTAAATTATGTCCCCTAATTCGTGGTCTATATATATATATGTGTGTGTATGTGTGTGTCTGAGCACGTGCATTCATGACAATGTGTCCGTCAGTGGACATTGAAATTTGTAATGACACTTTCGTCATAACATTAATACAATCATACCTTTATCTATCATTGTATTACTCTCTCTCTCTCTCTCTCTCTATATATATATATATATATATATATATATATATATATATATATATATAGTGATACCTCGGCTTAAGTCTTTTCTATTTAAGTTATTTTCGAAGATACCTCAGCTTTTCTTAAATATCATATGGATAAATATAACTCGCCTTAAGTCGTTTTACTCGAGTTTACGACGGCCGTTAAACAATTAGAAACTTGAAAACGCTAAAGTTACAATAACACATATAAAAGCATATTTAAATAAGTTTATGAATAATATTATGTATAATATATATATATATATATATATATATATATATATATGTATCGTTAGTAATCATAACGCCATGTCGTATATTTTGGATCATACTTGCGGTTGTCCATGACTCAAGACATTAAATACTTTGGCTATGTTGTCAAGAGAAAATGGTCTCGTGAAGATATGTGTAGGAAATGCTATGAAAAAATTATCAAATTTAAAATGTGTCAGGTTGGATCATTAATGTTCACTAAACTTTTATTATGTTGTATATTGTGATAAACTCGTTATTCTACATTTCAGTTTTTCTCCTAATGAAAATTTGAAAAAAATACTTGTCAGTACGCCGGAATTCAGCTTGCCCGGGATGCCAGCAACCCTAGGGCCGGCCTTGAACACAAATCATACATTATAACACTTTTAATAGTAATCATCTACCATGAGTGGCTAATGCAGCTTTGTATCGAATAAATATAAGAATTAAAAACGTTGTTGGTATATACATGATGAAATGTGGCCTTTCCTGTAGCATTATTCTCCTTTATCAATCAATCATTTAATCTCTTTAGATGAAGGGGCAATCGATATATTTCATACTAATTGGGAAAAAATTCAAAACCACATTTCATTCATATCGAAATTCTCTACCAAGAGTGGTTTTCAAGTATTGAGTGAACATTAGTTTAAAATGTAACGTTATAATGTAAAATAAATGAGATTAATTTAAGTTTATGTATTAAGAAGAAAAAAATGTCCTGATTAATAAACAGTCAAACAGTTTGTTGTAAATATATCGATTTTCTGAAATATGATAGATTTGACAGGGGCTGATGACAGTCACAAGTCCCATAAGAAAATGTAAAACAAGCAGGATGGTTTGTGAATTGACTAATCAGCAAATAACTAGTAAGCTAGACTATCTTTTTCGAAAAGGCATTCCTCGCTCCAAAACACATTAGTTGATTTTATGTGTTGCTTGCGAGCAAATGGCATGAAAAAAAGTTGAAGTAGGGAAGTTCTCTCCCTTGTTTTGCTCTCCGTTGCTGACGAGTGGTCATCAGCATTTCGTTGCTGGTAACAATGGAATTGAGCCTATACACACTCTAAGTTCTGTAACATTTATTATTACAAGAAAGCCTTTCGCTTGGCAACAAAATGTATTTTGACTTTCAGTGGGAATTCTTTGAGGCATTTGAAGACCCCCACCACCGACGTAACGCACTTCGAAGGGACTTCTGTAGTTCATAAAACGCCAGTTAGAGCCGCATACTACATACTCTTGAAGTAAAAGAAAATCACATCTCTGTTGTTTAGGATAATCTTTCAGGCATTTTCACTGAAAAATAAAGTTATATTCCAGGATAGTTGCTTTCCGAATGAGCAAAACGTGGTGTGCATGGTGTGATTTAGGACTAATTCTTTTTGTTATCACTTGCCCCAACTAAGACAATAGAAATACCAACACGCAAGGGGTTATTAGCAGCGAAAGAAACAGAGAATAATAGAACAAGGAGACGGGTGACGATGTACACTTCATTTGAATCTTTAAAGATTAATTGGAAATGCAAAAAGCCGGAAATGAGAGTTTCAAGGAAATAAAATTTTAGCATAGAGGTTACGGTTACATCGACTCATTACAACTGTAATATGATGAGACCTAACTGCCAATCTAGCATTAGGCTGGCATTCATAAAATCTAGGCATCAAAACAGAAACTTAATCAGAACAATTACCATGAAACTATTTATAGAAAAAGCACAAGCTACCTTATGACAGTGGGAAAGTGCTGAAGCAAAGATGCCAGGTCAGGACCGATTATATTGCAAATTCTCTTTTGGATTTTGTCGGGGATCTCGAGAGGCATAACAAAACATGAGAGCAGATATGGCAGCAGTTTGAGATTTTCAAGAGTTTTCTGAGTCGTTTAAGTAGTTATTGTTATGTTATAAAAGAGTTCTATCACTATTGATCAAAGTGTGGTGGGTATTTCTTTCTTCAAAGGAGATTACGTTCTGTCCAGCTGTTCACAGTAAAGGTCTGAGTTAATTGGCCGACCAACCACCACTATTTTAAGGAGGATGATTGAAATCCCGCCAAACATTAATTAGAAACGTTTTCCATATCTTATTTTGACATAGGTTCTGGAAATTGTCAGTTATCCAGTCGTTATTTTTAGTATCTGGGTTTTGTAAGTTAACAATTTCTCATTGTATATCATAGATTAATAATATAAGTTAACCCAGCGTAGATGTGTATATCTTATGCCATTGTTGATTTTAGTACGGCCTGGATTTGTAAACGATAAAGAACCTATCTAAAAAAGATATGCGCTTATAAAAATAAGATTTTCTGGTTCGACATGCTGTGAATGACAGCACACGGTCGTTCATATTTGCCATCAATAATTTTAGTTTAGTTTAGGATTATGTCGTTAAAGAAGAACGCAGAATGGCTCGGCCGGAATGGTACGGTAAACGTGAAGAATAATTTCTGGAATGTTAAATCATTTTTTAAATCTTTTCCCCTCAATCAAGGCGATAATGCCCCTAAGACGCGGTGTGTTACAGCGAGTGAAAGAGAATGAGAAGACCTTATTGAGGAGAAATGAGAAAAGGGCAATAACTGATCCGTATTCACGAAAACAGAAGATATCGATTGATGTTGCATTTATTTTTTTGAAGATAGTAGGTGGCGGGGAAGCAAGAAATTGGAAGCAAGTCCCGGCAGCTGTTCCACGGGACTGGACACCTTTCAAATTTGGGGTTGCGCTCTGTCCGAAAAACAGCGACACAACTGAGAGATGATAAACGAGATACGATAAACGGAATCTCGCAAGTTCGACTCACGTATCGCATTCTACCCTTCCCGTTAGTACTTGGGCACTTATATAGTCTCTATGTCTTAGCTATGTTAATTAGGCAGTCATTTACATATCAATATAGAAATAATAAAAGATTATAATAAAAGATATAAATTATGAGTGAATACATGGTAACGATAACAAAGGGAGGAAATAATAATTTGTGTACAAAGCCCAAGAGCCACTCGAGATAGAGAGTTACAGATTAAGAGGCATCGTTTATACGGATATGTGAGGAAGATAACTGTTAACTCTAGGTTTGAGCAGGTTACGATTATAGTGACTGCGAAGCATCCTTTCGGGAGTCAGTTCCACAGAGCAGCCCTTTGTAGGAAAAGATTCTTGAGTGTAACTTACATCTCACCAATATGGTACAAAAGGAATGAGTCTGGTTCGCTGTAAAGTACATAGCATGGCGCGTCTTAACCGTGAAAGTTAGAACTGACAGAAGTAAGAAATGTACTTTCACTTTCCATGTAAATAGCGATAGAACAGCGAGTGGCTGGCGACTTTTCGTTTATGAGAAAAGGGACTGTAGGGTGGAATATAATTTATCAACGACAAGGACGTGGAGACGCTTGTGGACTCTGTCGAGACAGGAAAGTGGAGCCTGGGCAGCTCCTGTCTATATATGGTAACAGGATTCGATTTTTGGCCTAATCTCACACTTGTAAAGGAGGTGTCAGCTAAACATTGGAAAGGTATCGGGAAACGACCTTTTTTTTCCAGTCTCTTTAGCGATGGATCGTATGTATGGCTTTCATTTGAGTTCAACTTAGATTGAGTCTAAATAACAGTAGGTTCTATTTTCGAAAGAAAAGAGAGAGAAAATATGGAAATAAAGAAAAAAAAGAAAGACCTGAATAGAAAGAAAGAAAGAAAGAAGACTTAGAAAGAATATTGGAAAGAAAAAAAAAAGAAAGAATGAAGACTTGAATAGAATATTGAAAAGAAAAAAAGAAAGAAAGAAGACGAATAAAATAATGGAAAGAAAAAAGAAAGAAAGAAGACTTGGAGAGAATATTGGAAAGAAAGAAGACTTGGAAAGAATATTGGAAAGAAAGAAAAAAGAAAGAAAGAAGACTTGAATAGAATACTGGAAAGAAAAAGAAAAAATATTGGAAAGAAAGAAAAAAGAAAGATAGAAGACTTGAATAGAATATTGGAAAGAAAAAAGAAAGAAAGAAGACTTGGAGAGAATATTGGAAAGAAAGAAAGAAAGAAAAAGAAAGAAAGAAGACTTGGAGAGAATATTGGAAAGAAAGAAGACTTAGAAAGAAATAAAAAAAAGAAAGAAGACTTAGAAAAAAAGAAAGGAAGAAAAAAGAAAGAAAAAAAAGAAAGAAAGAAAGAAAGAAAGAAAGAAAAAAAAAGAAAAAAGAAAGAAGTCTTGGAAAGTATATTGGAAAGGAAGAAAAAAGAATGAAAGAAGACTTGAATAGAATATTGGAAAGAAAAAGAAAAAAGAAAGAAAAAGACTTGGAGAGAATATTGGAAAGAAAGAAAGAAAGAAAGAAAGAAAGAAAAAGAAAGAAAGAAAAAGAAAGAAGACTTGGAAAAAATAAAGAAAGAAAGAAAGAAAAAAGAAAGAAAGAAAGAAGACTTGGAAAGTGTTGTGGTAGGATCCACCTAATTTGCATAGTGGAGTACCGACCATATAAATATGGTTGGTACCAGGAAGAGAGTGGTAGGAATCGAGAGATTCCTCGGCGACTGTCGAACTCTCTGCATTAGCAGAGGGGAACCCGGACGAGGCATTGCCGAAGGGCAGGGTTTCGTCCGGGGAGGTTGACAGGGCCTGAACCCGTCTAGGCGGGTTCAGAAAGGCCATATTTTGGGCCGAGCCTACGGGATCGGGGATACCCACATTAAAACGGCCTTGTGCCACATTGGATCCTCGTGGGTGGATTGATAAATACAGGAATCGAGAGATTCTCTCGGCGACTGTCGAACTCTCTGCATTAGCAGAGGGAAACCCGGACGAGGCTTTGCCGAAGGGCAAGGTTTCGTCCGAGGAGGTTGACAGGGCCTGAACCCGTCTAGGCGGGTTCAGAAAGGCCATATTTTTGGCCGAACCTACGGGCTCGGGGATACCCACATTAAAACGGCCTTGTGCCACATTCGATCCTCGTGGATGGATTGATAAATACAGGAATCGAAGAGATTCAACCAGAAACTCTGTCCGACTGCGACTCAGTCAACACACATTCCAGGAACGGTCTTCCCAGGAATATACAAAAGACTATATGTAAATATTGTGTACACTTTCTTGTTTCAATAAATTTTGTTCTAAGTACATTTTGTGTTGCATTATTATTCCATGCATTAGTCAAGTTTCAACAATGGCGACGAGGTAGAAAGAATCATACGAAAAAAAATTAATAATTGATAGCCTTCAACAATTGGGGCAAGTCATTGAAGAACCCAGGCTGAAGGAAAAAATTATTAATTAAAAGTCCAACATCTGACGGAACGGCGAAGGATTCTGAATTTCTGGATATTTAGAAATCGTTAAAGGACGACTAAGCATAAGGAACGTTCACTCAGAAAAATTTGAAAGGTGTCGTAAACGGTGATTTTAAATTGAAAAAGTTATCTACAACGAGACACCCGTTAAAAAAAAAACTTGCCGACTACAAAAACGTGCATGGAATTAAAAGGCACACAAATGCACCGTGTCGATTTTGAAAGGTAACGAACTTTAAAAAAATTTTTATTTTTTTTTGTTTGCTCAACAATATTTTATAGTGACGAATTTACCTCTGATAATAAAAATCATAAGTTTGTCATTGAAATACGCGAACAGAAGTAGTAAAAAAAAAAAAAAAAATACCAAAGTTGATTATCACGGGCTTGAATGTAAAAGCAAGACATAAAATAAAAAAGTCGTAAGTTGTTTCGATTTTTCTGGTCAGCTTATATTATATCCATAGATACACAAATTAAAGGTATATTCTTTGTTGCATGAACACTATCAGCTAAAGATGGATGAATTATCCTAAGTCATATCTGAATTATTCAAATCCCAGCAGTTGAGTCGGGCTGAATTATTCAAATGCCAGCAAAAATATCAAGAAAAGCAAGAGGAAAGACTTTTAGAAATTCAAAAGTTAATACTGGAGAAATTAAACAACAATCAGGCAAATGAGGGAAATTCTTCATATTCTAATAACACCATATTTAATTCGCTGGAAATTTTCAACTATATGCCAGACGAAGAAAAAACGTTTGAAGCGTACTTTAAAGGATATGAAGATATTTTCTACACAGACTGTGAAAACTGGTCGAATTCAAGAAAAGTCAGTCTATTACTAAGAAAGCTAGGTACAGCAGAACATAGCAAATTTGTAGATTTTATTCTACCGAGAAGAACAAATGAATTGGAATTCTCGGAAACAGTGAAATTGCTAAAAGAGCTGCTTGGAGCAAATATGTCGCTTTGGCATAAGCGATGGTTATGCATGAATGTCACTAAATCCGACGATCAGGATTACTTAACATATGCATCTATAGTGAATAGACATTGTGACAATTTCAGATTGGCAGAGATTACGGTTGAAGAATTTAAGTGTTTAATTTTTGCTCAAGGACTGGTATCCAGTAAGAGTGCCGAAATAAGACGTAGAGTTTTGTCTAAACTCGAATCTGAACAAAACCTTACCCTGAAAAAGTTAGCAGAGGAGTGTCAGCGGGCCGTAAGTTTAAAGAAAGAGTCTCAAAAAATCGAAGAAGCTGGCATTGCTTATATTAAAAAAAGAAAAAAAAAAACAGTCAAATTACCCACCAGAAAAAAATTGGAGTAAAAATTCGGCGTATTTTAAAAATAGAAAAGAAAAATTAGATAAGAACGAGGAGGAAAAAAAGGTTCCAACATATAATTGCAGACGTTGCAACGAAAGACACTGGGAGGTAAATTGCCCATATAGAAATAAGAAATGTTTCGTGTGCCACAAGAAGGGACACAAAAGATCGTGTTGTAAAACGAAAAAATTAAATAGCCTAATTAGACAAACAAATTCGAATATCAAATCAGATAGAGATTTAAGGAAATATATGACGACTGAAATATTTAAAAAGAATATCAAATTTCAACTCGATTCGGGTTCAGATTTAACAATAATGAACTATAAAACATGAAAAAATTTAAAATGGCCTACAATAATGAAGTCAACGAAACGCGCTCGAACGGTAACTGGAAAGGAAATTAACTTCGAAGGCGAGGTTGTACTTCCCATGAAATTGAACGGGATCGTTAAAAAAATAAAGGTTTTCATTCTGAAAAATGGAGAAAACTTGATGGGTACAGATTTTATTGAAACATTCGAATTGTGAGATAAACCGTTAAACTCATTCTGCAGAAAAGTAGAAAGTAATACGCAAACAAGTCAGGACATTAAAGATGAATTAAAGAAAAAGTTTCCGGAAACCTTCACACCTGGTCTTGGAAGATGTAACAAGTTTGAAGCTAAATTTGAATTAAAAGAAAATACTATGCCAATTTTTAAAAAGAAACGTAACGTGCCTTTCACAAGTGTAGAGAAAATTAACGAAGAACTTGATAGGTTGGAAAAAATGGGAATTATTTCGAAAGTAGAATCTAATTCATGGGCTGCGCCGATTGTGTGCATTAAAAAGAAATCAAACCAAATCAGTCTGTGTTGATTTTTCGACAGGGTTGAACTCGGTAATCAAGGACTACCATTACCCGTTACCGAGTCCGGAGGAGATTTTTAACAAGCTAAATGGTGGAGTTATATTTTAAAAAATCGACTTATCAGATGCCTATCTCCAAATTCCCGTCGAAGAAGAATGTTCGAAGTTACTAGGGATAAACACCCATAGAGGGTTATTCAAGTACAACAGGCTTCCTTTTGGTATTAAAGTGGCACCAGCCATTTTTCAACAAGCTATGGACGTCATGTTGAATGACTTAGACTTTGCGTGCGCCTACTTAGACGACATCATAGTAAGGAGCGAAACCGTCGACGAACATCGAGAGCATCTCAATCAAGTATTTAAAAAGATTCAGGACTTTGGATTTAAAGTCAAAGAGTCAAAGTGCGAATTTGGTTTGGAGGAAATTAAGTATTTAGGTCACATAATCAACAAAAATGGCAGATGTCCAGATCCGGAAAGGTCCATTGCGATTAGAGACATGCCGACGCCCACTAATGTGGCGATGCTACAGAGTTTTCTGGGGTTCGCAAATTATTATCAAGCGTTCATTAAAGGAATGTACAATCTAAGAGCTCCGTTGAATGAACTACTAAAAAAAGACAAGGCATGGGAATGGACGGTAGAATGTCAGAAAGCCTTTGATGAAATAAAGAAAATGCTTACATCAGACCTCTTTTTAACCCATTACAATCCAAAACTTGATATTGTAGTGGCAAGTGACGCCAGTTCATACGGGATAGGAGCGTGTATTCAACACATAATGCCAGATGGTTCTTGAAAACCGATTGCACATGCTTCGAAAACTTTACTCCCAGGAGAAAGGAGTTACTCACAGATCGAAAAAGAGGCGCTGAGTATCATTTTTGCCATAACAAAATTTCACAGATACATCCACGGCAGACATTTTATTCTTGAAACGGATCATAAACCTCTGATCACTATTTTTGGTTCGAAGAAAGGGTTACCCGTTTATACGGCAAATCATCTGTTGAGATGGGGAACCATTCTTCTCAATTATGATTTTCACATAAAGCACCTATCATCCAAAAATATAATTCATGCGGATAGCTTATCAAGACTCGTACCGAGTCAAGAAAAAAGATTCGAAGAATCAATTATTGCAAATATCAGAGCAGATTATGAGGTGAAAAGCATGGTAAACAACATTTCAAGAGAGCTACCGGTTGTAGCAAAGGAAATCAAAAAAGAAGCTGAAAGCGATGATTTCATTTTAGAAATAAAAAGCAAAATGGTAGCAAATGACAAAAAAGTGCAGGAGATTTATTCAATTTGTGACGGATTTTTATTATATGGTGAGAGAGTAGTAGTACCAAAAAAGTCGCAGAAAAGAATACTACGGGACTTTCATATGGGTCACCCGGGGGTTAATAGAACAAAAAGCTTAATGCGAAGGTTTGTATATTGGAAAGGAATGGATGTGGATATCGCAAACATGGTTCATCGATGTAAAGGGTGTGCGTTAGCAGCTAAGGCACCACCTATAGTACACAAACCATGGCCCAAGACGGATCATCCGTGGACAAGATTACACATTGATTTCGCTGGTCCAGTAGAAGATTATTACTACTTAATAGTGGTAGATAGTTTTACAAAATGGCCGGAAGTACTACGCTGTAAAAAGCCTACGTCCAATACCACAACAACTGTTTTTTCATGAACTATTTGCACGACTCGGTGTGCCAGAGTGTATTGTGAGTGACAATGGTACACAATTCACTTCTGAATTTTGTGAGTTATATCAAATTAACCACATAACGACGCCGCCGTATCATCCGAGGTCCAATGTACTCGCAGAAAGATTTGTCGATACTTTAAAGCGCGCGCTGAAGAAAGCGTCAGGAGTTCCAACGGAAAAAGCGCTTCAGCAATTCCTACAGGTATACAGAATTACGCCAAACCAGAGAACACACTCAAACATGGCACCAGCTGAACTAATGTTCGCTAGGAAAGTTAAGTCAGTGTTTGACAAGCTTTTGCCAGGAAAAAATAGAGTAAAGAATACTATGTATACAGCGAGAAAAAGATACACTGCCGGAGAGAAGGTGTTTTTCAAGTGCTACAAAAACAACGTTGAGTTCTGGGAGCGAGGCATAGTGGACAAGAGAATCGGTGACCTGATTTACATAATTAAAGGGCCGAAGAATACTCATAAAAAGCACCAGAACCAACTTAAAAAATGCTCCGTTCTAGAGCATGAAGAGAGTATACCGGATGAGGAGGAAGATCCCATTGATGTAATGTATGATATGTTTCAAGTAGAACCTCCGCAGAATATTCCTGAACCGAGAAAGGTAGGAAACGAAAGTTCACGGAACCATTGGGCGTGAATCCAAAACGA
>OZ010574.1:27919742-27947242 GCA_963932145.1 Acanthosepion lycidas | reverse complement strand
AGGAACTGTTAGTAAAGAACTTACGGTGATAAGCATTTACATTGTAAAATGATGATACATTGTCACTACTCTAGTCCTGCGTTTAAATTCATAAAGTCTCTAAATACCAAAGAGGTAAGCTCATCAAAAGAATTAGCATGAAAATGTCATGTTTAATTCTCTTTATTCCTTAATTGGCACGACCCTTACGCCCTGCCAATATCTCATAAATAATGGACTATTCAGTTTTGATCGGGTGGTAAAACGGAAACGACATATCAGGGACGCTGCTTTGTTAGAGTGAGAAAAAGAAAGATTTCTTTACGCTTCGCAAAGGCTTTCGATAAATATGCCACGAAGATCTGTTGCAACTGATCAGCAACCTTGATATATTTGGGAAGGATATAAGAATAATTTCCAGAATACTTACATTTAGGTGTAAATGTACATGCTTCATTCGAATCTGGCTTGATTAATTTGATAAAATCTACCTTTTTGGAATTATCGACAGTAAAAATTCGAATTCATTCGCGTCGCTGGCGGCAGTCATTACAATCGTTGTTTGCATACATAGCGAAAAGCTAAACGCGGATTAATTTAGTCAACAGTCTTTGTTTTTTATTGATCTTACTTGTCTCAACTACTGTGCAGGAGAACTATTTACGTACACACGCTCAATTGCGCGCTGCGTGCGCAATAATCAAGACAAGAGAATACTACTCATAGTTTTTCCGCAGTGAATGTATGCAAACAACGCCTGTAATGGCTGTCGCGACGCGAATGAATCCGAACTTACACTGTCGATAACTCCAAAACGGTAGAATTTATCAAATTTATCAAGCCAGATTCGAATGCAGCATGTACAATTACACATGAATGTAAGTATTCTGGAAATTTTTAATGCGAATTGAGCTCGGGTATTAAACTGCAAATTAACCCGTTTTCTAATGCTAAGTATTGCTTTTAATTTTAAAATATCTTCGCGCAAATAAAAGGTTACCGAAATTAATTATCAAAATCCTACTTATAAAATACTGAATCAAAATATAGGTAACTCTAAACGTCTAAATATTACGGTTTTGTAGTTTAAGCGCGGTTATTTGCGTGAATTTGATTTAAGTGGACAGATTTGCATGAAGGACAAGCCCACACACTTGGACAGAAGTATCTCCCTCGTCGCTCAAAGGGGATTGAGACAGGCGAGACCTGGAAAACCTGGTTGCATCCGGCTGTCGGATGCTTGGTCTGTCAAGGTCCTCCCTGGTTACGTCAGCCCGATTGTCGCTGCCCGTTGGCCGTTGAGATATGTATAGATCTTTGTCTATTCCGCCGTTGGAGCCTTCGCTGGTTGGTCGCGTTCAGTCTGGTCCTTCCTCTTCGACTTTACGGCCATGGGTGGTCCTACAGGAGTTGGAACTCCAGACGACCTCGCTGTTGAGATCAGTGCGACAAGTAAGCCCTCTATCATGACGAGGAACGATTTTATATATTTTACACTGAATCTCGGAGTGAAAAGTTAGTTATTAAATGTACCAATTTGACTTATTATTACTTTAATAAGAATATGAGAAAAGAAACAATAAATAAGAAAAAATAAAAGTAAAACTAATAAAAGTATAACTTATCATTAACGCTATGAGAACATATTTTATTGTTGTTTTAGTTAAAAAATAAGTATTTCTGAGATAAATAAGAAAGAAAGAAAATTCACTACTGACAAAAAAAAAAAAAAAAAATGTTACGAATCGAAACGTTTTACCTACAAATTTGAAAATATGTAACCGTCCATAAAAATGTTATATTACTGCAATAAATAAATAAGAAAGTAGGCAAATATCTATACGAACCCAACGGCCAAGCTGGCTGAAGAGGGCAGCGCCTGTCGCGCTGCCGGAACAAAATCGGACCATAACAGACTAAGCATTATTAATAATGGATACCCTAATTATATAAGTCGACAAGCAAATGAAATTTCATTTAAACCAAAAGAATTTTAACAATTAATACCACAGTCATGAACATAATATTGATTATAACAATATTAACATATATTACCAAAATAAAATGAACCACAATTACAAAAAAGATGAAATAGCAAAAAAAAAAAAAAATCAGCATACATAGATATATAAAACCAGACGATAAAAATATAGACATCAGATATAATATTTACTATAAAAAAATTAATAGCTAACAACTTAGTTATTAAAAGTAATATAACCCAAACTTCTAAAACCTTTATATAAGAGAGTTATTGTGTATGAATATACTTACCCAATCGGAGAATATGTCTCTGTAAATAAAAGACAAAATATCTTACATAGGATATACCACAATAGCACTCTCACAGAAATTCACCTGCCACCAATAGTGCCAGAAAACAACACACTAATAAGGCAATATAAGGATCATAGTAACATTAGCCAGCAACTCACAAACAATACCAAACTGATAGTAAAATAAAACAACAAGGTCGATTTTACTTTTTTTAAAAACAATTCTCCATGATTTTCACTCATTCATTCATATGTGCTCAATGCGTATCCAAATGTAAACAAATGGCGTCAGTAAAATCGACCTTGCTAACGGAACACTACTCTGGGGCCCAATCGGTTAAGGTACGTCTGGCTATATGACGGTTCCGTATAGGATAAAGGTTCGATTCCTGTCGGAGGACGCATATTTTCCTATGAGAATTTCTCGGACATTCTGGCCAGTAAATGTTTTTAATGCTGTTTATTATAAACAGAACATTTACTTAAATATTTGTATCTATAAAAAGAACGGATAAACATAAAAAATGTCTTAAATAATTGTCGGATTTTAGTCCATTTCATTTATATATATATATATATATATATATATATATATATATATATATATATATATATATATATTGATATGGTTGGATTGATGTGAGTTTGTGATCCTGTGTCTCACGCTTTTGCGATCGTCAGAGTTTGTCTGACGATTGCAAAAGCGTGAAACCCAGGGTCACAAACTCACATCAATCCAACCGAATATGTTAGCTCTATCTCTGATATTGAGCGCTTTCTAGTAAGTACCGCGCATATATATAAATAATTATATATATATATATATACACACTTTTCACACACACACACACACACACACACACACACACACACACACACACACACACACACACACACACATATATATATATATATATAAATTAAATCCGACAAATATTTGAATGTATTTTTTGTTTATATGTTATTTTATAGATACAATTTATTTGTGTTCTGTTTTAATTAAACAGTATTAATTACATTTACCAGCTTGAATGTTCGAGAAATTTCGTCAAAAATATGCGTTCTCCGGCAGGAATCGAACCTCTATCCCATAAAGAAACCGCCCCATGCCTGACGTGATGTTAACTATTCAGCAATAGAAAACATAACAAGCTCCAAATTACTGCAAACACGTTGTATCCAAAAAATAACATATACACAGAATATGAAACATTTCTCTGAGTTAACCTGTAGAAAAAAACAATATGTATAAAATATATATATATATGTGTGTGTGTTTGTGACAACTTTCGTCCTCTCGAAGGACTTAATCAGACTAAAGTAATATTTTTTGTTGATTTAGGTAGAGAGGAGAGGCGGAATATATAAAAACGCGTCAATAATTTT
Source organism: Acanthosepion lycidas (assembly GCA_963932145.1). Classification (NCBI taxonomy): domain Eukaryota; kingdom Metazoa; phylum Mollusca; class Cephalopoda; order Sepiida; family Sepiidae; genus Acanthosepion; species Acanthosepion lycidas. The sequence continues at coordinate 27,943,601 of OZ010574.1, read as the reverse complement.
TTTTTCGGTATCTAAATGAATAAGCTGATTTAACAGTTTTCAGTAAACGCATTTCCTGTGTTTGATTGTGTGGACGCACATCTATTGTAGTCTTGTACCAGCACCAGTTAATTGGAATAAACAGCCATTAGATGAAAATTGGAGAAATAATACCCATCCTTGTTCATTCTTAATTTTGAAATGTTCTTAAAAACAAATAGAAGTGCTTGCAGTATTTCAAGTTGCGTGATTACTGTCGGACCATCAACGTAAAAGATGCGTGGATGGGTGGAGGGATTTCTCGAATGTTCGTTAATATCTCCTGTTGGCGAAATGGTGCGCAGAAGTAGAAATTATTTTCGTTTATTATGTTTTGTTTCAGAAAGGATAAAAAAAAAGACACCCATTTACGTGTTTCACGTTAAAAGAGAACCGTTTTAACTAAATGAACAAAAATATAATCTTGCACTTAGAAGAGATGTGTTGCAATCAATTTTGCTGCAACATTTGATAACAACGGCACATCATTCACAACGGAACCTACACGACGAATGCTGAAATTAATAATACGTACTATGAATAATAATCGGAGAAATCGCAATTAATTAATATATAAAATTATTTGACTTCTGTTAGTCCATCCGTGCGTCACACCCTCTAAAATAGCCACATATCGACCGATTGAAACTAAAATTTAGGGAGAGTGTAAACTGGTAAAGGGGTACAAAGTGCAGTTGATTTTACACGGGTGCATAACTTCGTACAATAAATGTTCATTAAATGTTTGGAAAAAATTAAAACTTTTATTATTTAACATAAAAAATATCCCCACTACTTTAAAAACAATTTAATGGTTTGGTTTGGTTTATTTACATTATTCGGACTATTGTCCTCATCTTTATCGCCATATTTATTACAACGTTTCGGCCGTTGTACGCTCCGGTCTTCTTCAAGTGGTTGGAATGTCTAACTGAACCCTTTATTTCGCTCACTGGGGTAGACTGTTCTAGTTCCACGTGCCATGTCAGTTATCACTTATCTCCTGTTAATTTTCGCTCTGAAAGTTCTCCACTGCTTTAACTGAGTATTGAACTCACACTCTTTGGGTTGTGTCACTGGATCTAATCAACGCCTTTATCCACTGTGCCATGTGTCCTCAAGGACGTTGGTTAGATCCAGTGAGAGAACCCAAAGAGTGTGAGTTCAATACCCGGTTAAAGCAGTGGAGAACTTTCAGAGGGAAATTTAACAGGAGATAACTGATAACTGACATCAATCAAACATGGCACGTGGAACTAGAACAGTCTACCCCAGTGAGCGAAATAAAGGGTTCAGTTCAACATTCCAACCACCTGAAGAAGGCCGGAGCGTACAACGGCCGAAACGTTGCAATAAATATGGCGACAAAGATGTGGAAAATAGTCCGAATAATGTACATAATACCTCATCTCAGAAATATACACAGATATTGGTTTGGTTTGTTTTACGACATATCAACCTCAATGGGTTATTTAATGCCAGCAAGATTTTCATTGGTTGTAAAATTTTTCCAAAATATATTGCTGGTAATAATTTTTCTTCAAAAATTTATTGCTGGTAACATCTTTTTACAAATTATTTCTGATATTAAAATCTATTTTTACACTTTCATAGTGTTTTGACCCTAGCTTGGAGGTTAAATAATTACCCATAGCTGGGACCCTAACAGGTGCTACCACACCGGATTAGGGTGAACCTGGGAACACCAGCAATTAAGAGTTGGTTCCATGCTCCTCAAAATCTCCTGATCAGAGGCCTTGCTGCTGGACGTAGTTTAACATCTTACCTAGGACGCGGATGTAGTTTACTGTCATAGGCAGGACGTGAACGCCCGATGAATGATGGTATAGCGGAAATGGCGCGTTATCTCCTTGGCGAATCTGTGTAAATGAAAGCGAGAGTAAGAATTCCAAAGACTAGCATTAAACGTGAGAAGTCCTGAAAGAACATGGCGAATGGAAGTCATTTACATGACGGTTCTTGTTTTTTTGTTTTTTTTACCGTTTTTATAGTTTATCGTCATACTCAGGACGGACAATTTAATGATTAAAATTACTTATTTAAAAAATGCAATATTGTCTTTGCATATATTTTCTCAACTTTTTATAAAAAGAATCCTGTTTCCAGTTCGCACTGCGTTTTCGAGGATACACAAATCACAAGGCCAAACGTTACAAAAAGCAGGAATTTGGCTCCAGAAAGAAATATTTACGCTTGGCCAGCTGTAAGTAGCATGCTCAAGAGTATGAAATCCTAAGCGTTTATTCTTCGTTGTTAAAAATGAAAAAAAGAAATTTTCTTAAAAGATATTGATTACCATGAAGTCTTATAAAATTAAATTAAATTAGAAAAGTAGAATTTTTTGTTAAAGTATTATTCCAAACAAATAAGTTTATTCAAATTTCATCAATTGATTAAAGAGATTAAACGAAACGTAGAGTTTGAAAATATCGATAAAAAACTTTAGCGATAACTTAAACAATACTAATTACTGTGAGAATTTCGATACGCTCCAGCCAAACAGACAGGAATCGAACCTGTATCCTATACGGAACCGTCATATAGCTAGACGATTGAGCCACAGAGGAGAATTTCAATTATCAACGTCGATTTTACTATTTTTAAACTATAAATTCTCCATGATTTTCTCACGTACATTCATATCTGGTCGATGCGTATCCAAATGTAAACAAATGACGTCACACATTATGAAATGGACAAAGTCCAACAATTATTTAGAATTATAATGTTCGATTCCTGTCGGAGGACGCATATTTTCTATGGCAATTTCTCGGACATTCAGGCCGGTAAATAATGTTAATACTGTTTATTATAAACACAGCATTTACTTAAATATTTGTATCTATAAAAAGAATGTATAAACATAAAAATGTCTTAAAATAATTGTCGGACTTTGTCCATTTCATAATATATATATATATATATATATATATATATATATATATATATATATATATATATGTGTGTGTGTGTGTGTGTGTGTCTGTGTGTGTGAAAAAATGATCACAGGAAACATTATATATTTCCGTATACATTTAATAAAACGCAAACAACATAGTTTCAATTTCTTTTCTGTACTTAATATCTATTTTTAAACCAATAAAACATGATTTCCTACTTTTCTTTCGTGTTTCAAATCGAAATTATTTTTCCTAGACTGAAATAGTTCCAGTTCCTCTAAAATATGTTTTCGCTGCAAGATTTTCTTCTTTACACAACCGAAAATATAACATTTTCAAGACTGGTTTGATTGAAGTTTTACATCTGCAAATATTAATGTGAACATTTCATTTGGGAAACTTTTTTTTTAGCCTTCTTCTCCTGGAGAGAGCTCAGTGCAGAATTTAACTTAATATTTAAATAATATAATCGATTTCTAACATTTCGCTAAGATTTCCATGACTGAAGCAAAGTTTAAAAGGAAATATGTTTATTTAAAAATTGAAATTCTAGCAAACAGACAAAGTGGCGTCACAATTCTCTAAAACAATGGCATAGCTACACATCGATACGTAAATAATTAAAATGAAATAAATCTGATCTCAACAAAGGGAACAATGTCTGTAGAATATAAATTATTAAAGTTTATATTTATTTAAAGTATTTACCATTCGCTTCTAATATTCCCATTTGAATTTCCGAGAAATACTTTCCTACTACGATTTTACTTTGAAAGCAGAATGTTTTTCTTTTTCTTTTAAGATTAGTCTTTTAGGTTAACAAAATATTGTCTTACACTTTTATTTTAAAATCAGCTCGTCCTTCCGTACAAATTAATATCGTAAAGGAACATTGTCATTGTCGTTGCTTGTTTTCTGAGCCATAAATCTCAGAATCAATCAAACAACACGTCTGTATTATGAAGAAGCGAATATTTTATTAGGCGGCCTTTGACAGTAAAACATCATATCGAGATTTGTAAGCAAGATAGATAAACTATTTTCTTTTGAAGAATAAAGCAATTTTCCATCAAATTTGTAAATTAAATAATAAGAAGAAAAGAAAAGAAGAAAAAAGAAAGAAGATGAAGAAGAAGAACAAAAAAGGAAGAAGAAGAAGAACAAAAAAGGAAGAAGAGCAACAAATAAGGAAGGAGAAGAAGAACAAAAAATAAAGAGGAGAACAAGAACAAAAAAGGAAGAAGATGCAGAAGAAGAACAAAAAGAAGAAATAGAAAAAGAAGCCAAAAACGAAGAAAAGAGCAAGGAGAAGAAGAAGAACAAAAAAGGAAGAAGACGAACAAAAAAAGGAAAAGAAGAACAACTCTGATGTTGATCGTCTGTATGTGCCCAGATCCGAAGGAGGCAGAGGATTGGTTCAACTAGAACTGTCCTCCAAAACTACAACAATTGGCCTCCAAAGATACTTGGATACTACAGAAGACTGGATGATGGTATGTGTCAAAGAACATGAAAGCAATAAGTGTCTTTACTCCGTAATAAAGGAAGCCATCAAATTCAAAATGGAGTTTCAAATGGGCGCAGAAATATACGTTAAGCACAATACACCGGCTGAAGCTGCAAAATACTTAAAAAAGAAAGCAAAGACAAATGCAACCGACCAGATACAGAAACAGTGGCAAAATAAACCGCTTCATGGCCAATACTCTGCCCGTAACAAACAAGCTGACGTAGACAAAACCCGTACCCATTAGTGGCTACGTAGTGCAGGGTTGAAAGCTGAAACTGAAGGTTTTATCCAATGCTTGTTAACTAGGAATTATCAAGCACATATACTAAAATAATGTGGTAGCCCAAAATGCAGATTCTGTAATAAATATCCAGAAACGATTCATCATCTTCTATCAGGTTGCACAATATTGGAACCCACTGAATATAATACCCGGCATGACAGAGGAGACCAATATCGCACTAGAAAAATTTGCAACTTCTACGGGAAGGAAAGTGAAAGAAACTGGTATGAACACAACCCAGATCTGGTCACGGAGATAGGACCTGTTACAATTCTATGGGACTACACAATACACACTGACAGAACAATCAAAGCCAACCACCCAAATATTGTTATTAAAGACCACAAACAAAAAATGTGCCTCCTTATTGATATGGCAGTCCCTGCAGACTGCAATGTATCTTTGAAAGAAAATGGTATGAACACCACACAGACCCGGTTACGGGCATAGGACCTGTTATAATTCTATGGGACTACACAATGCACACTGACAGAAAAATCAAAACCAACCGCCCAGATATTGTTATTAAAGACCACAAACAAAAACGGTGCCTCCTTATTGACATCGCAGTCCCTGCAGACTGCAATGTATCTTTGAAGATATTCAAAAAGCTGTCAAATTACAAGGACCTTGAAATAGACATCTCAAGAATGTGGCACTTGGGTACATCAACAATTCCTGTTGTAGTTGGAGCCTTAGGAATGGTTGGAAAAGATTCCAGTAGACTAATCGAAGGGATCCCTGGAAGTCCATGCCTCAAAGAGATACAAAAAATTGTTCTGACAAGTACAGCCCAGACTTTCCGAAGGGCTTTGTCTATGTAATTTTTTTTTTTGTCAGTGGAAAGTGTCATGATGCCATTTCTAACCTTAGGTCCCTGGGCGGAACCCGGAAAGAAATGTGTAAACGCCAGAAATCAAAGGAAATAAAAAATAAAAATAAAAATAATAATAATAATAATAATAATAATAATAATAATAATAATAATATAGATGAGGCAGAAATACGGATATACCAAGAACTGGCAGGGCGAATCGAAGAATTTACCAAGCTACAGTTCATTTTGTCTCTTTTCCATTGACTAATTCCAGGAATCTTCTTGCCTCGCAAGACGTTTTTGGGGATACAATTGGGAGTGCGGACGTCGTAGCTCTCCTTGAAATTGCTCATGTGCCCAGGAAACGATTGTTTTTCAGCTACGAGCAGGTGCTTACATATGAAACATCTGAGATTTGCGGAGGATTTCAGTCTCAGTTAAATTAATCGCAACAGTCATACCTATGATATTTCGAACACTTGGCAAGAGAAAGCAAGAAAGCCAATGACAAGCACACGAAGTCCTTGTTTAGAAGAGAATAAAACATTCTGTGTAGAAGTTCTCATCTAGTCAGGGGAGTATTAACAATGTAAACAATATATACACACTTTAAAAAGTTCGCATGCTCTAAATCACGGTAATGACTTGATAAGGGATAGTACTAAAGAGATAATAATAATAATAATAATAATAATAATAATAATAATAATAATAATAATAATAATTATAATAATAATAATCGTTATCAATGCTTATTAGAAGTTCCACTGAAGTTCTAGAATGGATCACTGAACGTATTACATATCTCCTACCAAAAACGAGTTAAATAGGAGATCCGTAAAATTATAGACCAATAACATGTCTGTCCATTAAAGAAAGAGGAGATTCCAGAAACACACTATATAGATCTAGATTTTGTCACAAAGATTAGGGAAGTGGAATAAGAAGAAGCTTATAGGTATCGAGGGAGTAGCGAAGAAGATGGAATACAGTATGCCCAAATGAAGGAGAAAGTAACAAAAGAATACTCCAGGCGTGAGCATCCGGTATTGATTACCGAGCTGAATTAAAAAAAAATGGATATTAACCATAAGCACATAGGCTGTCTCCACGGTGCAGTACGCTTTCAATATCCTTAGCTGGACCATAGCTAACATTAATCTTCTCACTTGCTACCGCTGATGTTGATCATCTGTATGTTCCCAGATCTAAATGGGGCAGAGGATTAGTTCAACTATAACTGTCTTACAAAACTACAACAATCAGCTTTAAAAGATATTTGGAAACAGCAGAAGACTGGATCTGTGTCAAAGAACATGAGTAAGACACTTTATTCAGTAATAAAAGAAGCCACCAAGTTCAAAAGTGAGTGAAGAAATGCAAGTAAATTATAATATACATACTGAAGCTGCAAAAATCTTAAAAAAGAAGCAAAGGCAAATGCAATTAACCATATACAGAAACGATGGCAAGATAAACCTCTTCACGACCAATATTATGCCCGTACCAAACATGCTGATGTAGACAAATCCGGTACCCATCAATGGCTACGTAGTACTGGGTTAAAAAGCTGAAACCGGAGGACCATTGGTTGCTGACTAGAAATTAGCAAGCACACATACTGAAAAATTGTGTTCGCCCAAAATGCAGATTCTGCAATAAATATCCAGAAACAATTGACCATCTTGTATCAGATTGCAATGTATATGCACCCACTGTATGTGAAACCCGGCATGATAAAGTGGGACAATATTTTCATTGTAAAATCTTTAACTTTTACGGAAAGGAAACTGCAAGAAATTGGCATAACATGGCTTAGACCTGGTTAGGGAGATAGGACCTGTAACAATTTTATGGGACTTTACAATACACACAGAACAATCAAAGCTATCGCCAAGACATCGTGATCAGAGACCGCAAAAACAAAATGTGCTTTTTTTATTGACATAGCAGTCCCTGCAGATTGTAATGTATCTTTGAAGATCTGCAAAAAGCTAACAAAATACAAGTAGGAAACACAAACTTGTGGCACATTGACATGAGTAACTCTATTTGGAGTTGTAACTCTCGGATTGATAGGAGTTTATTCCAATATACTCGTTGAAGGGATTGCTGCTAGCCCATGCCTTAAAGAAATATAAAAAAAAAAATTATACTGACAAGCACAGCCCACATATTACGAAAGGCTTTATCGATGAAAAATATGTGTGATCGTATGTGTTTTTTCTATAAATGAATAATATTATTTCAACACCATCATGAACATTTGAACACTTCATTTTGCGTGTACATGTATGAGAAGATAGCCACAATTTCGAGGAATTTTTAAATCCCATCTTCGTTATACCAGTAAAAATAATAATGAACATTATTTTCTCTCAATAACGCGTGTTGATAACATCTACTATATAAAAATTTCTTGTTATAAAAACTTATAGATAAGATATGCAAAAGACAATATCGCATTTCTATTACATAAGTATTTGTTATTTTAATTATTAAATTGTTTTTAAAATAGTGGGATTATATTGTACCTTTGATAATAAAACTTAATTTTTGCAAAATAAATAAATAAATAAATTGTAATTGTACTAAGCAACGTACTTTAGTAAAACCAGTTCTACCCCGTATTCCCTTACCTGTTCAGGCTTCTCTCCAAAATTTGGTTTCGATTGGTCAATGTATGGCTATTTTAGATGGTGTGACGGACGGACTAACGCAAGTCATAAGAATACTGAACTGTTACATAACATATGTCCTTCTTTACGACAGAGAATGTTGGACGATTTCCTTAAGGATGAAAAAGAGACTCGAGGCGACAGAGATGTGGTTCTACAGAAGGATACTAAGGATATCATGGACCGAACATGTGGGAAAGGATGAGATCTTAAAGAGGATGCAAACAAGGAGATGGCTTATACTTAACACCAGAAAGAGGCATCTGAACTTCCTTGCACACATAATGAGGACGAAGGGCCTGAAGAATTTGATACTCACGGGTCGAATAGAGGGAAAGAGAGACAAGAGAAAACAACGCGTGACATACATGGCGGACTTAAGCAAGTTGATGAAAGAACCTGGGGGAGGAAGCAGAGTGAAGGAAGAGCTGCAAGGGATAGAGGGAGATAAAGAACTATTATCGCCTACGTCCTGAAAGAACATGGCACATAAAAAAGAAGAAAGAAGAATTAATACGATTTCTAGGATTATTATTCATACTACTACTACTACTACTACTACTACTACTAATAATAATAATGATAATAATAATGATGAAAGAAATGTGTACACCAAAGGAAAAAAATGTGTACACCAAAGGAAAAAAATAATAATAATAGTATTAGTAGTGGGGTATTTTTTATGTTAAATAATAAAAAATTACATTTTTTCAAAAAATGAATAAACATTTTTTGTACTAAGCTACGTACACTATTAAAATCAACTGTATTTTTTACCCGTTATCTTTTTGCTCCTCTCCCCAAAATTGGGTTTCGATAGGTGTCATGGGTCCTTACTTATAACTACAGAATGAACTCTTCCTAACACTATGTATACTACGCCTCTCAAGAGAGTGGGACGGATCAAGTCGAGTCGATAGTAGTTCACTCCAAACCAGACTGACAGTCATACTAACACCTTCCACATATTGTATTATTATTTCGTGTAATATACCTTCGTTATTTCTATTCTTGTGTTCGTGTTGTTCTTCCTTGGTTCTAACCTGGACCATAACAATCGGTCAATATATGGCTATTTTAGAGGGTTTGACAGACTGGCAGACGCACAGATGTCACAGTATTTTATATATAGATTTTTTTTTCCAGACAATTTTGTTGCGGATTTTTTTTTTCAATTCACTTCCGTTTGCTTTTTTTCCCCAGCTAAATCCTACTTTTCGTTTTTCAGGTTTAATCCACTTACAAGATATATATGATACTTTTAATGATTCAAACAAACCATTGGATGTTGTTGTTCGAAGAGTCGAAGATTTAGACAACTCCCACAAAATGCTACGACAGCTTGATAGAATCGATAGACCACTGGACCCACGCAATATTGTTGTGGTCATGTCCAGTACATCAGCCTACCGACGTTTATTAAATCAAGTAAGTGCATTTTTTTTACCTCAGAGACACGAAAAAGAGCTAATCTTGATAGAGTTTAAACGCATCTCTTCGTCCCTGTGGATGACAAAGTATTTTCCCCGTTGCAACCCCTTTCTCATACACAAAACGTTGCAAGTCTCTCACTGTTCTTTCGATATTTCCATGGAAAGTGTTCAGCCGAAGTAGACACCTTAGTTCCCTCAGTTCTAACCATAACCCTAACCCTGCCGAAGAAAACTCCTTAGTTCCCCCAGTTCTAACCATAACCCTAACCCTGCCGAAGTAGACTCCTTCGTTCCCCCAGTTCTAACCATAACCCTAACCCTGCCGAAGTAGACTCCTTAGTTACCCCAGTTCTAACCATAACCCTAACCCCACCGAAGAAGACTCCTTAGTTACCCCAGTTCTAACCATAAGCCTAACCCTGCCGAAGTAGATTCCTTAGTTCCCCCAGTTCTAACACTAACACGCACATTGTAGCGAACAACTGTAATTCCCATTGTTTTCCATTTGGGAGATGTAAGTGACACACGAGCAACATCTTACCGCGAACAGTTGCACTGTGAAACCGACTCCCAAGAGGGTGTTTTCCCGATCACTACAATCTTAACCCATTCAGATGTAGGATTAACTTTTATTTTCTCTATATATCCGCATAAACTCTGCTTCTTAATTTGTAACACGCTACCTTGAGTTGTACGTGGGCCTTGTACTCGGTGAAAATTACTGTACACCCCATCAAAAATAGTTTGACTAACAACAAATATCTAATTACCTGTTTGAAAAATCCAAACATTACTTACAAAATGCAAAGTTAAAAAACATCTCGATCAGAAGAATGGTTACTACATCAAATGACGTCACACATTATGAATTAGACAAAGTCCGACAATTATTTTAAGACATTTTTATGTTCATACATTCTTTTTATAGATACAAGTATTTAAGTAAATGCTTTGTTTATAATAAACAGTATTAAACAACATTTACCGGCCTTAATGTCCGAGAAATTTTCAGAGAAAATATTCGCCCTCCGACAGGATTCGAACCCGTATCCTAATACGGAACCAACATTTAGCTTGATGTGCCTTTACCGATTTGGCCACGAAGGAGAGCTCGGTTAGCCAGGTGGAATTTACTGTATTTAAACTTCAATCTTCCATAAATCTCTCACGTACATTCATATCTGCTCATGGCCTATCAAATGAAAATTTCTCGAACATTCAGTTTTTGGGAAGCAATAAATAAAATGTCACCTCGTCAATAATTTGAAACGCAGTATATATATATATATATATATATATATATATATATATATATATATATATATATATATCGTTATTTATTCGAAAATTATAACTTAAATATGTCACAAAATAACTACAAAAATATCCTTATTGTTTCAACACTTCTGGTGTCTTATCAAGTTATGGTGTTGAATGTAGAATTCTACATTCAACAACATCACATGATAAGACACCAAAAGTGTTGAAAGAAAATGGCTATTTTTGTAGTGATTTTATAACATATTTATGTTATAATTTTCGAATAAATAATTATATTTATTCTACTCTGTATTGAGCACTCTTTTAAGAATAGTATTTTGGGGTTATTGGAATGTATTCCGTATATACCAATCCTATACTTTGGTATATATATATATATATATATATATATATATATATATATATATATAAAATGATAAAAATATATTAGGTAGGTGTAAAAATAATGTCATTTTCTCACATATGTTACTATGTGAGAAAACGACATTTGCACCAACCTAATAGTTTTAAGGTATGCCATATTTATGGGCTGAGGTAGTCAATATCAGCGATGTAACGTATGTAAATATAAAGGCGTATATTAAGGCCAATACACCGGCTGAAGATTGCGTTTAAGCATGAAACAGACTGTCCCCGCTGCGTTGATTTCAACGCCATGCACCCCCCCACACACACATATATATATATATATATATATATATATATATATATATATATATATATATATATAGGGGGGGGCATGTAAATTTTATTAAATTATACTGACAAGGTCTCTCTATTCAACCTTTTATTATATATTACCGAATTCCGAATGAATTGTTGTACATCGATATTGAAGCTATGAATAAATTGCCAAAAGTTCATTTTGTTTGGTTATATTCAACTACTTTCGACTGTCATATGCAAAGCATGAACTCTCGAAAATTTATTCATAACTTAACTCCCGATGTACAACAATTCATTCATAAAATGGACAGATATAATAAAAAATTTGAATATATAGACCATGTAAGCGAAATTTAATTAAACTCCTTTGTAGAAAATACCTCTCTCGTACACCTTCTATAGGTATATATATATATATATATATATATATATATATATATATATATATATATATATATATATATAGGTAGAATGAGTTTTTATATATCAAAGCCGAGATATATAGCCATGTGGACAAAATTTCATGGACAGACTAAAAAAAAAAGAAAGAAAATGTTCATAAATTACTTCAAATAAACATGTGCCATTTTCCTGCCAATAATTTCGATAAAGATTCACTTTCTTTTTTGACAAACAACGGAACAGATTAAGACAACCGGAAGTTCGCCGGAAAATCTCGAAAGGGATATGCATAAAATTAAAAGAAAACGAAGAAAAAAAAATGAATGATGTATTTATTTTTGGCACATTATCTAAGTCCTGCCTCAGCAGGCAATATTTAAGATGTGACAAAATTTAAAAGACAAAATTCCTCATCGATTCATGAAGAAAAATAAACACAAAGTATTGTCTTAACAAAATTAACAGCAGCCTTTCAAAGTGTCAGAAAAGACGCTAAACTTTTTCGTAAACTTTACCTCCGTCTCTCTCTCTCTCTATCTCTCTCTCTCAACCGCCATTTTTTTGATTTGTCGTTATCTCTCTTTCTCCTTATTTCTCTCTCTATCTTTATTTCTCTCTCTTATCAAAATCTCCACCCAATGCAGAATATTTCAAAACGTAATTAATTTGTTTTTTGTTTAAAAAAAACAAAGAATAGAGAATTTAGTGCTGGGCGTGGCTGATGCACAGGGAGTGTGCGTTAAGTTCCAGAAACAGAGATAAGTAAAGCAATAAAACAAGTGTGCAAAATGAACAATCTAATTAAAATTTGATTAATGCAGACGGCGAGTATATTTTAGGCCAAATCAGGAAATAAAATACAAATTTTTGGTCTTTTAAAATGTATTTCTCTCGATAATGAATGTATTAGGTTGGTGCAAAAATAATGACGTAATTATGTCGTTTTTTGAGCTTAGAAATACGTCAAAAAACGACATTATTGCGTCATTATTTTTGCACCAACCTAATAAGAACGTATATCTGTTTTCAACAATAATGTCTTGCTATTCGAACCAGTGTGCTTATCTTAGTTGTTATACTCAAAATGTTTCGTCTCTTGAAGGCTCTGACCTTCTCCAAATGTCTGTATTAGCATTCGGTAACTTTTTCTGAGTTTCGACCAAAACACTTTTTTCAATTCAAAGCGATAAAGTGTTCTCATTCGGCTTTCTGTTAATTGTCTCCAGTCACATTCACCTTGGTGAAGATTCTTCCTTTGTTCAGTTGAACCAGAATACAGTCCTATGAAATATTATGGAATTAGTATACTAAAAAAATAATACCTTAGTTTTTATTCAGCAGTAAATAAATTATTTACATAATTCATATTGTTCGATCTGTTATCCTCATCTTTATTGCCATATTCACGATGTTTCGGCCGTTGTACGATCCGGCCTTCTTCAGGTGATTGGAATTATGCCAATAAAGATGAGGACAACAGTCCGAACAATGTAAATAGCGTAAATAATTACAATACCTCATCCAAGAAATATAGAAAGATAGTAAATAAATTAAACATAGATCAGACGCAAAAGTATTTAATAGCGGAATATTTTGGCGTTATAAAGTATACCTTAAAAAACTCTATTAAATTATTTAAGTTACCTGTTAATTATTTTCCAAACCATAAATAAATCTTTGCAATATATATATATATATATATATATATATATATATATATATATATATATATTATAAATTGATTTATTTAAAATGTTTTTTTCGCTACACAGTTCTAACCATGTTTCAAAAATGGAACCTAAAAGCTACGAATTTAATTTTGTAATTAAATTAAAGACATTAGTTCCATTTCATCCTCAAGCGAATTTATATATATATATATATATATATATATATATATATATATATATATATATATATATATATATATATAACCCGGGATTGGAATGAAAACAGTGATCGCACATAACCTGAATCCATCATAAAAATTGAGGATGTGGAATTAGCAAATATTAAAAAGAGTCCCCATGTTCTTGTGGCTGACAAATTATTTTCCATGCTCCAACCTCTTTCTCACAGGCTGGATGTGGGGAGTCTCTCACTGCTCTATTGCTACTTATATAGAAAGTGTTCGGACGAATTACATCCCTTGGGTCCTCCGGGTCTAACCTTCACGGTTACCACCCACCATGCCACTCACATTGTAACAAATCACCCACCTTCCATCGGGGAAAAGTAAGTTCCACTTGAACAGCTTCCTCCCACGAGTCACTGCTCTGTGGAACCAACTCCCAAGGGGATGTTTCCCCGATCACTAAAATCTTAACCTGTTCAAGTCTAGAGTTAGCCATTATGTTCTTCTCCTATCCGTATAAACTGCCTCTCAATATAACTCTCTACTTTAAGTGGCCCCGGGCCTTGCACATGGCTAGTCTTTAACATTAATCTGACAATTCTTGTGTCTTTTTCTTGTATTGCTGCCATATATAGTCCGGTGCCCCTTCTGTTTGTCTCAAGGTTCTTGATAAGATCCAGAGACGGATATGCAATGTAATTGGCCATGATCTGGCATCTCGTCTGCGGTCGCTCTCTCACAGACGTGCCGTCGCCTCCCTCTGTCTTTTTTCTTTACAAATACTTTCATAGTAACTCTTCCTATGAGCTGCTTTAGCTGGTTCACAGACTTCATGAATTTTAGTGTTCTACTAGGCTGGCATCTCGCTCACACCCGTTCACTGTCGAAACTGTTAAATGTAGCCGTCTCTTCTACGCCAATAGCTTCATGTCTCGCACCTCTCGCCCGAGGAACTCCCTCCCCTTTTTCTGTTTCCTTGATAGCTATAATCACCAACTATTCCAATGTAATGTCAATCGACGTCTCCAGATGCCTTGATGTATCCCCTATCCTTCTCTTCATCCTTCCCTCTATCACTCCTATTTGGACTCACTCCAGTTCTCTGTAACCCCTTGGGTGCTAGTGGCTTCCCGCCTTGATTGGGGTGAAAAGCTTAAAAAAAAATAACCTCGCCAGATCAAGATTTTCATGTGAATGCTATGCATGGTGCCAAACTCGTTCAGAATATATCTAAACTGTCAGGGGTATACAAAAACGCTTCATATGATTAATGGCTAAAAAATGTTTCTGAGCCTCAGAGTCTTGGCAAAGACCATCCTATTTTGAACATTGTGAACTGGCGCTGCACAATCATAAACAAATAATTGTAGCAAATAAGAGAAACCACACTACTTGAGGACTGTCATCAGTAGCAACAATTAAAATGGATAGCACATTTTACTTGGAGAGAAAATAATTAAATAATCAAAATGTTGACCTTCCACACTACTCCAGATAAAAGGTTAGGAAGGAAACGTCCAACAATACCGAAAAGAGCGATAACGGCTTCAGGACTTGCGAAAGCAATTTCCATGAAAAAATGTTTTAAGAGAAAGTTTTTAGAAATTTCAACATAGAGTAGGAGATATTACAGGGTTAATGAATGATTTCATATAGGGAGCGACTTAAATATTACCATTACTATGTAAAGTAAACTATTAAGGAACATCCTTTAAGTGTGTTAATTTCATAATTTTTGTCAGGAGTTGTGTGACCCAAGAACGCGCAACTTCTGGGGAATTAGATATGTTTTAACTAAGAAACAAAGGACCCTGTAGATTAAAGCAATCGTGAAAACACATTTACTTTCTTGGTAGTTGAGGTTTTACTTTCTGGACCTGGTGGTGCTGAAAAGAAACAGTGAAGGAAACGAGACATGTGTAAATGAATCTGGCGACAATTAATCGATAAGAAAGACGGAATGTATACGATCTATACCCTATAAATAAAAGGTTTAGCTTCAGAATCCCACCCACCAAAATATATCGAATACGACGATAGACAACGGAAGAAGGCCGTAGAATTCGAAGGTCGAGAATTTGTATGTCTCACATCTAAAACGAACATGGTGATGTGAATAGCTTTGATGAAGGATAATTCTTCATCTCAACAGATTTTAAAATAGGTTTTGCCCGTTCCCAAAGAAATAATTCATCAACAGCTTTATTCAATTTTTTGTCATTACTTAAACCGAAATTAAAATCTCTGCTCCAGTTTTTTTTAATGCGCAGTGTCCCTTCAGTACTATGGCGATCATGGCTCTACACAACTTCTTGTCATTTGTAGCTTTTAAGAAATTTTGTTTTTTGACATTCTCTCCCAAACCCTGCCCCGCTATCTGAAGAATAATTGGGCGAGCAATTCTTTATATGATTTTATAATAGTAATAAGAGTATTCTTATTATTATCCAACGCTTTTATATATATATATATGTAAATTCCCAAAGGATAGAATCCAGGTAGAACTCAATGTCAAAGACAGAGTAAGAATATAATATACAAGGTCAAACACTAATATTTCATGGTTATAATTTATTACATTCGTAATCACGATCTAATTCATCAAACCTACAAATTCAAAAATAAATCGGAAAATATATATATATATATAGTTAGAATATCTTCATACAAGCATATCTGGCTGAATAATCTGGACATATTCTGTATATTTTTATTTTAATTCTCTCGAATACTCGGATAAACTTCTTAATGTTGACATTAAATTAATTAAGGAAGGCACCGTAGTTTTTTCATTTCTTTTATTTTCCCAAGTACTTTCAATCTAATCCAACATATAATAAGGTAAGCCGTTCATAGGTGTTTATAAATATAACAGATTGCATTTCATGCGCATTTACAAAAAAAAATCACAACTATCAATTACATTATTTGTTTTTAGAAATTCATCCCTGAAGATGATCTAGAATGAGATTGAAAGTACTTGCGAACATAAAAGAAATAAAAAACTACGACGCCGTCTTTAATATTAACATTAAGAAGTTATCACCCCCATATATTAGGTTGGTGCAAAAATAATGACGTAATAATGTCGTTTTTTGACGTATAACGTCAAAAAACGACATTATTACGCGTCATTATTTTTGCACCAACCTAATATATATATATATATATATATATATATATATATATATATATATATATATATATATATGGGGTGCAGATAACGATATATGCATATTTATATATCTAGAATAATTTTGGGGGAAAAGACAAAGTTTTCGTGTGACGGGTTTCGTCCTTTAGGACTTCATCGGAATAAATTTGCATATATTGACGTCACAACATATGCGCACAAACAAGAGATGCTATCCTATCAAGACTGCTGATCACAGCCATATAATGCGCACTTTTCCTGGAAACTGTGGCTAAGTTCCGCTCAGCATAGTTGCAGCCTAAACCGCAGCTGGGAGTTGAAAAAACGCAAAGGTGCCTGAGCAGGGTTTGGCTACCCGCCCTAGTTGTCAGGCTTGCTGGGGTACGAGAGGCCAGCCACGGCATTCAATGAATGCCACACGTCTCTCAACGCACACGTTGCTAATTGTTCGCTGTAGTATCTCCTATATCTACCCACAACCTAGTCTCAACGATAAGATTTCGCTTCAGGGAGACAATTCAAGAGAGACTCAAGCTAGTAATTTAACCATGTGCTCTGCATTTAGATTTAATCTATATCTCCAGACGAAATATGCTCTCCTATACTTCGGGAAACATTGACATCTCCCGATATCTGAACCTTTCTCTTCCTCCCTTTTCTCTTTCGTATCGGTCGAGTATCTACCTACTTGGCGCCGTTAAGTTACTGAAATACCTGCTAATTACCTTTCTGATTATTTCTATGGATATATGTCCAAGTGAATGGCTATTTCGATAGTAACCTTAATCGTGTTTCGTCTTATCACGTTGATGCACAAATTTACAGCATTTATATAAGTTCATAGCATCAGTATTCATCCGAGTTATTTCCCCACGTTTTTCAACTGAAGCGTATCCCTTCTCTTCTCCAAATGATTCTGTTTTAGCGATTAAGGATTTGATTCAGTTCTTCTATTAATTTATCAATATCGTCCTAACAGCTAACCAAAGTAAACTAACCAATCGGGTAAGTAACTCAGTTAAGTGCCATCACGTGATACACTATTGGGCGATGACGTCGCTTTCGATTCATGACTGACTAGGCAGAAGATTTTCCCGCAGCAGGTTGCCATTTCTTTCAGTTGTCGGCTGGTTGACAACCAAGGCTAGAGAGACCAGTCTGTCCTTCTATTTAACCTATACCCGGGGGAAAAGAGACGTAATCATACCTTTCCAAAAGGTATTTGCATGAAAGTGAATGCAACGAACCCGACTTGAATTCGAACTCAGTTCTCCGATTTCTCCACTACAATACATTTCTTAATTTATAACTTGTACAACGATATCTAGAATGCACATTGCATCGTAAATCATCCGGTGAGCATATATATATATATATATATATATATAGTCATCCACAGACAGAATTTTTCGTCTGGTTGCCTCTAGCTAGAATCGAAACCCGAGTGAATTGGCGCCAGTTTAAGATTCCACCACTAAGCCGTTGGCGCACGGCAGGGATGAAGGTGAATTTAAGCGTATTTGTTTTTAGATAAACACAAAGTGATTGAGAGAAATCGATTCGATTTACCGAAGATTCTTGCATTATTACCCATAATAGTCACTGTTTACAAACCCACACTTCCTCCCCAGAGAGCTCAACCGAAATACATTTTTCAGGAGCATATATATTGTCATCCACAGACAGAGTGTTACGCTGTATCATAGCTCATCACTGTGGATAGACTTCCGGTTGCCTCTAGCTAGCATCGAAACCCGAGTGAATTGGCGTCAGTTAGGATATATATATATATATATATATATATATATATATATATATATATATATATATATATACTATTTAAATTGTTCCTCATTTTATTGTTACATTCACGACGTTTCGGCCGTGGTACGCCCCGGCCTCCTTCAGATAATATACGTTGGAATTTCGAACCGAAACGGGGGGAGATTGTTCAACACAAGAAACATTGTCAATATGACAATGAGATGAAGATGAGGACAACATTCCGAATGTAAATAGTGTAAATAGTTACAATACCTCACTTCAGAGATATATAGATAGGTAAATATGGAAATAAAAATGAGGACAACAGTCCGAACAACGTAAATAGTGTAAATAGTTACAATACATCATCTCAGAAATATAGACAGAGCTGTTGGCCAGAGCTGAATCCGACCAGGGGAGGATTATATTAAAACGTATAATCCTGAGATAAAGGGGCCCTTGTTCTCTGTATGAATATATAAGTCCTTATTATTTCTTTATTTTGCTCTGTATATAACTTTATACATTGAGTTCTCATTATGGAGTTAACTCTTAATGTTCTTATATTAAAAAGACCTCATTGTAATTTAGGCAGCGAATTCTCTTTTAGCCATGTTTGAGTGAATAAATTACAGACATTATGTTTGCTAATTTTTAATAAAATCCGTTCATACTCACGAATAATCTGCCGTGTATTTTTCATGCATTAATGCGCGCGTGACTATGACATTATATCATAGAGGGAAAAAAATTCCATAATGGATAATTTTTTTCACGTTCAACATATTGTTAACCGTTTACATTTAAAACCATAATGAAAAAATTACGGCAATGGATAACAACGCACAACATTGTATAAATATTTATACTAATGAACAACATATAGTTTTGTACTACTTGCACCCCTGAAGATGATCTTGGAAGAAGATTGAAAGTACTTGGGAAATTAAAATAAAAGAAATATAAACAATTATAAAACATTTCTTTCATCCTTTAACATCAATACACGGAAGATTATTCGTGAGTAGGAACGGATTTTATTAAAAATTAGCAGGCATAATGTCTGTAATTTATTCAATCAGGCATATATATATATATATATATATATATATATATATATATATATATAGGCCAAGAACTTTCCAAGTGTTCTCTACATGTGACTACGCATGCATACAATGAATGCACATCCATAGATCATGACATCTGGAGAACACGTTGCATATGCAAAACCGTCTGCTCTTCTGAAGAGCATGTACCATACGTTACATATTTGGAGAGCAAGCTACCTTTATAAACCCTTTGGAGAGCACACTGCATATGCTATGATGTCTGGAGAGCACTTTGCATATGGTACACATTTCGTGGGTTCGCTTCACGTGTGACTCAACTGGAAGGACCGGTACATCACATAAGGTTCAAGAGCTCGTTATATATATTTGTCACATCTAGAGGGGACGCTGTATATGTAACATGACTTGAGATGCCACAGCGTGCAGCATATGCAATGATATGTGAAGAGAAGTCTCCAGTGGAGAAGTTGATGGACAAATAATTCATCTGCCAAGAATGCTTGCCCATGAGATAGAAAACGTGGCGATGAATCACGCACCACATGTATAATTATCTAGCGACCAGTTTGTATAGAATTCATGCGTAACATGTGTACAAATTAGGAAGTATGAATAGCTTGAGAGCACGTGCCTATCATGACGGAGAGGACGGTGTGCAGATATCGGAAGAGAACAGCTTTTACTTACACTATTTACATTATTCGGGCTATTGTCCTCATCTTTGTCGCCATATTTATTACAACGTTTCGGCCGTTGTACGCTCCGGCCTTCTTCAGGTGATTGGAATGTCGAACTGAACCATTTATTTCTCTCACTAGGGTAGACGGATAGTCCGAATAATGCAAATAGTGTATATAATACTACATCTCAGAAATATAGACATAACTCTTACTTACTCTGCACAAGTAATTAGTTTGGACATCGCGCTGCTTATGCAATACGCCTGATGAGCAGATTGCATATGTAACGGCATCCGAGGAACATTTTGCACGCGTAAAGGTATCTGGAGAGCATTTCACATGTGCGAAGGCATTTGGAATGCATTTTCCATGGGCATAGGCATCTGGAGAGCAGTTTGCAAGTACAAAATCATCCGGTAGACGTTTTCATGTACACAGACATTCGGAGTGTATTTTGCATGCGCAAATTCGTTTCGAAAGCAATTTGCATGCGAATAATCATCAGAAGAGCCTTTTGGATACTTAAAGGCATCTGGAGAGCATTTTGCTTATTCAGAAACATCTGCAGGGCATTTTGCATGTGTAAAGGCACATGGAGGGCATTGTGCGCCTGTAACACACCTGAAGATGGTGATGCACGTGAAAGACTTAGTAATAACACGAGTAGAGATTATGCTTCCTCTAAAATCATTCAAATCGGCCGAGTTCACGCAAGGCAACCGTTCCACAATTAAAAGTTTTCGTGTGACCCGTTTCGTCCTTTAGGACTTCATCAGAATAAATTTGCATACTCTGAGTATCTGTATCACCTAAACGTGTAGATTATAGGCCTACACAGTCGACATTATAGGGAGTCCGATTCAAAGGCAGTTCCTTACAAGCGTGGCCCTTTACCAGACTAAACGAAATCTACTACACATTTATATATATTGAAATAATGTTTATATTTGGTTTATTTTCTTTTTAACAGGTTAGCATTTAAATCGAACCGAGAAAAGGATTCATTTGAAAACAGGAAATCATTTGAAGAAGAACCATAGAATAGTTAAAACCTACAACTTACGATAACTGTAGAAATACTTGACTTGTTCCTATAAGATTGTATTCACACTTCCTTTTAGAAAATAAATCATAAAAACAAATCCTTTTCTCCCAATAACTCATTTCTTAAAGTAATATTGAAACAGTCTCGTAAATCAAAATGTCTCTTATGATAGTAAATCAAAATCATTTCACATTTTACTGGCTTTTGTTTTGATTTTGTTTTCCTTATTTGCTTCGTGATTCGAGAAATCAACAATAAGCAATTATGAATGACCTCCTTTTTGTCGCACTACAATCATGGGAGATACAATGAGTCTTATGTGTTTTTATTTTTTCTTAATTTTTTTTCTATTAAAGGCGCTTAAATCGACTGGAGAGAGAATGAAATGAACCAGCAACGTAAATAAGGGGAGGAAAATTCGATTACTGATAGACACTTAGTACCAGGGAGGAAATCAATCTGGGAGGGTGCTGCAAATTTATCGGCACGACCCATTTGCTAAAATTTAATCAAATGATTAAATATCAGAATATTTTTTAATTCCCTACGTTGTCAGGACGAGTGTATTTTACTGCAACACAGACACACACACACACACACACACACACATATATATATATATATATATATATATATATATATATATATATATAAGAATTATATGTTTCTTACAGCTCAATGCATTTTAAATTTTCCAATACATAGCCCGCATAAGCGTAAGGATTTAAATAAACTCGAGCTTTGATGAATACCTATATATTTACTTTATATATATATATATATATATATATATATATATATATATATATATATATATATATATATATATATGTGTGTGTGTGTGTGTGTGTGTGTGTGTGTGCGTCAGTGAGAGAGATATGAAGAAATATAGTCATATATTTATGGGATAAAATGCTCACTATCAGAGATAGAGCGTATGTAAATATAAAAGGGAACATTGAAGTTAACACTTAGGGGCGACAGTCAGTTTCATGCCACGTGGCCTGACGATTGCGTCTAGCATGAAACAGACAGTCGCCTCTAAGTGTTAATTTCAATGTTCACTTTCATATATATATATATATATATATATATATATATATATATATAAGGTTGGTGCAAAAATAATGTCGTTTTCTCACATAGTAACACATGTGACAAAACGACATTATTTTTGCACCAACCTAATATATGGAGAGAGAGCGAGTGGGCACTGGTCTCAACGCCGAGCAATGATAGTCTATTTCATGGCCAAACGTAATCATTGGGTATTCATTTCAATGTACACTTTTATATTTACAAACTTTAGATCATTTATATTGACCATATATATATATATATATATATATATATATATATATATATATATATATATATATATATATATATATGTAATTTTTTATATATATTATTTATATATTATATATGCACTGTACTTCTTGGAAAGCATTATATATCAGTGATAGAGCTAACATTTTTAGTTGGAGTGATGTGAGTTTGTGACCCTATTTGCGAGCGTCAGGGAAAATAATTAATTTTTAAATTTTGGATGTATATATATTGTATTAAAGAGTATATAAAATTGATGCTTATTGTATTTGTCCTTCGATAAATTCTACAATTTAATTTCGGATATTTCTCTTTGTTTTCTAGTGAAAAGTAGATAACACTGCATTCTGAATAATATATACTTTTTTATCAAAAATATATTCCGCAATATTTGTTTTTAGGTGAAATTCTTCAACTTTTGTTTCCTCCGTTTGAATTGTTTTTCCATAATTTTTCAATATCTCTTACCTCTCGTTCCATATGCCTATAGATTAATTTTAAAAAAATTGCTTCCATCTTGTATTTTAAAACTTTGCTATCGATTTGCCATTCATGATAATTTTTTTTTATTTTCAAGAATTTGTCAAACGTAATCTTTCATCTCATACATATTCCTCCACTTATCTGTATTTGTTGCCGTCGAGTAACAACCTAAGTTCATCTAAATATTACTACTTGTCTGCCACGTTCGATCATACTTGTCAGCCATGAACCTGTACGCTATTGAACACAAATTATTAGATTGGTACAAAAATAATGACGTAATAATGTCGTTTTCTGGAAGTTAAAAATACGTCAAAAAACGACATTATTACGTCATTATTTTTGCACCAACCTAATACTAAATTACTTCTGCGATATAAATCTCCGATGTTTAACTCTAGTTGTAAATGATATATTTCCCAATACCGTAGCGGCAGACTAAGCAAATATTTAATTGTCGATAAAAA
>OZ010574.1:27907242-27914742 GCA_963932145.1 Acanthosepion lycidas | reverse complement strand
TCCCGCAGTAGTTTGCAATTTCTTTCTGCGGTAGATCAGTTGCCATCCTAGTCTATAGAACCCGGTCTGTCATGCTATTTACTCATAACTTTGAGACGAAGAGGATTCAAACCTTTTTCAAAGGTATTAGCACGTAAGTGAAAGTAATAAATTCGACAAGAATTCATTACATTCACTTACGTGTCCTTGCCCTGCTATTCACTTACTTACCCATGGAAAAGGTATGAATCATCTTTTTCTCCCCCAGTTATGTGTAAATAGCAGGACAGACAGGGTTTGGAATATTATTAAGCCGAACAAAGAGTTTATACGAGCATTAAAGCAAAGAGTTATATCCCTTGAACTTGTGACATCAGCTAACAATGTCTTTATGATAAAGGTGGGTGGCTTCAAAGGTAAGACTATGAGGCGAAAGGCGTGATCCCATAGAACATTATTAATAATTGGATAAAAATATATATTTTTAAAAAAGCTGATATATTAGGCAGTATGGGTAAACTAGACATATATAGATATATATTCGTAATTATATTGTAATTAAAACTGATAATTGCAGAACGTATTCAAAATCATAGAGGTTTAGAACGAAAGCTAAAATGAAGCATTACTTGAGTTGCCTGTGTAGAGTAATGTCTGACGGGATTAGTTTGGTTAATCATTGCATTAAATTCGATCATACAGGATGCATCGTATCTATTTTCTTGTAAAATACAACTAAACCAAGCCAAAACAAACATTGGCAAATATGGATGTTCGTGCTCGCAAAAGAATGGAGTGTCGAAAGGACAGCTTTTACGACGACACCGATACTATTTTAACTACCTTCTCTCCTCGGGAAATTTTCGTGTATTAAAAAGCGATTATTAGAATTTATACGTATCCTTTCTTCTTGAGAATTAACAAAAAATAAAAATAAAAATAAACACTACTTTTTTATTAGATTGTTCATTGCTGTCTAGAAAGACGACTGACGTTCGCAACACTAAAGTGATTGACATGTACTCTTCTATTGAGGATGAAAATAGTTGCAATCGAGACGCAATGAATCGCGCAGTAATCTCAAAGAGTGTCGTAAAGATTGTACGATGTTCGCCAGAATTGAAATATTAATCCACTGGATTAAATAGTTCTTTCCGATAATTTTTTCTCCCAGTGTTTGACTTTGAAATATTATTAACCCGAAAAAGGAAACTTTATAACGTGCAGGAAATTGAATGTCTCCGAAATCACAGAAACAATTCAATGACTGCTATTTTTTACTTTCTCGTGATTTCACTCACAGGTTCAATCCCTCATTTTGTGGGCGGTTATTTTTGTCGGATTTTATGATGTTCTTCAAGTGTTTCCCTTTTTTTTTTATGGGTGAATCGTATCAATTTATGAACTCGTACCTTTTTTCTAAGAAAATTTATTTTCTTTCTTTTACAGATTATGGACGTCGGTATGAACAAAGACGGTTATCATTACATACTTGGCGGGCTGGTAAGAATTTCGATTATTTTACATCCGCAGAGAAGAAAATTGGCAAACATGTAGACATAGGCATCCTCATGAATACATGTGGGTGTGCGTGCGTCTACTGTGTGCGTCTATACGGGTGTGGTTGAATGTTCACAAGTTTTTACTCGATAGTATTCGATTTTGAGATTAATGTTAGTTACTGAATTAATTTTCTTTAATAATTTCGCCTGAAGCCAGGCTGAAAGCTAGTTAGATGCAAGGGATTATGGGACACAAAAATCCTTACTAAGAAAGAAAGGAAAAGAACGATACGAAACAAAAAAATAAATGAATGAATGATTGAATAAAGAATAGGAAAAAAATAAAGAGTGGAAAGAAAGGAACGAAAGAAAGGAAAGAAAGAAAGAAAGGAAAGAAAAAGTCATGAAATAGAGCGAAGAAATGAGGAGCAGGAAAAACCGTGTTAGGAGATAAGTAGATAAAAAGAAGATAAAAGGAAGCTTTATGCATGAGAGCGAGAAAAGCAACAGATATGAAGAACATCATATATAGACACACACACACACACACACACACACACATATATATATATATATATATATATATATATATATATATATATATGTTATAATTCCACATGAGGCCTGCTTACAAAAAGAATTGTTCATGACGATTTTGTTTTTCACCAGTCGATGTGCAACTTAATACACCGAAACGAAGTTGCATGTTTGTAGTGAGTAAATTGTTTTGTCTATATGAAAAAAATTATAAATAATTATTGCTCTACTATCGGTATTGAGTCTTTATGTATTTTCTTTCTTTCTCAGTACATTCGTATATATATATATATATATATATATATATATATATATATATATATATATATATATATATATATATATATATATATATATCAAACTGCTAGATATGAACAGACTGATAGATATTATCAGACTGATCAATAGATAGATATTATCAAACTGATAGATAAATAGAAAAAACACAATTACAAAAATAGAGAGTTTGGAAAAGACTGAGATAATAACGGACTGAGATAGCTATCTATCTATCTATCTATCTATCGACTCATGTATCTATATTTTTATCCATTTTCATATATCTCTATTATACATATATATTGTTTCTATTTTTCTATCTCAGTCATTTTTCTATCTATCTATCTATCTATCTATCTATCTATCTATCTATCTAGATAGATAGATAGATAGATAGATAGATAGATAGATAGGAACGGAATGCAATAGAAAGTAAAGAACAAACTGGGATCGATAACATATACTATAAGTAGAAAATAACAAATAAAAAAATCACAAATAATGAAAACGTAAGAAACAAACAAATGAAAAGAAAGAAAGAAAGAAATTAAGAAAAAATGGATATAAAATAACCCAAAACAAGATAATTGTTTTGATTGAAAAGGACTGCTGACAGTTTCAAAGAAAGACGTAACAACAACGATAAAAAAAGATGATTAATGAATGCCAAACAAAAATAAAATAAAATATAAAATAAAATTTTGTTGCAATAGCCTGTTCAATAAACAAGTTCGCCAAGTCCGAAGAATAGATGATCAGTCTGATAACTTTCTGATAACGCATTAAATTTAGTTTGTACGCATTCAGTGAAAGCTTCCCCACCCCGATCTCCCCAAAACACTGAAAAAACTTCCGAAAATTCCAGAACATATGCAATAAAAGAACAAGGGAAACAACAAATTCTCGTTAAAGAGTCGTGAATAGAAACGAGACGCGCTTTCATAAACAGAAAATTCAAGAATTTTATTGCTTGTCAATAAGGAAGACATTTTTAAAACATTTTTTTGAAAACAAACAAGTTGATAGTGTTCCATATAGCATGTCAAATTTGTAATGAAAACATAAAACTTTTTTTTTCTTGTGAAATAATCTAATGTTAGACAGAGATGTGCGTTCACAGAAAAAATAATTTTTATAAGAACTGGATAATTTTTATTTGAAAATTTAAAAATTAAATTATAAAAAATCATGATTTTAATGCATATCTGGTACAAATGATAGCCCGGAGTTTTAAATTTTTTACATGCTACAACCATTCACATTCGAAGGTTTATGATTGGTTCAGACTTTGCAGTGATGTCTGTGATTCTTTGATTGGAGAAAATGAAGGTGTTGATATTGGCCATCTTGGAATAAATGTCAAAACCTTTGAAAAAGTATTTCTTCGGCGCAATTACAATAAAAAGATATGATTGGCCAACAATGGGATTTTGAAGGAATTCAAAGAAAGTCTGAACAATTGTTTTTGACAGGTCTCAAGAATCTCTGGAAGAATTATAGATGCATCTGTTTAAGGTCAACCTAAAATGTACAGGGTCGGACAAAATAAGTAGAACACTTGTTAAATTCCAAGAAAATTTATTTTATATGGAGTTGGTCCTCCTTTAGCCTCACAGACAGCTTTAATATGTCTAGGAATGGAATCATACAGCTTCCTGATTTAATCCAGAGGAATTTTCAGTCATTCTTCCATTAAAATCTTCTCCAGCTCTTTATGACACGACGGTGGAGGATAGCGGCTCCTAACTTGTTGCTCCAAAATGCACCACAAATGTTCAATAATATTGATATCTTGAGATTGGGGAGGCCACTCCATGTGTTCTAGCTCATTTTCATGCTCTTCATACCAATTCTTAACTACTCGAGCGGTATGTATTGAAGAATTATCGTCTTGGTAGATGTAGTCACCATCAGGGAATAAAGTCTTTGCCGTTGGATGAATATGATCCCCCAAAATGTTCAGGTAATCTTTGCTGTTGATTCTAACATGCAGGGCAACTATTGGACTGAGACATTTCCATGGTATGGCGGCCCAAACTATCACTGATCTACTCACCCTGAATTTGGGAAAAGTGAAAAACTGGACTTGTTTGAGAATATGACTTGCTTCCATTGGTCTGCAGACCAGGCATTGTGATCTCTGCATCACTTCAACCTCTTTTGAATGTTGCGAGTGGAGAGAAGAGCTTTTATCACAGCGGCTCTTCAGCATTATGGAACTCACAGTGAACAGTTTTAGTAGATACTGAACTATTCAGATGGTTATTCAACTCAGCAGTCACTTTGGACGCATTTGTCCGATGATTTTTTGCCACATTGCGTTTCAATGCACTTCAGTCCCTGTCACTAAGTTTGCAAGTTCGGCCCAAATTGCTACGGTCGGCAGAGGTCCTGCCCTGTTTCTCGAATTGCATCAGTGTTCTTGATATGGTAACTCTTGAAAAATCAAACCGTTCAGCAACCTTAGTGATCCAGACTCCTGCCATGCGAGCTCCAACAATTTGTTCTTTTTCGAACTCGGATAGGTCACGCATTTAACTTAAATTTTACTAAATTCTAAAAATAAATAAGACAAAGACGGTAAATTAGATAAATGAACGGATTTACAATAGATATAACCTGCAATTACGAAGTTTTAGTTAAAGTTCTTAATATAATAGGTCTTTGAAATATAGGAGTGGATTTTGCAACTGTTCCAATTATTTTGTCCAATCCCTGTATATATGTGTGGAGATCCGTTTAAGATTTGTAGAAAAATGCTAATACATTAAAATACTGTCACTGAAAACTCATTATTTGTACAAAACTCATCACACCGAAAGGAACTCAATTTTTGTATAAAACCGACTGCAATTATTTGAAATTTTGTATTCGCATATCTTAACCAACCAGCGACGTCGTACGAGACGCTCAGTATTATTTAAATTGGCAGACGACAAAATATCTCTTAGAATAAAATTTTGGAGGCTCACTTGAGAATATGATCGACAATATTTCCCTCCTTAAAAGAAATATTTAGAAAATGGGAGAAGTTATATTAGCCAATAAGCTTGAGATTACTAAATCTTAATTTTAATTTCTTCTGAAGCAGATATTTTATTATAAATACGATCAATTAATTTTTGAATGCTAACTAGTCTTTCAGTGAATCTTTGACAAGGGTGTTTATTCGATCGTTTGTCGCACAAAAAAAAACTGAAATTCTCACACTTATCACTCTTATTACTTTCGCATATTTATTCGAGTGTACAATATTACAAAAATTATGTTTAGCGATATTGACACGTAAAAGAAAGCATGCATTCTAACTTGTTTATATGCGGCCAAAGTAACAACTAACTTCTCTGCCTTCTTTCATCCGGTCGACAACTAGAATTTCAAGCACATAGGTAAAAGAAAGTAAATCTGTCTCACATACATCTACACACATGCAGACTGTTTCTATTTATGCTATACTAACGCAATTCATTCGATTGTATTGTAAAAAAGATACACGAAATATTTTGTGTGAAGTTGTTCGAAAATAATCTTTGTAATTCCTTTCTTTCAATTTGAAGGAAAATAATACACAAATAAATAAAAATTATTAAAAGTTGTAAATCCGTGTTTGAAGATTATCTTAAGTCTTCGTTTATACACGCATATTCCACTACATACCTTTGCGTGTGGATATATATATATATATATATATATATATATATATATATATATATATATATATATATATATATATATATATATGTATGAATTATGCATTTATTTAGCTAATGAAGCTTTAGCAGTATTATTTGAATAAGTGATAGCTATCCAACTTGTAGTAGACATCTAGAATTAGGTTATAATCGCAACGAGAAGATGATCTATCTATACATGCACAAAGAATTAAAAAAAATTATGTATTTAAAAGGATTTATAAGAGAAATGATCATTGAGAACCACATCCATCACGGAGAATATATTTCTGGCTATATGTTCAGAAAAGAATTCACAATCGTATTTTATGATGTGACCACGGGTGTGCGGGTGGTGTAATGGTATCGGAGAAATCGGAGAGGTGAATTCGAGTTTTAATCAAGTTTGTGACATTCTCTTAGGAAAGGTATCTTTAGGTAAGTTATGAATCCAACTCCTTCCCCACCACAGATATGGATTAAATAGTTTAACATCTATCCGGAAAAAAAAATCATTATTGTCATTAAATAATTAATCATGTAATATTCTGTCTTAAAACAAAAATAAATATTTTTACAATCCAAAATGTTTCGACTTTAACACATGACGGGTAAAAACAAATATTTGATCATTTAATGAGATATATACGAAACGAACGCATTTATTAATTTTTGCGTTCGCTTTTGTCTCTGCTCTATAACCATCCACAAATCTCTCGTTCTTCGACATTCAAGAATACGAAGACTGGAATATGGCGATAAAAGCGCTAACCATTCCTTATCTTCACAATGCCTTTGAGAGGAAAGTTGCGAAACCTGGAATTATGTGATTACATTTACCACGAAAATAAAATCAAGAAAACTGGAGATCTAAAACCGTTTTTGTTACGTGACATTAAACTTTATATCTGTACAATCCGAAATAGCCTTGTAATCGATGCCGTTGAAGCACAACAAATCGACATGGCATCAAGTGCGCAAATCGTTGGGAGACCTCTGATGAGATATCGAGTCATGCCATCTCAAAAGCCGTTCACTGCTACTTGATATTTGTAGGTGTAACATTTTGTGTTCGAATATGTCTCTCCACCACACCCAATAAATGATCGATTGGGCTCATGCCGTGCGGCGAATGTGGTGGCTGCATTCTTTGCTAGTCTGCGTAATGTTCCTAAAACTAATTCTATGCAATTTGTGCCTGATGACACGTTAAATTATCCTACAGAATAAACTTTGTTGGGTACATGGAGTCCATGACTTGGGGAAAAATGGTCACGAGTCAGTGTAATGTCGTAATGTAAGTGGTGCATGTAGATGTAAAAGTGGCTACAAACCATGTGACTTGAATACAACACCAAATTATGGAACCACCAACAACTTACATAGTGAGATGTTGAAAACTGGTGTCCATGGCCGCATACCAACACCACTCTATTAGCTAGAAACAAACATAATACTTATCTATCACACTTCGTCATACTGCAAGCCCCCGCTTGTCCAAATAGGGACATCATTAGCCTAGGTGAGGTACT
>OZ010574.1:27899742-27902242 GCA_963932145.1 Acanthosepion lycidas | reverse complement strand
TACTCTCAGAAAGTGCACAATATCATCACAATTTATTTCAAAACTTTTAATCTTTTCTCAGCATTATTTTAATTCATGCCTCTTGTAACTATTCAGGAATAATCTTCATTCGCTTAACCTTTCCCAAAAACTCTTCATTCGAGTTAATTTTCCCAATTATTCCAAAAATCATTTCTCATATCTGCTAATTTCATAAAGAATTATCCTTTGTCTATTTGAGATGCTCCCTAAAATTGCATTTGGAAATCTCATTATAAACCAGGGGGCAATTTATTTCATTAGATTAGATTTGGAAAAAAAGGATAGGAATTTTTTTGTAAGGCTTCTAATCGAGATTTTTGTCTCAAGAATTAAACACCGATTTAAAAACAACATTTAAAATTAATAAAATATTTTTAAAAAATATAAAAAATCAAAGAAAACGAAAAAGAAAGAAAATGTGATTATTTCTTTTCTGATTAATTTGGAAAAGAATAAAGGAAAGATTAATGAAGAAGAAGAAATAATGAATGGTAAACGATGGTTACTGAAATATTTATACAAAGAAAGGACAAAATATGATAGCATTGGGGTAATGGGCAAAAAAGGAAGAAAACAGAAAGAAAGAAAGAAAGAAAGAAGGATAGAAAGAAAGAAAGAAAGAAAGGAAGGAAGTAAGGAAGGAAGGAAAAGAAAGAAAGGAAGTAAGGAAAAAAGGAAAGGAAGGAGAAAAAAAGAGGGAAAGAAAGAAGGAAAGAAAAGGAAAAAACGAACGAAAAATGGAAGGAAAGAAAGAAAGCAAGGGTGGAAGGAAGGAAACGATAAAGGAAAGATAGGAAAAGAAAAGGAGAAAGAAAAAAAAGAGAAAAAACGGAAGGAAAGAACACATAAAGAAAGAAAGAAAAATGAAAAGAAAGAATGAAAGAAAGAAAAAGAAAGGAAGGAACAAATGAAGGAAAAGAAGGAAAACAAAGAAAGAAGGAAAAAAGAAAGTAAGAAGAAAAAGGAAAAAAGGAAGCAAAAGAAAGATAAAGAAAGAAAAGAAAAGAAAGAAGGAAAGGAAAAAAAGAAAGAAAATGAAAAGAAAGAAACAAATGGAAGAAGGAAGGAAAGGAAAAGAACAAAAGAAAGGAAAAAAGAAAAACGATTCAATGAAAAATAAACGAAAGAAAACGACAGAAAACAACGTTATAAATAAGATTATGAAAGAAAAAAATCAAGAAATAAAGGAAAAAGAAAGGAAGATAGATAAAGGAAAAATACAGTAAGAAAGAAAAGGAAGGAAAGATTGAAAAGGAAAAGAAAGAAGGATGGAATAAAAGAAAGAAAGAAATTAAACATTACGAAAAAATAATTAGGTGTCTGAAATAAAGAAATATTTCTTTTTCTAAGAATGGTAAGAAGAACTGAATTCTTCCAAAAGAATTGACTGTGTTGTAAATATTCACGCATATGTTCAAATTAATAAGCGATTTTTACCGCCAAATGGGAAATAAATTCACAGACCTTTATAATAACAACCCAAAGTCTATTTGATTTATTCTAGGCTTTATATACTCAGGGTATAAGTTAGGCAAGGTCAGTTGATATCCCCGGGTATAAAAAGGGTTAGATTAAAATATACCCCCTAAACCAGGATATAACCACTCCGTTCCTCAAATAATAAGATGCATATTGTGAAAGCAGAGGAAAGAATTCTATGCATTATGCACTGTCATGAACCCGAATAAATTTCTTGTATGCATTTCATAGCTCTCAATTATATTCCGATTCGATAAATATATTTATTTGAGACTTTGGAATCATTTTCAAGAATATGGAGAAATATGTAGGGATATGTAGTTTATACTTAAAAGTGCTTTCTTTTCGAGACTTTGCAAAAATTGTAAGATTATCCAAAAGTATGCTGGTTCGGGGAGTTTTTAGAAAAAAAAATCTCTTAGTCATTTTCAAAGTTGACTATTTGTTATGTTACAGATATTATAAATGGTGTGTTATTTTTGTTGTACTGGTGTTAAAGTCGAAAATTAAATATATATATATATATATATATATATATATATATATATATATATATATATATAAAACTAATCAATTTCGATGCCTGATGATGTCTGTATGAACAGATGAAAATACGAGCAAAAAAAGAACTTATACAATTTGAATTTATTAGAGGTCACAACATTCATCTAGAGGTTCGTGGGTCAATGTAATTTTAATAAATTTGTTTGCGAAGATGTATTCTCGCCATTTATATCATTAACATCACTAATCTGTTTTTTGTATGAAAGATTCATGTAATATATATATATATATATATATAAATATATATATATATATATATATATATATATATATATATATATATATATATATATATACTATTATATCATATATAGCAGTACATACAAGGTGCGTTCAAAAAGTATAAGACTATTTTTTCCCAGCAAGACTAATGACGCGTGGGGAAATTTGTGTGGGTAGAAAATGACGCCAGACTTCCTGCGCACCCGTGAAATTT
>OZ010574.1:27877242-27897242 GCA_963932145.1 Acanthosepion lycidas | reverse complement strand
AGTAAAACCAATATATGTAGTGGTTTTATTATTAGTATCAGAGATACAATCTCTGAAAGGGCATTAAATTGATATACTACATTAAGTTTTTTTTGTAGAGTATTTAGTTGTGTAGTTGTAGGGATATTAGATACTATGAGGACAATTTAAAAAAAAAATTAATATATGATAAGGTTAACTTGTCTGTTATTATTAATGGGTTTAACGGTATTGCAATGGGATCTTCTTTAGGCCCCCTTTTTTCTAATTATTATTTGGAACATTAAGAAAATAAAATACTTAATGACACTAATAAATCCTTTATATATGTAAGATTCATAGATGACATTTTCTTTTTAGATAAAAATATTGATCAAATTACACAACTTAGGAACAAATTTACACTAGAACTCAACATTAATAATAAAATTCCATTCCTTGATGTACTTATTGATTCCAGCACACATAAATCTACTACTTCTCTATATAGAAAAACCTCTAACATTAACTCGTGTCTTCTTAATTATAATAGTGAATTCCTCCTACAATATATGTTAGCCGTTATAAAAATAAACTTAAACCAACCCACACAAATGATATCTTCTTCTAAAACCATATTCTATAAAGAATTAGATCACTCGTTAATAATGGATTCCTTAATTCTGTCATTGATCCACAAATTAAAATGTATCAAAATAAAATTAAAAAAACATCTAATAAAATTGATAGTATTAATAATAATAGCGTACATCAAAATAAATAATATACTATTAACTTATACTGTTGTAACAAAATGCATAATAATTACAATCATGATGAAACTACACTAAAAAACAATAGGTAAAAATGTTAAACCATTAATAATAATAATAATAATATATATATATATATATATATATATATATATATATATATATATATATATATATATATATATATATATATATATATATATATGAGATAATCCTAAGGAGCCAGGTAAACATACCTAGATTTCACCTAAACGGATCTTCAGGGTAATGTTGGCTGAAAAGGAAAATTATGGGACACGATGTAATTGCCTGGTTTGCCTGGCACCTTAGGATTATCTTAGGTTTTGCTCTACTTAGTGTATTGAACTCTTTACGTAGTTGTCTTTTTACTCGTTTTGTTTTTTTTTCTTTGTATTTGGAGCTTAAACACTAGACGATTGTTTCCGCCTTGTTTTAATGTTCTTGCTTCTTTATTTTTTTATTCCGCATTTTTCCTCGGGTACCGATTTGTTCTACTGCAAGTTGAGCTATCCGAGTTTTTTTTTTCAAATGGGTTCCACCATTTATATATATATATATATATATATATATATATATATATATATATGATTTTTAGTACCATGCAATATTAACTCATTCCTCCTACTTGGACGAGATGTGACACAAAGTCTTTTATAGGTGGGGACCCGGGCGCGTACGCCCAGGAAAAGGACAAAAATTGCCCTCAATCCACGCAACCGTCGGTTGCGCTGGCCTCGGCGCGAGCACCGATCCCCCCCTCTGGTGCAATGGTGGGGGCGGCCTCGATCAGCTGTTTCCCAGGGCTGGGCACCTCTCAGTATAATTTTCTCAGTTGCCCCTCTGTCCTTTGACAGAGAAGCCTCTAAGCGCACTCTGCCCAAAGACAGAGACGCAACTGAGAGATGATAAGTCATCCAACCCCACCCCCACTTTTTCATGCATCTTTTGTCTTTCTTCCAAAGTAATGTTGCTGGATACACGCTACAATATCATTGGTTCTTTCGTTTAACTTCTAGTAAACTTTTGGAATAACGTTTCAATGAATTTGAAACAAGATTTTGTTTTTAAGTGTAAATGATTATTTTCTGTAACCCGGCTCTCAATCCCTTCTGCGTTGAACGCTCAATAAAAGTTTGAGACATATAAAAATAGTCCAGCGTTCTTCACGTCTGTCTAGATAAGCAATAATCGGCTTTTGGTTAACTGAATTTCCCTAGTGATATTAGTCAAAGGCCCGTGTAGATATCATACGTGAATGACATGATATTACAAATATCGTTACGATATCAATTTCTGTTAATTATGAAGAATGGATTAGAAATTGAATGGCGATGCCAAACCGTTTCGAAAGGTTCAAGCGCTACGGTGATTCTGGACGGAAATTTGGCTTAATCCAATCGTTCTTAACAAATCAGGAAATGAAGATCGTGTTGAATGGGCACGCTTCTAGATCATTTGACAGTAATGCGAGGCTACCCCCCAGGGCTCTATAATTAAACTTACGTCGTTTCGTATCTTTCATCAACGATATTCTCGATGCCAACTATTCCCAACTATATATTTATTCTTTTGCCCGGTATGAATGACGCCGCCCACGGTAACTTGACAATGGTGCCAGCAAACGAGATAACGTCGGATTTAATCAAGAACAGCTGCCTAAATGACAATCCTTGAAAAGGATTTTACCAACATTTAAAAGTACCCGGGAAATTAAAAATGAATTTTTGATAAATTTACTGATTATACAGAACAACTATTTCGGAAATTTGATAAAAAACAAAAACATTAAAAAATTGAATAAACAGAACATGCGAATACTATTCAACGAAACACACATAAACACACATAAATATATATGTATATAATGAAGAGTTAAGAGGTCATTTGACTAAAATCGTTGGAGAAGGTAGCGGATTCAACTGACCTCCTGATTTTTAAAGTATATATATAATGAATTAGGTATTTTGGCCATAAAAAAAAAAAAAAAAAAAATATATATATATATATATATATATATATATATTTAAATATAAAATTTTAAAAATAGTAATACAAACATATTTAATATAGAAAAATAATTTTACTTATTGATAGTAATTCAAATATTGAGTTGATGTAGAGATGGTGGCGTAGTGTTGTCGGTTTTTGACGTATTTTTTAACGCCAAGTAGCGGCGTTATTGCGTCATTATTTTCTGCCCCGGCCTAATACATTTACTTCAATTAAAAAAAAAAAAAAAAAATAATGAAAATATTTTAAAGTTGTAATTAAAATTATAATGAATTCTAACCTAAAATTCCTTTTAATTCGTAATTAAATAAATACCTAAAGTTTACTTAATCAGAGAAATGGAAAGTTTACTTGAATAATACACAAGTATAAAATTAAAAAAAAAAAAAAAAAAAAAAACTTGATGTGATAATAATTCTACAAACTGTAAGGGATTCTAATTACATTTAATTGTTCTTGATAGAAATATAGTATATTAAAAATTAAAAGTAAAAATATTTCAAATCGTAGTTAAAAAAAAGTATTAATCTGACGTAGACACCTCCCAAAAATCTTTAAATATTGAAAGAAAAAAATGCAGTTAGAATTTTAGCCGTTAATAAAAAAAAAAATCAAAAAAAATCCAGACGACACGCTTTTAACGGATGTTAGATTTCATTGAAAAATACATCCCTAACCATTACCAAAACGTAACAATAACTGATACATTAAAATATAAACATATTGAACATACTGACACCCCTAGTCTAGCAAAATAGATGTATCTGTAACCTTGGAAACATGAATTTTGTTTTGGCTGTGTATTTAAAACCATGTAATTTTTAAAGTTACTCCAAAATTCGCTTGAGGATGAAATGAAAGTGATGTCTTTAATTTAAGTACAAAATTAAATTAGGGGCTTTTAGCTTCCATTTTTGAAACATGGTTAGAACTGTGTAGCGAAAAACCATATTTTAAGTCTATTAACTTATAATATATATATATATATATATATATATATATATATATATATATATATATTCAGTTGTATTGAGCACTTTCCTATAAATACCGCGGAATAATATATATAGAGAAATTATATATATATATATATATATATATATATATATATATATATATGTGTGTGTGTGTGTGTGTGTGTGTGTATTTGGAGAGTTGAGTTAAATGGAAATAAATGAGACATCACTGAGTCATCTGGAAGAGGCATGACACGTGGAACTAGAAACATCTCTCCTGGTTGACGAAATAAAGGGTTTGTTTCGAAATTCCAATCACCTGAAGAAGGCCGGAGCGTAAAACGGCCGAAACGTTGTGAATTTGGCAATGAAGATAAAGATAACAGTCTAAATAATATAAATAATGGAAATATATATTAGGGTTATGACTTTTTGATTTTTTGTCAAATAATTGATTCCCTGTATCATATGTCGACGAGCTCCTGTTAAAAAATAATAAAAGGGAGTTTAATACGATTTATTTAAAAAAAAAAAATATTAACCCAACACAAAATTTCTAAAATCGTATATAAGTATAACAGTACTATGGCTTTCTGGAATCTTCTAGAACGTTCTGAAGCTTTATGCAACTTGTTTTTTTTTTTATTTTGAAGTTTTATGTTATGCTATATCTATAAACTGCTAAGTGCGTTGAGAAATACATGAGTACTATCCAAATACATCATTTAGCAAATTGAAATATATAGCTTCTGAAATATTTAGATTTTAATACTTACTGTATATATGGTAAAATCGAATTTTCGGTTAGGGTGTGACCGTTTTCAAAAAAAACTAGAACAGTGGCTTTTTCATTACTTTAGAACAAAAGTTCATTGAATTATGACACAAAAACATAGGATTACAAAATGTCATAATCCTAACACACACACGCACACACACACACACACACACATATATATATATATATATATATATATATATATATATACAAATACGCACGTACACACACACTCATATATATAAATATATATGTTTTACCAGTTTGGGACCCGAAGGGATAATTCCGAGGAGGATATAAATCAAGGGAGAGCTCAATGTAGATTACAGAGCATAATAATTTTCGTTCTGATGAGCTGAACATCTCGGTGCTCACGAAATAAAAATTATAAACGAAATGGATAATTAAAGTCTTTTTATTATCATCTCTCTCTTTATCTTTCTCTCTCTCTCTCTCTCTCTCTCTCTCTCTATATATATATATATATATATATATATATATATATATATATATATATATATATATATTATTTTATTTCATTTTATTCTTAAATATTCCCCTTTACCTTTTTTCTTTCTTTCCCATTCTTTTTCTTCCTTTTCATCGCAACATATTCTAACCATAGTTCTGTCTTTCAACACTCGACCACTTAAGCTGCAAATTTTTGCTCCAACATGCTACACGCGAGATGTTTTTCCACCTCCCCTGACTATAACTCAATTCATCAATGTTTTCAGTCTCACTACCCCCACGACACACACTAGTGACATTAGACAGTCTACACTTTTATACCGATAAAAATTCAAATTTAAGTTTATTTTCATGAAAAGTTTCGCGTATCGTGATATCAGACATTTTTTTTTTATAATAATACTATTTGCACTGGCAAATACCCCATCTACGAAACCATCTGTCGGAGTGTAACTCTCATTTTTCTGATTCCTCTGACCGTTGATGAAGGACACAGGCGTATCCGAAAATTCCCCCCAAAAAAGAGCATTCTCTCCGTGTTTCACACACACACACAACCCCCCATATATATATATATATATATATATATATATATATATATATATATATATATATATATATATGCGCGTATGTGTGTGTGTTGTACTTGGGTCACATCATTTTACGAATGAAAGTGTGATAGATGCCCTACTAAAATTTTCCTGGTTTAAGAATATTTTATTATCATTTTGTATATTTTCAGACGTATTGTCTAATATCAAATTTGCGGTTTTGTATAAAAGGCCCGAATTTTGACCACTTAAAAATAGACAACATTGGACATAAATTTTCCTTGAAAATGAGTTCAGAGAGAAAATTGCCATGTTGCACGAATAGTTTTTTTTACTAGTTATTTCGTTAAAAAAAAACTCTCCACAACCATACTTAGTTACCTCCCTTGAAGCAGTGTCAGCGATCACGCACTAGCTCAGCGTTCTTCACTCCACAAGTGAGAAATTTTACTTTGAGATTAACACAACAATATTGTCTTCGACAATAATGAACACTACAATATTTGTTTTCCAATAAACAATACCCTGATAATGATAGTGTGCTATGTTGAAAGTGCTCGGAATACAAGAAATATGTATCAAAACGGAGATTTTCTCTCGACCTTCAATAACAACACCAAAAATCTTATCCGGGAATATGAAAGGATCCAATTGAAAATAAGTAGACATAACATGTCTAAATTATTCAACGAAACATGTCTCAATATATATATATATATATATATATATATATATATATATATATATATATATATATACACACACACAACTATAACTACACATGCACACGAAATGGATAGGACGCTGAAATTTTACACCTTGAAATTTAATTTTTTCTTTATGTGTTTGCGTATATCGTGTAACCAATTTCATTTAGCTCCTTTCCCTTTTTTGTTTCTGTTATTATCACTTTTCTGGTCTTCTACGTAAGCTTCAAGGCTACAGTACTATAGGAAGATTATTTGATTTCCTCCAATCGTTCCTATCAAATCGCGAAATGAAAGTTGTCCTGAATGGCTTCTCTCCCGCTCCTTACATACAAACGTGGG
Source organism: Acanthosepion lycidas (assembly GCA_963932145.1). NCBI lineage: Eukaryota > Metazoa > Mollusca > Cephalopoda > Sepiida > Sepiidae > Acanthosepion > Acanthosepion lycidas. The sequence goes on along the minus strand of OZ010574.1, from coordinate 27,890,675 downwards.
AGTTACCCAGGCTCTCTTCTGGTTCCTACACTGTTTCTAATCTTCACCAATGATCTTCCTGGTGCCATCAGTTCTTAAATAGGCATCTATGCAGACAACATTTACTCCTGTCTCAATAGTAAATCCGGCACCCCTGACAAAGTTAACCTGGCCACTGCTTTTGGAAAGGATCTCCAATCAATGCTTTACTGGAGCAGTAAATAGCTTTTAGATTTTAATGTTTCCAAAAGTAAAAGGATTTCATTTAACAGCCGCAGAGAAACTTCCTTGTTCTTCATCAGCATCGTTGATGCTCGATTCCGTGAGGGTGTTTCACTGCGCTTGTTTGGCCTCACGTTTTCTAATGACTTGAAGTGGAACAACTACATTGAATAAATAGCTGCATCTACTGCAAGGAAAGTGGGTTCACTGTGTCGTGTCAGAAGTTTTTCCTCGTCAAAGTCCATCTTACATATTTACATATCTACCATTTGCCCATGCATTGAATATTATTACCATATCGGGTCTGGTACCCCTGCTGTTTATCTTGAGGTTCTCGACAAAATACAAAGAAATATCTGCAATGTAATCGTTCCTGACTTGACATCTGTACTCTCATAGGCGTGATGTGGCTTCCCTCTGTCTTTTCTACAAATATTTTCAAGGCAACTGTTCTGGCAAGCTATCTTCCCTGATGCCCCGACTACATGATTTTAAGCTTGCTACTAGATTGGCATCTAGGTCTAACCCTTTTATGGTTGAAATAGTAAAATATAACTGCCATTTCTACTCTGGAAGTTTCTTGTACTTCCCAAAAGTGGGACACATTTCCTCTTACTTACTTCCCTGATAACTACAATTTTCAAAACTTAAATGCAACGTCAACAGCCATCTTCTTTCTTGAATCTCGTTCATCTCTTATCCTTTCATCAATCCCCGCTATACCCGGTCTTTTCCCTCACTTTCAATCTGTAACGCCTGCATATTAGTGGCATTCCCGCCTTTCTTGGGTTGAAATGCTTAAAAACTACCAAAAATATCGCGCATTGTGATAATAGAAGACTTGCCAAGAAAGGTGAAATTTTGTAAAAACAGGATGTAAATTTATTTTACTCGCTAGATCATCCCCAATAAATTTGCTTCTAATTTCTTACTTCTCTGGTCATATTGAATAACCTTCAGTAAATATTTAACTAAAAGTTTTAGATCACCCATAGGTGTAGCATATTCCTATTCTCCTGTTTGACATATCCAGTATGACTCTTCCGGTGAATTTACATTTTAAAACACATACAGAATGTCCATAATGTCTCTTTACAATTTAATTTTTTTTTACAAATGCAAAAGAAGAGACAAATATGTGGTAATTGTTACAAAATGAAGAGTAGATATTGATTTAATCCACCTCTATATGGGCACCATCAGTTGTAAAAAGTACATCAAGTTGGCCCTCGATTTCTTGCCATGTTCGCTGTAGCATAGCCTGATCAATAGTGGCAATGGCATCAGTGATGACCCGTATCTTTGTTTGATACACGATATCTTTAACATAACCTCATAGAATATCCAGGGGAGTGATATTCCAATTCTTTCCAATTCTTCACTCAACCAGTATATGTATGAACACGGCGATTTTCTCTCGACCTTCAATAATGACACCAAAAAGATTATCCGTAAATATGAAAGGATATGTGTGTGTGAATGAGTGTGTGTGTGTGTGTGTGTAGTTTTCATCTTTTAGTATTTGATTGAAGTGCTATAACTACACATGCACACGAAGAGGATAGGACGCTAAAATTTTATACCTTGAAATTTAATTCCTTCTTTCCAATTCACCGGTCTGGAAATGTTTGATTTAAGAACCCAAGAACATGCAATCCCCAATGTGGTACTGTATCATCTTGCTGGAAAATGATGGTTGGTCGAAGGTCATCTAGTTGTGGTTCCACATCAGTTGCCTTTGTAATGTATTTTTAAAATTATAAAGAGACTTTATGGACACCCTGTATTTTGACCGTAAGCAAAAAAATTACAGAACCAAGACGTAAAGAGGTTAGTGAGTGTGAAAGAATATAAAACAAAGAAAAACATTATTAAGGAGAGAAAACAATAGAAACGAGGAATGAGAAAAACAGAAAAGAACGAATGACATTTTTGGGGTAAGCCATCTTTGAAATTGGAGTGGTTAATATCAAGAGATAGAGCATTAATGATATTTTGTTTCTTTTTAGCAGAAACCACCGTTTGACGCGACAGGCTTTAGACACAGCTCAGTCAGAGAAAGCACTAGCGCCTAGTAAGCTTGTATTTACCCTATTGCAAACATGGGTGTCCAGTAAAAACAGCATATTTAATTATATATTTTTTTCATTTTTTTTCAAATCATTTCACCGCTAATCTTTACAATAAACCGTAGATATAAAAGAATATGAGAAAAATGAAAACATTATTTAGGATTTGAAAACAATAAAAAGAGCAGGAATAAAGACAGAAGATAACGATTGTCATGACATTTAAATCTTTGAAGATCGAAGTTCACTTGAAAACAACAAACCGGTAGAGAGTTCCAAAAGCGGGAATTACGAAGGAAGAAACTGTTATCATAGAACCTACGGTTCTATCTAACCATATCAACTGCAAAATGATGAAACCTAGCTAACAGTACTTCGCTCAAATTTGCAAAATCCAGTTACCACAGAGAAAACCTCATAAGAGTATTTAAAAGGAATACATTGATATAAAATGAACAGAGAGGCTACGCTACGAGAATGGGAAATTGAATTGAAAGCGAGATGCCAGTGGTGGACCGATAACATTGCAGTTATCTATTAGGTTGGTGCAAAAATAATGTCGTTTTCTGACGTATTTTTTAACGTCAAAAACCAACCTAATACTTAGCTGGATCCGTCTTTATAATCGCGATCTGGATCCTCCATTAAGCTGATGTATAATAATACCCTAGCTAAACTTTCTGTTGTTCATATAATGTCCATGTAATAAGTTCCAATTTCTCTGATCTGCTATCATTTCCTGTAGCTGCAGTCTTTAAACCTTATGTCTTTTCCATCCTAATCAGAGTCATTCACTTGGTACTCGTATCGCTGTTCGACGCACTAATCGGATGATTTTTGCCTTATTTAACTTCAGCCATCGCCTCACCAGTCGCTTCTTCATCTGATTAACTCTTTCCATCATTATCGGTATAGAAATAATCTGAATCGATTGCATTCCTATTACTTTCCGTCTATTTGAATAGACCAATGGCTTCTCTTGCTCGCATCATCTGCTTTTGTTTAAACATTGTGGCTATAATTGTATTTCTTGATTATCAATATATATTCCGGTAGCTAATGACTTTGAATTATTTAATGGATGGTAAACACTGGCCAATGAAGTCTTACCTACGGTTCGTGTATGGGAGGGGAGGCAGAAGAGATATTTGAATGTAGGAATAGGGGAGAAGAAAAAAGAAAAAAAAGGAGTAGTGGGAGTCGAAATTGAATAAAGTCAATATTCAGTGTGAGGATGTTAGAAGTTTAAAACATCTACAGTTGCGGTGGTCTTGTCTCTTTTTAGATTGACAATCAGCCAGGTTAGAAGATGTTTTGGTTGAAGAGAACGCATCATGAGGAACGAGGGTTTGGTAAATTTAAAACTCACATGACATATTGAAGGCAAAGGGAGAGAGAGGAGACCTACCCAACGAGCTTGTTGAAATAGTGGGTAGAACAGGTGTTAGCGGAGACATCAAAAAGAGTGAATAATTTCAAAGGGCAGGAAGCCAAGAAGAAGAAAAAGACAATGAGGAAGAAGAAGAAGACAATGAGGAAGAAGAAGACAATGAGGAAGAAGAAGAAGAAGACGAAGACAATGAGGAAGAAGAAAAAGACAACGAGGAAGAAGAAGAGAGAGTAGGAGAAGATGAACAATAAGGATGGGGATGATAAAAACAATAAGGAGGAAGAGAAGAAGAAGAAGAAGAGGAGGGGAGGAGGAACAAGAAGGAGGAGAATAAGAGGGAGTAGGAGAACAACAACAACAAAAATTAGGAGGGGCACGAGGAACAGATAAAGAAGAAAAAGAAAGTTCAGAAAAAGACGACTCCTGTGAGGATGCTTTCCTAATCACTATTTATCTCTACAAGACGACGGTCTACTGTTATATGTCTTAGATGTACTCATGATATACATTTCTTTCTCCCTCCATGTACACCCCTAAGACAACCTAATTTAACAAACTGTTCCCTTGAGTGACTCTTGTGTATTGTGTTGGTTGAACAACAGTAAGAAAGATAATCTGGAGAAAGCAGCGATAAACTTATTGACAAGTTTAAGTAAATCCAAGCAGAAACATGTACCACAATGGTAAGAATTACGAAGGATATTTATCATTTAGAAGAGTTAAGGACGAAAAGCCATGAGGAGCCATGACTGTCACCACCCTGACTAGATAGATAGATAGATAGATAGATAGATAATGAACAATTTGTGATAGATATATAGATAATGAACAATTTGTCATAGATAGATAAATAAACAGATAGATAGATAGGACTATACTTAGATAGATAGATAGATAGATAGATAGATAGATAGATAATGAACAATTTGTGATAGATTGATAGATATGACTATACTTAGATAGATAAATACATAATGAACAATTTGTGATAGATAGATAGATAATGAACAATTTGTCATAGATAGATAGATAGATAGATAGATAGATAGATTGATTGATAGATAGATAGATAGATAACGAACAATTTGTGATAGTTTGGTAGATAGGACAAAACTGAGATAGATAATGAACAATTTGTGATAAATAGATAGATAGATAGATAGATAGATATGAACAGTCTGTGTTAGATATGAACATTCTGAGATAGATAGCTTTGAACAACCTACTAAAGATGGATAAAAAGAAAGATAGAGAGAAGGAAACATGAAAAAGGAAACATAAATATACATATAGCATTGGTTAATATACTAAACAGCACTAAAAACATTTGGAATCCTTAGAAACTCTCAACTCTCGATGTCGTATGTACTGACGTTCAGGGGTTATGCATTTTTATTAACTGGGGTAATTTTCACATCAAAAGTTATTGCACGAATAACCTTTGACCTATATGTAAGTCCCCATATCATTCTGGTTGCTTCTTCTATCATAAAATATATTATGTTCCTAAACCAGCAAAAAACCTTTCAAATATGATTATTGGTATTGTTTCACAATTGTTTCAGTCAAATCTCACATTTTTTTTCTTCAGCAAACAATAATTTGATATAATAATTCATAATTACCAAAATCCTGACAATGAAGTAATCTCATCAGAAATTTCATACGTTTCACGTTGATTGTTTTTCTTAGCTCTTCGCATATTTAATTTGTCTTAATTAGGCAAGCCTTTTCATAGTAAATATGCACACGAAACAGAAAAAAATAAATAAAAGATCGAATTGCAACGTAGAAAAATCAACTGATTTTTCCCCTGTTATAATTATTTCTCATTTCCAAAAAAGAAACACCTGTGTCCTTTCTATTGTTAATCAAGTTGTAATTAAGTCTTGATTATCCAGGGCAATTTCATGCTCTTTTCAAACTCAGGATACGAACGTCTAACTAATTAACTTTTGATAAAACAGCCACACCACTACTGTTAATCAATTTTCTTTTGCTTTAATTCTAACAGTAATTATTCATTATTTAGCTGAGATTGAAACTTCATTTGACCAAGATCGAAGAAAAAACTCATATTTGCGCATGCGTGTTAATATATAGCAATGAGAGTCACGGATGGTGTAATGGATATCGTGGAAAAAGTGAATTAAGCATACCAATAATGCTTCCTCCAGTTTGCACTAATATTATGAATTCGTCTTCCTCCAGCTGTGGGTTAAATAGCTACCTATCAAGAAGGGAGAATTCAAAACCAGCCTGAAAAGTGATGTACTCCGTTAGTATATAATGCCTTGGAGACACCATGGCAGTTATGGTTGCAAGTAAATGTGGTTCATCTACGAACGTAATGAGTTACGGGACGTACAACTACCGATAAAAATGGATGTGGGTCAAATTTCAGGGGGTATCGCTTTGTAAAATGTTGCTTGTTTTTTCAAAAAAAATATTTGGTAGCTATTATAGAAAACAACCGAGAAACACACACAGAAACCCATATATATATATATTTAAGTAATTCATCGAGTCTGAAAGAAACCTCAACAGAAAGCATTGGACGGCCGTTTCCTCCTATATTTGGGACTCATCAGCAGTGCGTATCCACTACCGAGAATTAAACCCTGACAGTTAGGTTATCATGCAAATATATATATATATATATATATATATATATATATATATATATATATATATATATATATCATGTTACAGAAAAAGTAATCCACTTGTACTTCTCACAGGCTGAGAGATTAGGTCGATGAAAGAAATTCAAATAATAATAAAAATGTTTATTGTATATTAGTCCATTAGACAAAATCAAAAACATTTCAGAAATGTCTGTTTCCTTTCTTAACAAAAAATTAAATCAAGTTGGCGCCCTTTTAAAAACCTTAAAAAATGTCTGCCCATTTGTATTAGGTTGGTGCAAAAATAATGACGTAATAATGTCGTTTTTTGACGTTAAAAATACGTCAAAAACGACATTATTACGTCATTATTTTTGCACCAACCTAATATATTTCTGTTTCCTTGACCCTTGAATGGAGCTTACGTTATTATTTATGAGTCAGACTATATTGTTTTAATCAAGTTAGAATATGTAAGGTAATTTTTTAAATACAATTTCTCAACCCCTTCCTCACTTGTTGCTGGATACTTCATGTCTCTGCAGGGATTTTTACTTTCGTATTCATTCATATGTCGAAATGCGTGTGTGATAATGTCAGTGTTTGCGTGTGTGATTTATTTTCTGATTAAATTTTGTACTTTTTCGGCTAGTCTACTTAATAATAAGGATTTTCTGGTTTTTCGAAAAAATGATTCTTGTTGAAAATACATTCACAGAGTATGCCTAAATTTCTATTGAAACATCAAATGTACGAATTTATTTTAAAATGAATTTTAATTCTGGATTTTTGCGAAATTGTTGGCAGCTAAATGAAGACACTCAAAGAATGCATCTAAGTTTATCAACACTAGGACAAGGGCACGCGGCACAGTGGATAAAGGCGTTGGTTGGATCCAGTGTCAGGACCAAAAGAGTGTGAGATCAATACCCGGTTAAGGCAGCGGAGAACTTTCAGAGGGAAATTAGCAGGAGATAATTGATAACTAACATCCATCAAACATGGCACGTGGAACTAGAACAGTCTACCCCAGTGAGCGTAATAAAGGGTTCAGTTCGAAACTCCAACCACCTGAAGAAGGACGGAGCGTACAACGGCCGAAACGTTGTGATAAATATGGCGTCTTAATAATGTAAATAATGTACTTGGATGAAATATGCAGCTTAGAGTGATATTTTTACCTCTGATATTTTTCCTATGAGTACCAGTTTTACCAATATAATTACCATTGTTGTATTTGTTGCAAAAAATTAAATATTGTATATTTAATACAACCCAAGTCAAGGAAGGAGGCTGGAGTAGTGTATGTAATGCCAGGTGGGTTATAATACTATCGGTGAAATTTGTCTAGAAATTTGGCATCGGGGTTTATCATATGACAAGTGTTTGGTTTGGATTGTCTCGACGATGTTAAAAGTGAGTGCAAATATCAATATTGCAGCTATGCGTTTAGTATTCAGGAAAGCGCTTGTTAATTGTGAGGTCAAGTTTTAAGAACTGGAAATACTTTTATAAAATATGAGACAATTTGTGAATGTTTTAACTTAAATGATAAAACATGGGAATTCTAGAATGTGTCTTATTTCTTTTATAGAATAGAAGAGTATCTCTTTTTTTGTAATTGGAGACTTAAATGATTGATTCTTCATTGATTTCAACGATTTCTTTTTTCGTTGATTTTAATGATTGATTTTTCGTTGATTTTCATGAGTGATTTTTTAATTGATTTTAATGATTAATTTTTAATTGATTTGAATGATTGCTTTTTAATTGATTTTAATGATTAATTTTTTAATTGATTTTAATGATTGCTTTTTAATTGATTTTAATGATTAATTTTTAATTGATTTCTTAATTGTTTGGGGGTAATCATTTATATTGTGTGTGTGTGTGTGTCTGTGTGTGCGTTTAATTGTTTAAAATTCATTTATTTTTCTATCTTCGGCACCATTTTTCTTGTTTATGCTATATATTTGAAACCAAATTGTCTAATATCTGACTACTTTAGGCTTTTATAAATCGTCGTCAAAGAGATTTCTTGCGATATATTGTTTTTACCATTTTTGAAATAGCATATCTCCACTTCTCATGGTGGTTTTTTTTAAGTATCGCGTGACAGTTGGTGTTATGGGACTATTTTTTGGATCTAGTGGATAATGCTTTATTCTATAAATAATGTTTCTATATATTTCAAACTACAAATAACTCTTTAAAATTTATATATTCACAATGCATTCCTTTTGTAAAATTATTTGTATTTCTTTTCTATAGTAAAATATTTAGAAATATATTTCTATTTCCATCTTTGGTTTGTAATGCTTGCCTTAATTATTAACCACTGACAATAAATTTCATCTTAATTTTCACTATATAATATTGAGATTGAATGTCGAAAATTGTCAAAATGCAGTTTAAATCGACAAAAATAGTAAATTGCATTAAATCTTCAATTTTCCTCCCTTACTTTCAGATAAAAAATTGTTAGTACAGAAAAAAGTAAAGCAAATTGTGTGAAAGAAAGGCGTACAGATGAAGTGTTAAAAATGAGTATAAAAGGTAGATAAAATTTACCTACGACAATGAATGAATTTACCTTCCGTATAATTGGAGTTCGTCTTAGATAGTCATTACCTTTGAACCCTTCCACGGCCCAGATGACTAAGAACAAAGTGTAGTGTCTGTTCAGTGTGTAAGCCGCTCTATGCAGTGGTATACACATTCTGACATTTGCCGCTCACAGGGATCCGTCCCAGTGCTGGTAGTATCACAGCTATAACTAGCTTAGACCAGCTCTGGCCAGCTTGGACCAGCTAAGACCAGCGGCCCGAGTGAAGACAATCGGGTCCCCTTGTGTCATAACCTGAATCAGTGGAGGGGCAAGTAAATCAACATTCCCACCTTAAAAATGACCTTGTGCCACAACTCGTCTTGGGGGACAAAGTACATACCTAGATGGTCATCACCTATACCGATTTAGCTACAGTCACTTCGCAGCTAAGTAGTGTATAGCTAACACATTTTTTATTTGATTATTCATGTTATATTGTTTAGTTTACCATCTATTAGTTGTAATATTTTAAAAGCGTTCTTTCTTTTACGAATTTTGAATATAAATTTTATTTATTTTCCTTTTATCGCCTAGGTTGACGATATTTAAAATTGTCTTTCATGTCACGGACCTCCTTTAACACAGACCTTTCTTATACCGATTTTGTCAACAGGGATTAAGAATGTGTAATCGACAAAATTGAAAGATATGAAGCTACTATTTTTCTTTTAAGAAATATATCATTTCTTAAAAGAAAAATAGTAGCTTCATAATTGTTTAGTAAAGAAACAAGAGAATGGTAAAAAAATAATCCAAATAAATAATCTGTCATAATCTTAGAAATAAAGACAACGTCAAAAAAACAAAAACAAAACAACAAACTATTAAGCCGGGGTAATGCAATTTATCCCGAAGATTAAAAAATCTGAGTTAATACCAAATAGATCTAACGTTGTTATGTTTATGAGAAAGAACCTAATAATAACCCATTCATATTGTCTCCATGGAGATGGTAATGTGGATTATTGTGGGAAAATAAGTTAAATTACCTGCGCTTATGGGGCAGCCGTTGGACGTGGAAACTGAGTGGTTGACGGATTCTGGTTTATCAAAGCGAGGCTGCTCCCAGACACTGGTTTTGTAGTCTTTCGTTACCGGAAAGGCTAGGATGCGCAGATCTGCGCTTTGTTATTTAATATCTGCTTCTCTTCCTTTTCTCTATGTTTTTTTTTTTATATTTAACAATAATTTTAATAATAATTACGCGAACGGAATTGTTTGCACGCTCTTCTCTCTATTATTTGATCCCTGTTTAAAAGTGGGACGCGAGACTAGTCGAGTTTCGTAATCACTTACTGCCGGACCGATTTTGATTACTCTTGAGTCGAAGAAATTTTCGACATTATCAAACGATGTTGAAGACCTTGTTACTGGTAAAGAGAGGTTTTGTTAGGTACCTTCGTTATCTAAAAAAAAAACCTGTAAGATCGATGAAAAATGAATTAAACTTTAAAAGACAAATCGATTTCCGATCATTCAGCATTTATTGACTGAGCATCAATTGCTAATGTCGTTTGAATTTGATTAAAACCCTTATTGAAAACAATTTTTCAGGAAAATACGTTTCTCAAGTCCAGTAGCTCTTTCCCGTATTGATGGAGGTTTCCTTCTTAACTTTTTCTTCGGGGGAGTGTGGATCGTCAGCATTTTGATTATGTTATTATTTTCTCGTCAAGTTATATGTGCTATTTCTTTTAGACTTTCTGCTCTTGAAAACTTCAACTGATGTGTAATCTGTTATTTGGTACAGTTTTTTTTGTTTAGTTATTCTGTAGCGCCAGTCCCCGACGTCTGAAGAAGGATGGTCCTTGCTGGAAACCATTTTATCTAAGAAAGCGATTGTATACAGCTGACAGTTTAGATATTTCTGGTGTAGAATTACGGGAGACTGTCGCGATATGACTGGGACGAATTAAGGACCGTTAGGTTTATGATTAAGAGATTGTAAATAATCAATACTGTGGGATTAAATTGAATTAACAATTAGTTATCTGTAAACCTGACCCAAGCTGAATCCATCATAAAAATTCAAGTTATGGCATCTGTTGTATCGTTGAGGTGAATGATACACAGAGAAGAATGAACGCTTAATATATTTATTCAACACCGGTATCCGGTGCTAACGGATACATAGAAAAAACACAACACTAAGTTACAGAACAATTAACAAGACAACTTACAAGGAATAGAGGAGGGTCAAATGCTATATAGCCAAACGAAGTAAGATAAGTCCAAATATTAATCTGCTTAGTATCAACTTACTAATCAACTTATTAATCAACTGTTGAAGTCCTTAGACTATAGACCCTAGATATGTATTAAAAATATTAAATTAAAATTCTTAGCGTCTAATCAACTTATTAATCAACTTTTGAAGTCCTTAATCATAGACTATTCAAGGCTATGAACCAGTTCATCTGGTAGAGTCCTGAAGGAGTACTAGCTATTCTATAACAGAATTATTAAATATTAATCACTCCAAATACCTCGCTGTGTGTATCATTTAAAATAAATATACGTTCAGATTCTTACATTTCACCTTATTTGACAGAACTTCTATTATCACAATGTGCCGCACAATGTCGGCTATTTAATAATAAAATGATGGAAACAGGAACAAAAAGAAGCTAAATGAAATCGTCTAGACGATAGACCCTAGATATGTATTTAAAATATTAAATTAAAATTCTTAGCGTCCCCTTTCTATCGGGTGCATGTGTAGTCGCATCAACAAAAACTTCACTTAAGTTCGATTAAATCTTAAAGGACGAAACTCATCACACAAAAACGCTATCACATTTGTCATGGATTTTTTTGAATAGATTTAATATAGAAGATAAGGAAATTGAACATAGAATAATCTGTAATAGACGTAGTCTCACACAATACCTCAAGTTGCTTCAAAACCAAAATATTAATCTAAAAAAAAACACGAGTCATATTCTTAGCTTCGTCCGATCGAGACTTTTATATGGATGTCATGCATGGAGGGAAAATCTAAACTTTCACCTGTATACATCCTCTTTCTAAGCTCCATGGTTATAATCGCTTTGAGCAAGTGAAGCCTGTGGGTTTTGGCATAGACCATCCTTCTTTAAAACTTGAGAACTGGTGCTACACAATCGCACTCAAAGAACTGTACGAAAGGACATAAACCACATCACTTTATATATTTCAACATCAATAACAGATAAAATGGATACCACATATAACTCGAAGAGAAAATAATGACATAATCAAGAGGCCGATGTTCCACAGTACTTCGAACAAAAGGTTAGGAAGGAAAGCCCCATCAGTAATTAAAAGAGCGATAACAGCTACTGGACTTGAGAACGTGATTTTCCTGAAATAAGTATTTAAGAGAAAGATTTTTTATAAATTTCGAACGACAGCGGTACCGGCTGCTCGTTTAATAAATGCCGAATATTTTCTTATAAAGGAACGGATTTAACATTATCATTATTTAACTATTTTTTTGTCAAATCGATGCAGATGACGTCTATATTGGTCTGAAACGACCGATATAGAAGTCACCTGCATTGCAAGTTTAAATGTTAGCGGCAGCTCCCTTTGAAGCTGTTAAAACGACCGTAGGATGTGACAATTTTTAATATTTGCGAAAAAGTACAGTAATTAAGATAAATGGAAAACTATTCGCGAATAATAAAATGAATTATTTCAATCTTCGATGTCATTTTTATTAATGAGATCTTCATTTTCAAACGCCGAGTAAGATGTTACAAGTAAATTTAAATTCAGTTCAGATGAAGAATAACAAGACATTAATGAAAAAAATTCTACTGCGTCTCAATCTGGCGGAAAATTAATGATTCCATATTTCTCCTGTTAATCCTTTCTTTCATTTTTTTTACTATTTTCACCTTATACAAGACCTAAGTGCCACTCAATATAGAGGGTTAATAATTATGGAGGCTATAAATACGTATGGAGGGGCGCAAGAGATACATATGACTATATGTAGGATAGATAAAAACTTGAAGTTTTTACGATTCTAGTGGCATTTTTTCACCTCCTGGATAATCCGTTTCACATTGTAACAGTTTCGTCGAAGTGGAACTTACTCCTTACAAATGAAATATGAAGAGGATGAGGATGAGTCACGAAAATAGCGATGCAATAACAAGAGGCTAGCAACATTTCGTTTTTGAGGAAAGGGTGGAAGACAATTCATCAACTACAAGGCCGTGTAAAAGCTTTTGAACTCTGGCGAGGCTGGAAAGTAATGCTCGGGCAGCCCAGGCAAAGATGCAACAGAAAACACCATTTTTGGTCTGATCTGACTCATATGGAGATAGAATATTGTAGAAGAAGCAGTTTTCAGGCGTCTTTAGCGATAGATCTTATATATAATTTCTATTTGAGGTATGGGCTGAACTTGAGTCCCAATAGACGTCATAGAAAAGCGACCTCATTGAGAGTACAACTGTTCATCATGTCTGGAGAAAACTCAGCGGCTGCTCTGTGATGTGGGAACATTATTTAATTGGTTTTCGAGGTGTTGAATTTTACAGGTCATT
>OZ010574.1:27852242-27872242 GCA_963932145.1 Acanthosepion lycidas | reverse complement strand
CAAGTTACACGGATAGTTTCAGTAGTTTTGACGCAAAATATGGGTTTGCAACGTGTTGTTTACTAACAGAATTCAAAAGCAATGTGTATGGTTCATTGAAGTGTACGTCGTCTTAGCTGTAAAGATATCACCTGAGGGTAGAATAGCAAGAGGCTTGAGATATTTCGTTTGTAGAGAAGGGTATGTGCAGGGAAATAATGATCAGTATCGGAGATAGGATGCTTATAGTTTTTACAGTGACAGATACTGTATGGTGATTTCTTGGTACAACCCTTTCAAAATAATAATCACCCTTCTCTCATTGGGTTTTCAAATCTATTGTTTCTGATTTATTTTATATGAAGCCATTACATAAATTAAAATCTTGAAATGAGAACCCTTTGATTTTACAAATCAGTTTTTCGTTTAATTTTCTATTCAATTTTCTTTTCTTTTGCAGTACGATGAAGCAGCTATTTTCGACAGCATCAAAACTTTAGTGAAAGCCTTGGTTAAAATGTACCGTGAGGATAAAAACGTATTTACAGGCGTAATTCGCAGGGGTAGGCTGTGGAATAACAACACTCATGGCGTGCACTGCACAGCCTACCCTTTGGTGCCGTGGGTGCTGGGGGACAGAATCGTAGATGCCATCAAAAAGGTAAGGAAAGGGAATCTACAAGGAACCAATTTCTCTTACTTCCTCTCTGTCTCTTTATATATATATATATATATATATATATATATATATATATATATATATATATATATATAACCGTGGGTAAGTAATACAAGTGAATCCTAATAATATAAAATATTAAAACTGATCTACAAAAGAGAGCTCAATGTTTTTATTACAGAGCTTATAAATGAATTACATATAAATGAAATTCAAATGTACCCCCATTTAGTGGCCATTTCGATCCTCGAATAATTTTTCTCCTCGAGAAATTCCCTGGAGCTTGTCAATACCAAAACGTAACGTTTATATATATATATATATATATATATATATATATATATATATATATATATATATATATAGACTAGTGGGTATGTCTTGATTAACCAATTAAATGTCAGATCAACGTTACGTAGAAAAGTAAGCTCAGAAAAAAAATTGGCTGTGAAATTTGACAGGCAGTACTCTGATTTTTACAACGAGGAGCTTGAGCTTATTAGAAACAGTAGAATATCTTTTCTCATCCATAACAAAGAATAGTGCTTTAGGAACAATTCTGTTGGTTAATTCGATATTTCTATGGGAACTTTAAACTCTGCGAAGTCTTCCGACTTTGTTAGTTTATTTATCTTATATAATCCTGGTGCCCACCAATATATCAGCATTGATAATATACTTTTGTATAGAGATGATGGCTTTATGTTGGTGGAAAATTATGCAAAAATTAAAGCTGATAAAATCAGGAAATTAATACATACAGAATTTTAAAATCTCAACCTTAAAGTTAAGATCAGCACTAATTTAAAACACGTAGATTTCTTTGATGTTTCATTAGACCTAATTAATAATGTATTCCCAACTTACATGAAAACAAACGCCAATCCAATATATAGAGCCACCCAAAAGATTCTAACCACCCTCCATCCGTAATCACACACATACCCTCCTCCATGGAATATCGGATTGGCAATATCTTTTCCAGTGAAGGTGTCTTTTACAAGTATGGTAAAATTCTAACACTGCCTTAAAAATTGTGGCTCTAAATGCCCTGATATCAAATATATAAAATATAACAACAGCAGTAGTAGGAATGAAAAGAGAAACAGAAAAATCATTTGGTACACACCCCCATTTAACCTAATGGTTAGTACTAACTTAGGGCAGAATTCTCTTCATTTAACTGAGAAACACTTCCCAAGAAATAATCTACTTAGTAAGATTTTTACTAGAAATACACTAAAACTAAGGAAATTATTGTATCTTGAAAAAATTATTAAAAACATAATAATAATATTTTAAACCAATACAAAAACCTTAGCCATTCCAAAGCAACAAATGCAGATAATACCATCATGTGTAACTGTAGATATTCTAACGAATATCCATTACAAAACAGATGTCAAACAGACTTTCTTTTTTACCCAAGCACTATTTCTACTAAAGAAAATCCAACAGTTAAAAAATTTTATATCGGGAATAACAAGACTTTCTTTTAAAACTAGGCGGTACCAACATGTATTATTTGTACAGAAATAGGACGTCCCTTTCTAAATATTAAGTTAATAAAACCCCTATGATAAAATGAAAAATACTAAAAAAAAAAAAAAGCAAAAACAGGTCATATCATTAATTGCAAGAGAACATTAATTTCATAAGGGAACAAACAGCCCAACATTCAAATTACAAATTGGGGATACAGAAATCATACAATTACAATAATTAAAGTATCTGGGAAGTATTTTAACAGAAAACGGAAAGTGCGTCACTGAAGTCCGAAGGCGCATTGGGGTAGCGACCGATGCTCGGCAGTGTAATAAGAAACAGAAATGATTAAAGATTTCTTACTGGAATACTCCGATCTTTTTACGACACTATTAGACTCTACTTTGAGCAATGAGAATGTATAATTACTCTCTTAGCTTAAGAGAATATCCTGCTGAAATCGATCATGAACGAAAATGACAATTTCATCATTAATTAATCATAGCAAAGGACTGGAAGCTCTTGAAGAATTGAAATAAAGTTCATATATATATATATATATATATATATATATATATATATATATATATATGTATTATTCCAGGAACATTTGCCAATGTATTCAAGGTGATCTTCGCCCTCTCTCACTATCTAACTTTCTGTCCTGGAGTTGCTTCACGAGTTTCACGTACAATTTAATTTTCAAGTCGTTTTTCACTGCTCTTTGGACTGTTATAGCTGAAACCCATCTTTCACGTGCCAAATGTCTTATTGATTAAGTTGGATCTTTTCTAATTGATCTCATTAGCTCTAAGTTGAAATAATGATCCCTCTTCTGGCTGTGACCTTCTGATCCAGTTTTCCTCTCTACTGTTTCCTCTTTTTAAACTTATTCACCGTTATCTTGATGGTTCTTGAGTTTGAAGATGGAAGCCAGAGTAGGAATGTTGGTAACATTGGCGCGACCTGAATGATCTTTTCCCACTCACCATTGCCCAGTTGGGAAGACAGTGTGGCTGACACAAAACAATTTTAAACTTCTTTGTTTTTAGGTGAATGACTCAAAGGTTTTTTTTTTCAGTGATTCTTACAACAAATGGTATCCAGATGGCTACATGTCTTATCTGAAAACCTGGAAAAGAAACTCAATTAGTTTATTGATTTTTTTTTTTTTATTTTTTTTTTTTAGATATTAAACATTTTGTGGGTGGGGATAATTATGCTGTTGCAAAATTTGGACAATTTTACTGTTACACCACTTATAGTAGTCTCTCCAAATTCAGTAGAGATTCCATTCCTGTCTGCCTCTACTTGATTCTCTTATTGTTTATTATATACGCCAGCCACAAGAAGGTTACCTTAATAAGGAACTGTGTACATCATCACTCTTACGGCCTGGGGATTGTGATACAACAACATCTAAGTATCCATATGAAAATTTTATCCACGGAAAGCAGTAACATATTAAAATGTTTATATATATGTAGATGCGAGAGTACATACACCTTTAAACTGTACAGAGTGGAGGCAGTTCATTAGGGAGGGTTGCAACGCCTTTGGCACTGACTCTGATTTGCCAACTAATATGCGAGCATGTCAAAAGTCATCATAACAGCCAGAGACAAGTTAACTACGCAAACCTGCCTTATCTTCCTGCCGGCAGTACATTGCAAAAAGGTTTGCAGATCATCATCTGGACTGAGAAGGCACATGGTGGTAAACAGGAGAGCTAGAGAAAATGCAGCTTCAATCAACCCAATCATGGATTCAGAGTTTATCTGTCATATATGCCTGATGACTATGAAATCGCATGCCGGTCTAAAGTGTCATGTTAGGGGCCATGGACGCGGAAACAAGACGGAAGCCATCAAAATGATACTAGGGTGAGGGGGCGGCATTCATTTGAGTAAGATGTGGCAATCACCATATGTGAGAGTATAAAATGAAAAGTATTAGACAACAATAATAATAATAATAAGGAGATTTGAATATAGTTTCATATTACTGACCATAAGAGAGAGAGAGAGAGAGAGCAAAAGAAAATCCCGTTGAAAATTGAAGTCAGTGTCTGCTGAGGACGTTGTATCTCTCTGGAAACTAAAAGTGTACAAGCAAAGATTTTACCGTTGTTGTTCATAACAGTAAAAATGAAATAAAATAAAGTTAATAAAATAAAATAAATGAATAAATAAATAAAAATAGCCGGTGGAGGCCTAACACCCTGAACGTGATGGTCCACCATGGTATGGATATGCTCTGTCGCCCAAGAACCAACCCCCATGTTTGGGTAAATATGGGTAATCCTGATACAACGAAAAATATTGATAAACCGCATCGGTCGTCACACCGGTTAACAAGGACAGCGCTCCCCACTGAGGATCGAAAAATCTGTAACTGGAGCAAACTCTACCAAGCAAGAACTGGATGAAGACCAAGCCAAGAACAGTCCTCACAGAGGCCCTCTATATTCATTAAAAGAAAATCCTACAAAAAGAACAACGAATAAATGGTCTTGGGGAGAGTATATTGAAGAAATGATAGCCTTTTTCACCGCTACGATGAATCCGACAAAGACAACAATGACCAAAGCTGTTTATAATATTTGGCGGGAAAAACAGACTCAACACCGATGCCAACAAACTAGACAATGTCAAGCGTGACATCATCTGGAAAAAAAGAATACCCGAAATAGAACTCGAAAGCATCCGAGAAAACATCATAAATAAAACGTTAACATCGAGGGGCTAAATGCCAACAACCTAGAGGAGACACATGCAGAGGAACAAATAGAAACTAGTTGTCATAATCCCTCTGATGGACACAAGCAAATAGAGGAAGATAATGGCGAATAGTAGAGAGAAAAAGAGATGGCAAAAACATCCGATATAAATGGAAGAATGTAAAGGAAATGTCTTTCGAGGAAAGGCCGATAATTCCAAAAGTAAGAAAGAACAGTCCAATGAAGGAAACCATCAACCTTGCAAACCGAGCAATTAAAAAATAAGGGACGGAATGGAAAGACCGATGTACCTGACAGTAATTTATCATCTCATATACGCAGCCTCGGCAACGGTCGCAAAATCAATAGGTGAAAAAGTAAAAACCCAACGTACACGAAAAAGAAAACTCCAGTCTGGAAAGAAAAAATAGAAATAAATAAACTACGAGGACAATTGTCACTTCTTAATGAAGTAGACAAGGTTTCCAAAATGAAAGGAAGGAAAAGAAGACTTGACATAAAGAATAATACTGACATACCAAAAGTTAAAGAGGAGCTGAAACAAGAAAGTCAAGTGAAGGCAGAGAGAATCAGACATTATAGAAAAATAAAAATAAAGACATAACAAGATCTTCAAAGAAGATGCCAAACACTATATCGAGAACTTGGAAAAATAAAATAGAGATAAATGACCCACCTAATATCCAGGAAGTTGATGGGTTCTGGTGTAAAATGTGTGAAAACTGCAAAACGCACAATGAAAGAGCTACATGGGTTAAGCAACAACAGGAAGAACACAAACATATAGAGTGTCAAAAATGGCCGGATATCAACCTGAAACGACCGCTGCCATCTGCAAAACCTCTAACTAGAAATCACCAGGAATAAAGCGAATAGCCAATTTTTGGATAAAAAAAGACAAACAAAAAAACAAAAACAAAAAAACATGTAGTACATACCAAGACCTCGCATGAACTTACACTGATATAATCATAAACTCAGAAAAATACCCGAAATGGCGCACGTGGAGAGTAACATACCTACTACCAAAAACAGAACCTGAAGAACTACAGGCCCATCACCTGCCTACCAACAAGATACAAGATCCTCAATTCTATCATAACTGAGAGGACATACAACTTCCGTGAGAAAAAATACTCCCAGCAGAACAGAAGGGATGTAAAAGAGGAAATTACAGGTGCAAGGACCAACTAATTATCAATAAAACAATATTGGAAGTGGTGAAAACAAAGAAAAGAAACTTATCGCCAGCCTGTATACATTACAGAAAGGCATTTGACACTTTACCACAGGAATGGATAAAGAAGAGCCTATAAATATACAGACTATACCTCACAACGGTCAAATTCATTATAGAACGCATGAAAAACTAGAAGACTACACTAAATCGAGACCATACAAGTGGGTCATTAACATCGAGACCAATCAATATCCAAAGCGGAATCTTCCAAGGAGATTCATTATCACCACTAGTTTTTCTGCCTTGAATTAGCGCCACTCAACTGCCTACTGAACAACAATAGCTATAGATACAAGATACAGAATAGCAAAGTGAATCACATATTTCATATTGTTAATCTTAAAACGTTTGCCAAGGATGACAACAAGCAGAAAAACCTACTCACCATCGTCTTCAAATGCGGTGAGCTAACGAAAACTATGGATTTAGACCTTGATATCAACAACAAGATTAAGGAACTAGACCAAGATGGTATATACAAATACTTTGGAATTAATGAAGCAAATGTAAACAGCATTCAATTATGAAGAAAACGATCCGAAAAGAATAATATAAAAGAGTGCGTTTGATACTAGAAAGCGAATTTAATGGGCCCAATAAAATGAATGCTATCAACACGTTAGCTATATCTGTAGAAACATACAGATTCAACATTATTAAATGAAATTTGAATGAGATTAAAAGATTGGACCCCAAGACCAGAACAATGCTTACCCAAATGAAGATGCACCACACGAAATCAAATGTTGGTAGGCTGTAGGTACCCACAGGTTTAGGAGGTCGAGGTCTAACCCAACTTGGATTAACTATAAAAACTACAACAATCGGATTGGAAGCCTACATCTCAAAAAACAATGTCTCTCTCCTACAAATAGTAAAAGACAAATTCCACTCCACCGAGAAAGAAGTAGACTCTTCCAGAAATAGCATAATATACCTGAAATCCTACCAACAAAAACGAAGCTAATACCACCTACGTCGAACAAGTAAAGCACAAAGCAAAACAACTTGTCCAAATGAAATTACAACAAAACTGGGAGAAAAACGTGTTGCATGGCAAATACATAAAAAGAACGAAAGAAGCAGATGTGGACCAACAGAAAACATATCAGTGAACTTTGAGACAGGAAGCCTAACTATTGCAGCTCAGGACCAGTCTCTCAACCAGATCATATCACTCTCACATAATCAAGATGAAACTAAACCGAAATGCAGGATCTGCTGAAAATATGATGAAACTCTCGACCATATTATTTCAGGATGTCCGCAACTGACAAAAATGAATATACCTAGAGACATAACAAGGTAGGGACATATGTGCACTAAAAGATATGCAAGAAGCACAAGATCGAATCCACTGAGAGATGGTATGAGCACCAACCAGACACATTTATCCAAAATAACGATGTATTTATCGCCTGGGACATGCCAATTCAAACTGATGCGGAAATGACAGTAAACAGACCTGATAATATCATTAATGACAAGAAATTCAGGAAGTTTATTCTACTTGACATAGCGGTACCATCTGAGAGTAACATCGCCATGAAAACTATCGAGAAATTGTTCAAATACCTGCAGATCGAGATTAACAGCATGTGGGGAATGAAGACAGTACCAACAGTAATCAGAACTCTGGGACCCGTGAGAAAAGTAATGGACAATTTTACTAACTGTCCCAGGTAAGTCATCATATTAGGTTGGTGCAAAATAATGTCGTTTTCTCACATATGTTAATATGCGAGAAAACGACATTATTTTTGCGCCAACCTAATACAAGATGCTCAGAAAATAACTCTAATAAGAACATCCCATATATTAAAAAAAGTGCTAGCAATTAAATGACAATTCTCCTATAGGGCCTAAGGGTCATAGTTTGGACCCGGCCCTACAGCACACAAAGCAGGAAACATAACACATAAATAATAATAATAATAATAATAATAATAATAATAATAATAATAATAATATTAATAATAATAATAATAATAATAATAATAATAATATCAAACAAAATGAATCCCTCTTATTAATTAAAAGAAAATTCCAAGATGATCACGATCCCCATCATATTGTGCATGTTGCAAATGTAATCCATTCACACAGAATGCGTGCCATTCATTTTGACACGTTGATTACCAGTACAACCGTTTTCTCAACGCCAGCGACGTTTATATAGAGACTTATAAATTTTTGTAATTTTTATTTATATTTTTATGCTTGTATAGAATTTTTAAAGATAACTTGAAGAAAGCAGACTTACTGTCGAAATATTGTTAAATATTGTGACTTTTCTTTTTCTTTCATACGGAAGAATAGTATAGATTAATAATAATAATAATAATAATAATAATAATAATAATAATAATAATTATTATCTTATTGGCATGAACGAACAGAATAACAGGAGAGTTCCATAAGATTTATACTAAGCTGTTTGATTAATTCCTCATAGTAATTAATCAACTAACAAGAAAATTCCAAAATGCGCACGATCATCATCATGTAACTCACCTTTCAGTTTTCATTCTATTCACGCTGGCTGCGGGCAATTCGTTTTGACGCATTGATTACCACTACAACCGTTTTTCTCAAAACAATTGATGTTTGTTCAGGGACTTCTATTTATTTATATTTTTTTATAATTGTATGAATTTTTTTAAACATAAATTGAAAAGGACCGACACACTGTCAAAATAGTGTCAAACATTGTGTCTTTTCTTTTTCTTTTCTTAAGTAGCGCTCTTCTCTAAATGTTATTATGTTATATTATTATTATTTTAGTTTTTTTTTTGTCATTGCTCTCGATGTTGCTACTCTCATGATTTTGATTATTATTAAAAGATACCTGGGACATGACTGTCGAAATATAGTTAAACATTGTCAAGCATTGTGTCTTCTTTTTCGTTTCTGAAATCCCGCTCTTCTCTAAGTGTAATAATAATAATAATAATAATAATAATAATAATAAAAATAAAAATAATAATAATAATAATAATAATAATAAGAAGAAGAAGAAGAAGAAGAAGAAGAAGAAGAAGAAGACAATCGACGTTGATACAAAGACTTGTAATTTTGAAAATATTTTTCTACTTGTAGAAAACTTTTAGACGTAACTTGAAGAAGACAGACATATTGCTGGACATTGTTAAAAACCGGGCCTTTCCTTATCTTTTTCTATTCCTTTTTTTAAATCGCTTACTTTCTAAGTTTTGTTAATAATAATAATAATAATAATAATAATAATAATAATAATAATAATAATAATAGACCTTATGGCTGTCTGATGGGTTTGTAAAAAGTGACGGGCCTTATTCTATGTGTCTATTTTAAACATTACTTTTTAACTATGTATACATATTCATAAAGACATTTATTAATTTAATATTTATTGAGGGACATTTTATTATGTTATACTTTTCAAATTTTCATTAGTAATACTATTTCTGTCGCTATTATTATTATTACTATTGTCAGCCCTTATATATATATATATATATATATATATATATATTTAAAATATAAATGACAATAGGAAAACTGTAGTAGTTGTTGACGCGTTTCGTCCAATGTGGACTTTCGTATATATATATATATATATATATATATATATATATATATATATATATATATATATATATATATATATATATGACAAAAGTTTTCTGGAAAATATTGTGATACATCGACTTACATCGTTACTCTTGTAGTGGATGGTTAATTATGTGGTAATATTTGTTGAGAATAAGTTGCGTGTCAATTAACTATTTCCACTAACATCAAAATAAAATACAAAATTCAACTGAATTGTTTTAAAACGTAACAATTAGATTTATTTAGGTTGGTGTACAACATGCAACGATAAGGTAGGACAGAGTCGTGTCCCCTTGATTTGGAAATATTTGTACCAGAGTTCATATTACGAACAAGACATATTTAATTAGAAACTAATAAAACATTCAAAACAATGTACAAGCAGAATATTTGGTATATGTTATGTTGGCAAATATGTATGATGTTTTAGGTTTCAGAATGTCTTTCTTGTAATTGTTCGTTAATGTTGATATTAAAGTTGTTAATATTAAGTGTCTTTTAAACAGAAAGTTCTTAAGAAGTAATTTACCTTTTACTGTAATATTGAACTTGTAATTCAGAAGAATAAAGTTTGGACTTGTGAGTTCTAATATTGGTAAAAGTTCAGGAGTGATTTCAGAGGTTGGTGAGTGAGTGCATTGTGTTGTTTCGTGTTAAATAAATTTAACTTTGCAACTTCAAAAGTATGAGTGACGTAGAGTTGTTTGGCAGTTGGTTATCCGTCACGAAGCTCACTGGTAAACTTGTGTTCGTGCATCGTATTTATTTACATTCCTGGTCACGTGCGTGGCTCGCGAACACATTTCAAGATTTTTGGCGGTACTTTGTGTTTAAACACGTGTGCGTAGGTGTTGTTATTACTTTGAGATATATTGGCCAATCAGAAGCAATTATTATAAAACTTGAGTCTGGAGCCTGGATTGTGTTTAGCTTGCACAAAAATCTATAACTAAACATGAAAATGTAAATTAGAAATGTTTTTAACATTTCTTGTCCAATGAATATGTAGTGCACTCAGTAATTGGTTCTGATCCACTGGCATATGGAGGTTAAACTCTATAATACCCTCCCGCAGATTGTAAAGAAATTTAAAGATTTTTTTTCAATATGTTTAATATTTTTTTAATTTGGTAGGCCAATGAACGTGCCTCCCAGCTCTTGTAATAACTTCCCTGGGCTGTTTGTGTCTGTTGAGGGGTAAGATTTTGAGTTGAACTGGAGAAAGGTTGTGTCGGTACATCCAGAAATGCTGGTTTCAATCTGTCAATACTGACTTTAGTTTCTCTGTCATTGACAAGAACTGTGAAATATTTTGGTCAACGGGAGACTACTCTGTATGGGCCAGAATATGCTGGCGTAAGTGTTTTTTTTACTGCATCTCTGCGAACAAATATATATTTTTCTGGGTGTAGTCGGCGTGGCTTCGAAAATACAGGAGGTCCTGTCGTCTGAATTTTGTGTTCCGCTCTGCGTCTAATTGGCTCTGTGTATGTAAAGGGTGTTGTGATTTCTGGGTACTTCATAAACAGATTCTGTAAGCCATTAGCGACAGGCAAGGCTGTACTAATGCCTGTAGTTGTGAATTTTGACGTAATTCCTTTAATTGAAAAATCTGTAGTTCGATCTGTGAGAGATCGAGATGCCATGTCAACACTTAAGTTGAAATGAGACAAGAAGTCTGCCCCTAGAATAGGCGTATTAACTTGTGCAATAGTAAAAAGCCAAGAGAACGATCTACGTAAGCCAAGATCTAACGTTAGTAAAAGTTTCACCGAAAGTTTCGATGCGAGATCCATTCGCGCTTGTAAGTTAAAGTTAGCTTGTTTGGCTGTCATACCTGGCTTGGGTGGTATGACATTGACTTAGACTCCGGTGTCAGTCAGGAAAAGGTATCCAGAATTCTTATCTCTAATGTAAAATAGGCGGCTTTGCATTATTTCCCCAGCAGCGGACGCCGTCCTCACGTGCTGCCGGGATTGTCGTTTCCCGCCTGTCGTTGAGGACAGTTGTTTTGTAAGGTTTGCACTGTACTTGCACGGTCGGATACATTTCCGCGCCTCTTTACCAAATTTGAAGTGATACCAGCAAGTATCATAGTGTTGCAGCTGTTGCCTATGTCTGGGTGCCGAGTTCGATCTGCGTCTATATCCGTGTTGACGCGACGAATGTCTGGAACGGTCGTTATAAAATACGGCTTCCTGTAGCCCTTGTAATTGTAAGGTGACTTCCGATATTTTTTCTTTTAAGTCTTTTACTTCGTGTGACTGGTTGATAGATGCTACGGAGGGTGACGAATCAGTATTAAAAATAGCATTAGATGGCTGATTATCAACGATCTTATCAGCTATTTCTGCTAGCCTCTGAAGTTCGATGTCGTCTGGCAGTGACGCTAGAATTTGGGCGGTCTGCGCATGTAATTTGTCCTTCCATAGTTTCGTAAAATAATATCGGACATCGTCTTTCCTCCCAGCAATGCTCTCATTTTCCTTAATAGTTGGGAAGGCTTATTTTGTCCAAGATGCAAGTTATTGAATAGGTCGTGCAGCCGTCTCTCCTCTGATTCGCCTGTGCGGTGGATAATAGCCTCTTTAAGTACATCATAAGGCTTATCGGCGGGTATCTCACTGAGGAGGTCGGAAACTTCAATGGCCACATCAGTAGGAAGCTTCTCGACTAAAAGGGCGAATCGAGAATTCTGTGATGTTATTTTCTTCGCGTTGATACTGGCGTTTAACTGGGCGAACCACACTTGCACATTAGTTTTGTTGTATGTTGGTAGGTTGATAGATATCGCTGCCTTTGTGTGTGTTTCAGCCATGCTCGTAAATTGAAAATGAGAACTCGTATAAGTTCTGGCGTTTGAATTTGGTTGTTTTTTAAATGTGCTTTTATATTCCTTGAACGTCGGGTCACCAAAATTGTTGTGGCTGAAATCAAGTATCACGTCGAACGTCGGGGTCGCCAAAAATGTAGTGGATGGGTTAATTATGTGGTAATATTTGTTGAGAATAAGTTGCGTGTCAATTAACTATTTCCACTAACATCAAAATAAAATACAAAATTCAACTGAATTGTTTTAAAACGTAACAATTAGATTTATTTAGGTTGGTGTACAACATGCAAAGAAAAGGTAGGACAGAGTCGTGTCCCTTTGATTTAGAAATATTTGTACCAGAGTTCATATTACGAACAAGACATATTTAATTAGAAACTAATAAAACATTCAAAACAATGTACAAGCAGAATATTTGGTATATGTTATGTTGGCAAATATGTATGATGTTTTAGGTTTCAGAATGTTTTTCTTGTAATCGTTCGTTAATGTTGATATTAAAGTTGTTAATATTAAGTGTCTTTTAAACAGAAAGTTCTTAAGAAGTAATTTACTTTTTACTGTAATATTGAACTTGTAATCCAGAAGAATAAAGTTTGGAATTGTGAGTTCTAATATTGGTAAAAGTTCAGGAGTGATTTCAGAGGTTGGTGAGTGAGTGCATTGTGTTGTTTCGTGTTAAATAAATTTAACTTTGCAACTTCAAAAGTATGAGTGACGTGGAGTAGTTTGGCAGTTGGTTATCCGTCACGAAGCTCACTGGTAAACTTGTGTTCGTGCATCGTATTTATTTACATTTCTGGTCACGTGCGTGGCTCGCGAACACACTTGAAGATTTTTGGCGGTACTTTGTGTTTAAACACGTGTGCGTAGGCGTTGTTATTACTTTGAGATATATTGGCCAATCAGAAGCAATTATTATAAAACTTGAGTCTGGAGCCTGGGTTGTGTTTAGCTTGCACAAAAATCTATAACTAAACATGAAAATGTAAATTAGAAATGTTTTTAACATTTCTTGTCCAATGAGTATGTAGTGCACTCAGTAATTGGTTCTGATCCACTGGCATATGGAGGTTAAGCTCTATATTCTCCAAGCAGATTTTACGTCAAAGAAAAAATGTCTTTAAAACTGTTTAGATATCGACATTGTTTATGTGTAAACAAGACATTGTTGGTGTTATGAATCTTTAGCTAATGTCTTTTTGTATTATACTCTGAAGTTTTTGTATTTTATTCAAATTGAAGTTTCTATTGCTGCAATATCTCCATGTTTCTATTTTCACTTTGTCATATTTTTCTTTCTCCAAGAATGGAGTCTGACATACAAAGTTTCTCTCGATCTTTATATATCGGTTCTTGTTTGTAAATATTCGTTTCTCAAATACTTGTATCTTGTCAATTTTTTATCTGAAAAAATCAAGTAGATTACAAAATTCCGTGATCTGAATTAGTCTTTGAAATCAGAGAAATCGAAACTGTCTTTTCTTTTTTCCGAGAGACAGCGGCAAACCTTAATCAGCATGTATTCAAGAGAAGTGATCTGCTCGGGTGTGGAAGATAGGTACCCACCATTCTCTGTGAATGTCTGGGTGATGGACTAAGCCGTGATCTGCATATGTCTGTAAGATAAGGGAAAACCATGTTTTGATTATATACATGAAATAGAAGAATCCAGTGGTCTGAAAGATGGAACATACTGCGAACTGACAGTATCGGTAAGCTCTGTGTCGGGGAGATGACGGAACATCAATGTCTGCATATGTTTAAGAAAAGGGGGAAATGCTTCAACTGAGAGTGTACAGAAGTATGGCGTCTGTTGTCAATTGCGTATATCTGGCAGACGGAAATGCATTGTAATATGCACATCTCTGATAGTTGTGAGAATTCCATGGAGCATGAATTGAGGTGATTGTTCGTCTTCAAATACACAGGCCACAAGTTCTAGGTCTGATACCCAAGAGTTTTTGAGGGGACTTCAGGTTTTAGAGAGAGACGAGATATAAAGAGATCAACAGATTTTTTTTCTGAAATAGGCTCATATTTTTAAAACTTTTCCATTGGAAAAATTAGTAGATTTAATATAAATAAAAACTTAAAACTTCTCTTATTTAAATCCAGTTTGAAGACGTTGTTTATTATTAAACAAAGCATCAATTGGCTTTTTTGATTTCCATGAGTGGGGTCCAACTACGATTATTTATTTAACACTTCCGCTGGTGTAGATCTACATGCACGAGAATTAGACGTCTTTATGAAACGTATATTGCTATAGTCGACAAATACTTACGTTATCTAGCCTGTCTATCAGTCATATATATATATATATATATATATATATATATATATATATATATATATATATATATATGTATATGTATGTATATGTATATATATATGTATATATGTGTATATATATGTATGTATATATATATATGTATGTATATATAAGTATATATATATATATATATATATATATATATATATATATATATATATATATAAATAAAGGAGAAAACTTTAATTATTCATGTCGATCAAAATTTATTTCGTGAATACTGAAATATTCAACTCTTCAGATCGAAATCTCCTTAGCTAATGGAGACAATAAACCTGGATGGATATATTAGATTGATAGAAGGAGGGAGAGAAAGAGAAGAGATGAGATAGAGGTGGAGGTAGGAAAATAGAGGGTTAAAGAAGTAATAGGTTGCTAGTAATAAGCTTAAACAAGCAAGGCCGGTCAAGAATTTCCTTAAAGTTTTTGACTTTTTATTATTGGGTTATATAGAAAATTGACCGATAGGGTCTGTTGTTTTAGGCAGAACAAACCAACTCAATTTCAAATTAGTTAGTTTAATGAAAGAGTTCTTAATAAAAATAATAATTAGTGATTACAATAATAATACAATTTAACAATCTTATGGCACTTTCCAATACACGAAGACAGAACATCAAAGCTAATCGTCCAGACATAGCGATCAGAGACCACAGAAACAGAATATGCCTTCTTATTTATATGACAGTCCCTGAAGACTGTAATGTATCTTTGATGATCTTCAAAACACTACCAAAGTGACTTTGAAATCGAAATCATAAAAATGTGGCACTTGAGGATAATAACAAATTTTTGGATGTTGGAGTCCTTGGTTTGATTGCAAAATGTTCCGATAGACCACATTGAATGGATTCCTGGTAGCCCAAATCCTTAAAGAAATATAAAGAATATATACTCACAAGTAGAGTTCACACTTTAGGAAGAGCTTTATCGATATAAAATGTGTGTGACCTTGAATCTTTCTTTTCAAAAAGTGCTCAGTAGAAAATGTCATGATGACCCGGAAAAAAATGAGTATAGAACAGAAATCAAATTAAATAATAATAATAATAATAACAATAATAATAATAATAATAATAATAATCATAATGATAATAATAATAATATCATTTCTATTTAAACATAAAATACATTTACTAAAGCGAAATATATATTGAAAGTACAATAGATTTGGCACCATCTCCAGTGAATTATTATCCAGGATATATAAACTATATTACGCTTGGTCATAAAATTACAACAAATTCTATAAGACATCTTTAAAAAACAGCCCGGATTGATATAAAAATACGGTAAGATTTTCAATGCCGTCTGCTAAATTGAAACTCTTTACATACTTGATGTCAACATTTAAAGTCAAATATTGAACGTTTCTGTAGTTTAAATATTTTGCTAAAAAAAAAAATAATAAAAAAAAAATAATCAACCGGCCTTTGTTGTATTACTCCTCCGTCACTTCTTTCATTTTTCTATGTAAAAATGATTTTAAACTATATTTGTCTGAAGAAGTTCGTTCCCCGATCGAAACGCGCCCCAATCTAGTCATTCATCGCTGAAATATTCATGCGCAAAATTTAGATGTTGCTTTCCCTTGGTGGCCTTTGGCATAACATTACAAATTTCTTACTTGTAACATCTGATGAATAAATCATAGTATTTGAACGAATACAAAGACAGAATGAGACACTTAATTAAGGAAATTTCCTCATGGCGGACATTAAATAAGCAAAAAAGATGTCTCGATCTTCTTAAAATGTTTCTAATCAAATAAACAGAAACATATTAGAAATTCCAGTTGTTATTGATTTTCAAAAACATTTCTGTTAATCTAAAATATTTCAAACGATGTTTCCAGACTATGTTTGAAAAGCTGTCTCTTCTTTGTCTATCACTTAATGAAGTAGAATAGGTTATAAGAAAAGTTTCCTAACGATAGCGCATTTAAGATATTGTGATATCAATCAGCACAAATTTAGTTATTAAATGGGTTTATCTCGCGGAAAAATCGCTATAAATTACAAGTACGCTTTATACACTTACATGACAAAAAGAAATGAAATAGCAGTATGCAATGGTAATGGTAGGTGGCGCCATCCTACATTGACGTCATGAAAATGTCCATGACTGTATCAGTTTTGATCTGACATCTTGTGAGTCAGTTCAAATACCGGCTCATGTTCATATGTATTAAAAAAAGAAAAAGACAAAAAAAGGAAAAACTTTTATTTACCAACGCGTTTCGTCCCGTGATAGACTTAATCGAAGTAAATGTAAAGATTTACATTATAACTATGAACCATGAATATCTATCTTACCGAATATTTCCTCAAACGATTAATACCGTCGTACTAATCAATTTTTTAATTAAAATATTTTTTACTGCGTATGCCTGTTTTTAGGAAATACATGAAAGTCATTCGAGTACCCACACCCACAGAAATCTCAGTATATATATTTTTTTAAATCATTAATAATTGGTCCTTATATAGTAAAAGTTCCTTTTCGTCTTTTGCATTTGTAGATTTTTCATACTTTCAATTTGACGCATAACTTTTGCTCTTAGAAAAGCCGGAATAACCATGGGGCAATTTAATGTCTTCAAGTTCTTAAATTAGTTTCTCAATGAACCGAATATATTTTCTTGGGATGTTTAGTTCAGCTTAGGAAACAAGCTATAGAAAGATGAATAACACTAGCAGTTACTAAGTGACAAATAAACATCCCTTATGCTTGGAAAGCGGAAGGAGATGGCTAAACAGACACATACCTAAAGAAGTCCTGAGGTTAAAACGGCCGAAACACTGGCACCATAATAGGTAAAATTAGCATGAGCCGCCTCACATTTGGGCCTAGGCTATCATAGCTCTCCACAAAATTACAACCATCGTAGCTTTAAGCAATGTTTATATCCTTATTGTTTCAAGTCTTTCAAATATCTGACGCATAACTTTTGCTCTTAGAAAAGCCGGAATAACCATGGGGTAACTTAATGTCTTCAAGTTCTTCAATTAGTTCCTCAAGGAACCGAATATATTTTGTTGAAATCAATCTGGTTGTCTCTTGCTGAAATATCTTCTGTTCTGTTTTGGGGGAAGAATCGAAATCTGGATGAATCTCGTCTACTTTTTCAAGCCCGGCTCGGAAGAAATTTTCTTTTGGTTTTCAGTTAGTTTCCCTTTCGGTATAAGTTTTAAGTTTTGTTCTGTCTCAGACATTTCCAGATTTTCGGCTGCTTTGCAGAAAGAAAAAAAACTGTACAGAAATCCTTTTTGCTATTTCTTTGCCTTAGTGGACATTTGCGAAACATTTTAAACTCCGCGTTCCTTGACTTGTTTTGACATTCATTTGCCGAAGCTTAACTTCCATAAACCTTGTGAGTGTTAATATCTCTGCTCAAAATTTCAACTGATAGAGTATAAGTACCCTTTTTGACTTGATTTTATTTAAGTCCTCATCAACCTTCGTATTCCATTAATAAAGAGGGAGTTCCATTCGACCAGCTTCTTTCCCATAATTGCTGCTTTAGAGAACAGACTCCACGCAGGATGTTTTTCCAATTACTCCAATCTTGACCTCTCAAAGTCTGTAGTTAATCGTTATCTTTCCTGCATACCCTAATGAAATTTAATTCTTGCTTTTCTTATCCTCATACAACATCAAGCAGTAACCCTCTACCTTGAGTGGCTCCTGTACCTTTTATTAGGTGAAAATTAGTATAAAATATGTAAAAATATGCTCCAATCCATCAGTTAAGTTCCATACATGATACACGCTTAGGCGATCATATCGCTTTCGGTATAGAACTGTCTAAGCAGAAGAATTTCCCGCAGTAGGCTGCCGTTTCTTTCTGCGGTAGAGTGGTAGCCAACCAAGGTTAAAGAGCCGAATTTGTACTGCTATTCAATCCATAGCTAGGCGATAAGAGATGGATTCATACCTTTCTCAAGTATATTTGTACGTAAGTGAATGTAAATAACCCGACTGGAATTCGAACCCGATTTCTTATGTAGAGCGGTTATTCTTTATAGCACACTGCTCAGAAGCATAAGAATTTGAATTGAAACATTTTTTATTTTTTAACCAATGATAACCCACACAAAAGACCTACCATTTTTATCCTATCAGTTCAAGGATTAAATCACTGCCAATTTTTCCCTTTTAAATTATTGAATAAAAACACTTAAGAAAATATATTTTTAGCCAATTTTTTTCTCAAAGTCATTTTTATTTTTTAGACCCCGTTTTGAGCCTATTATTTGCTATAAATTTCGGTAGATAATCTCAGTTATCCGCTCCTGCGGAAAAATCGCTTACATTTCACACTCATATCTAATTCTGAATGGCGTCTATACAATACTTATAAATATTTAATTCCTTATCATTCCTAATATCAACGGTTTTTAAAAATAACTACAGCGCTTGTATTATCGCCTGCCATATTATCTTCATTACTACTACTGCTGATATGCAAACATACACGCTTTCAACATCAGTAAAATTATCGTTTGTCAAATGTTTACGTACATAAA
This sequence comes from Acanthosepion lycidas, assembly GCA_963932145.1. Taxonomy (NCBI): domain Eukaryota; kingdom Metazoa; phylum Mollusca; class Cephalopoda; order Sepiida; family Sepiidae; genus Acanthosepion; species Acanthosepion lycidas. The sequence goes on along the minus strand of OZ010574.1, from coordinate 27,852,828 downwards.
AGAAGGGGACTTCTTAAACATGCGCATTTGACATCTGCATCGTACAAGAATCGACGATATTTTATATATTATTCCGGTGTTTCTAAAGATACCACTCGGTTTATCAATGTTTTCAAACGCAATTAAAAATATGGGACCATTTAATTGAATATTTTTTTTCCAGTTTCCATAATTATTTAAACTTCACACCATTTGCAATATCTAGTGCAGAGTACAATAAAATATAGCTTGCATTTAGATTATTTATATGTGGACTATATTCCTCATTCTTGTTTTATTAGCACAATGTTTCGACCGTTTTGCTCTCCGGCCTTCATCAGATGTTTGTCAATCCAGGGAATTTCGAACTGAACCGTTCATTGTTTCACGGGTGTAGATAGTTCTCGTCTCGGTGGCTATGTCTAGGATCTCAGGATTGAAGATTTCCACTTAGAATTGTTCCACATCACAATAGCTTAGTGGATTAAACAGTGTTTATTTGGACACATTTGAAACTGGGCGAGTAAAAAAATTAGCATTAGTAAATAGAAACGAGAAAAGATGTCTCCAGATATGGTCAACGAACATCACTTCCTATGTTAAATAA
>OZ010574.1:27834742-27849742 GCA_963932145.1 Acanthosepion lycidas | reverse complement strand
GCAAATTTAATAAAAACAAAGTTTTATCATCAAAATGTTTTATTATTCATTAGAGGATAGAACAAAGTAATTTCATTATTTTATTAAATGTTTTAATCTTTTCTAAAAGGTTCGAAATTTAGCTTTTTTTTTTTGCATCAGCTCCCGACGTAATATTTACGAATATTGTTTTTAGCGCCTTTTTTCCGGTGAAAAATACATGATTTGGAAATTGCAAAATCAAATAATTGTTGGATTTTAATGAAACTTTCAGGATTCACAAATGAATGAAATTATTTTATAAATTGTTTCTTTTAGAAAAACTTGGTAAAAATATTTTTACATATGTACCCCCCCCCACTTATTTAATTTCATCAAATGTCGAATAATTAAATTTTCAGCCGAAAATCTTTTATTACTTAAAAGCAGGACTCCTTGGAGAATGTAAATCATAATTTTTTTTAAAAACTATTACTCATTTCCCGAAAATCTGCTTCGAATTGTAAAATAAAAATGCAATAAAACTATGACCTTATTTAATTATAAAAAATAATTGCTTTTATAAATAAGATATTTTAAGGGCACTGTCATCTTAAAAAAAAATTACAAGAATTGTTTTCATTTATTTAAAAATTTTGATTATAATAATTTATAATATATAAATCTTTTAAAATTCTGCATAATTTTCATCCGGTTAGGTGATATTTTTATTGAGTGAAAATTATATTTACTAATCAAAAATTGAAAAGCTTAAAAAATATCATTTGGCACCGAAATGTTTAAAATAAGTTTTTAAATAATTTTTAATGTTTTTATGTGTATAAAATATTATGTAACGTGCCTATTATTGAAAGTATGGTCGACCATACATGAAATAAAAGCGATGAGTATATGATGACATACGATGACAATAACTATAGAAAATTTAGAGTCAACATTCCGAAAATTAGATTACGAAGAATATTTCGCAAAATTTTTAAGATTATGGAGTACTTAAAAATTATATAAAAAAGGCCCTCACGTCATCTTCTTAAATTACAATTTACAGATAAAGTCTCCGTAGAAAAACAATCATTATGACACCACTCGTCATCGCCTTTTCTATTACGTAAAACATCGCGATATCGGTTAAAAACGCTACAACTGCTTTGTTAAAAAAAGAAAAAAAAATTCTGTGTTATTTTAAAAAAGTAAATAATATCTTTTTTTTTCAAATTAGATTCATTACACTTTAATCAGCTAATATTCCTCAAATAAAGTTTCAGAGAAGTATATTTAATTTTTGGAAGATTTTTTTAATACAGAGACAATGCGATAAAAGATGTCTAAAAAAAAACTACACAGATATTTTAGAAAAAAAAAAAAAAATCAATTCCAGTCAATACAATTTCTGTTTTACATACACCAGAGTATTTTCCTTACTGTAAATAGTAAATTCCATCCTTTAGCTTTAAATTAAAGCTAAAATGAAAGCTTCAAGAAATCTTTTCCATTTATAAAAAAAATCATTTTAAACCTTAGGTATCGAAAATTAGTGGAGTCACCTAATTTTATGCCATCTTTCGTATCTACCGACAGACGCTGTTAGTTCTATTAGGTTGGTGCAAAAATAATGTCGTTTTCTCACATGGTAACATATGTGAGAAAACGACATTATTTTTGCATCAACCTAATACTATGGCCCGGCTATTATTGAACAGTCTTGCAACGTTATAAATATTTTTTACTTTGTTTAAGAGATATGTGACGTTGGGAAATCAACTATTCTCCTTACCCAAAATTAGTGCTCACCCTGTAATTGTGGTAAAGCTGCGACGTGCTGTAGACGAAAACCTCCCTGCTTGGAAAATGAATTAAGAATATATGGTCTTCACTTAACAATCTATATAGGATGTATAAAATTTATTTTCCGAAATTTTAAATTGAAATCCACTAATTTTCATGATAAATGCGGGTTTAGTATTGGAATTTATTCTCCTTTTTCTCTTAATATAAGGTTACAACCAATTCGCAGTATTACAAGATATTATTACGAATACCTTGTGGGCAGTCGAGAAAAGCGATTCCTGCCATCTCTGGGTAACGATGCCGAAACAGTGTAGTCAAATAATTTTGTTATCTGAGATCGTTCCGTTTAAATTATGAAAATAGAGTTTTACATTTCTGTAATTATGTACTCGCGAATTTTATATAATGGTTCGAATAAGCACAATTTTAAGATTTTATCTTATTGGTTTCTTGAAGTCAGATATTTAAGTTTAGTATCTTCTTTCTGAGAAAGTTATTTTTTTCCCGTCTGGTAACCGGTAATCCGTCCCTTAGACAGATAATCCCCTTTGCAGCGGAGAGATTAGAATATTACTGGATGATATATACAGAACAGAAATACTTCAGGCGAATTAAGATAAAAAAAAAAAGACCACGGCTGAGAATACCCGAAAATAACATTTATATGTAATACATACAAAGTGGAGATACCAAAAATCAAACAAGTACAACAATTTGAATATCGGGGAAAGTGTTTTAACGGAGGACGGAAAGTGCGACACTGATATCCAAAGTATTGGGATAGGAAAAGATGCCTTTCAAAACTGTTAAGAAACAGGAAAGTTTCGTTAGAAACAAAGAAATGGTTAGTGAACTGTGACGTCATATCCGTTCTCTTATATGCAAAAAATCTTCTCACGGATAAAAAAGAGACTTAAAGAAACATCTGTCTATCTCAGTCATTTCCTATCTATCTATCTATCTATCTATCTATCTATCTATCTATCTCAGTCTTTCCTATCTATCTATCTATCTATCTATCTATCTCAGTCTTTTCCTATCTATCTATCTATCTATCTATCTATCTATCTATCTATCTATCTCAGTATTTTCCTATCTATCTATCTATCTATCTATCTATCTATCTATCTATCTATCTATCTCAGTCTTTTCCTATTTATCTCAGGCATTTCCTATCTATTTATCTATCTATCTCAGTCTTTCCTATCTATCTATCTATCTATCTATCTATCTATCTATCTATCTATCTCAGTCTTTTCCTATCTATCTATCTATCTATCTATCTATCTATCTATCTATCTATCTATCTATCTATCTATCCCAGGCTGTTCATTTCTATATATACTCTGCACTCTAGTCACTGAGAACGTGAGCTGTCTTTCCTTGAGTATTGACATTGTGAAACGTTTTTTTTACTGTTTAGGTAGTCTCGGCGTTAAGCAACTTAATTTACTGCCTAGGTAGGTGTTTTCCTTTTAGTCCTATGCGTGTGTATGAATGTGTGAGGTCATGTGTGTGTGTGTAAAGAGGACGGAAAGTACGACACTGATATCTGAAGTGGTATTGAGATAGCGAGAGATGCCTTCCAAAAGTATTAAGGAACTGGAAACTTTCGTTAGAAACAAAGAAAAGTTTACTGAACTGTGACGTCATATATAGCAGAGACTGCTGAAAAATCTTCTCACGAATGAAAAAGAGACTTGAAGCAACAGGTATGTGGCGCTACAGAAGGATGCTGAGAAAACCATGGAGTAAATATCGAGGAAATTTGAAGTTTTAAAGAAAATGGGGAAAAAAGGACACTATATATTTAACACCAGCAAAAAAAAGGAAGAAATTTATAGGGTACATAATGAGGAAAGAAGGTTTTGGAAATTTTGATACCCATACGACAAATTGAAGACAATGTGTAAAGAGGAAAGCAACGTATAACCTACCTAACGAGCTTGAGTAAATGGGACAAGGTTTAAGAGAGATAATAAAAAAGACAAAATTTATTTAGAGCTACAAAGGAAAGGGTATTGTGGAGAGTCATGATCCACAACACACTAAAAGTACATGGTACAAAGAAGAAGAAGAAGAAGAAGAAGAAGAAGAAGAAGAAGAAGAAGAAGAAGAAGAAATATTATATATACATATTATGTGCGCGTGATTTAAAGTTTGCTTTCTGTCCATGAGACGTGGGGTCGAATGTTATCTTGGTCGATTTCTCAGCGAGGTGACGTTTTGATATTATCCTCCTCGGGAGTCGAACTTAGTGTATGGCACCTTTGGAAAGTGCCCTAAAACCATGTCACGGGTAAACCCGATCTTTGTGAGTAGAATTTGGTATGTATTTCGGAATCTTGTGTTAGCAGAAAGTCACAAGTCATCGTGTGCCGGCCTTGTTACCTCCCTCCCCCCCAAAAAAAAACCCGTCACACCATGCGCTCTCTCAGAAACTGTTGAAATTGTTTCATAGTTGCGGTATAAACCGCCTGTAGACTCTGTTGGCTAAGCCGGCGTCTGCAATAGGTATTTGCTAGCTGCCATTGTAGACGGGCGTGCTAGGTAACGAATAGACACCAAGCCGTATATATGTAATATCTCAACATTTATCTGATACGCATATACTCAGATATTTAAAGAAATATTTTATCAGTAATCAATATTTCCTTTTTATTTTGAGTAGTCATTGATAGTAAGAATCTTCAGTTTTTTTTTGTGGCTAAGCTATATGTAAACTCAATTCTTGTGCAGTTGCATACTTGAAATCATTACAAGATTATTTCGCACCGTCTACCTATAATGGTTAATGGAACTATGTAAAGAAATTGCAAAAACCATTCCATATGAAAAGAGTCCCATAAAACGAATTAGGCAGTTAACGATACGGTATCCCAAAAACTAACCCACTCGTTACAAAATAAAAACAGTTAAGAGATTATTTTAAGTGTAATTTTAATATATTACCAGCAGCATGGCCCGGCGTTGCCCGTGCTTGATTCAAAAATCGTGCGACTCATACAGAAATCGCTATCACTTGACTTAAAATATTTTTGCCCTTCCTTGCCTTTAAAGGAGTGACCTTTTCCGTCCTGATGTTGCTACATGCCTTACTTCTTGCCTATCTCACACTGCGAATTTTTTCTAAGCTCTATACTAAAAATTAAATCTGTTATGAAAAAAGAACTCAACAAAATGAACACAAAACGATCAGCTTTAAAAAAGGACTCGTAACTGGAAAAACCGAATGAAAAAAGAATGTTAACAACAAATACATTTTCACACCAAAAACGTTGAGTTTAAGCAAGAGAATTAGACAATTGGAGATGCAGATTTAAATTTTTCCCACTTGTGACGAATGAAGCTATCGATTTTTTTTTTGCGTGCTAGCATGCTAGTTAACATTCGTGTCAGTCAGCAATTGGCTCTCACGCTGGTCAATAGAATCTTCCTGCCTATTCGTGGTAGCCAGTTATTGGCTCTCCCTCTGGCCAGTACAAAATGGCCGCAAACTACATGAAAACTGCCGTAGAAGCATGAAAAATCGATTATTTCCGCTATCGATAGGAGTTGGGAAATGCAATGTCGGTGTTGGCTTTCCGCTAACTTGGAGCATGTGCATGTAAATTTTGGTGCAAATCTGTCCAAAATTGCAGCCGTGCATTCGTTACACACACACACATACACACACATCCTGCCTTTTATAGATAGAGATCATTTTTTATAATTAGGAAATTATTTTTGCTTATTGTTCGTGTGTCAGTTCAGATAAAATGATCTCTTACTTTCTTGACATTAGAAAAGAATCCGACAAAACAGTTTTTAAATAAAGTCTGATCCTATCTATCTATCTATCTATCTATCTATCTATCTATCTCAGTCTATTCATATCTGTCTCTCAATCTATTTATCTTAGTTTGTTCATATCTATCTATCTATCTATCTATCTATCTATCTATCTATCTATCTATCTATCTATCTATCCCATTCTCTTCATATCTATCTATCTATCTATCTATCTATCTATCTATCTATCTATCTCAGTCTATTCATATCTGTCTCTCAATCTATTTATCTTAGTTTGTTCATATCTATCTATCTATCTATCTATCTATCTATCTATCTATCTATCTATCTCAGTCTAGTCATATCTATCAATCCTTGTTGATCTTCATATGACTTTCTTCACATATCTATCTATCTATCTATCTTTTGAAAAATATTATATATTTACAAGGGATGAGTGCTCAATATATATTAATACTATATTGGAGATATATTGAATTGTTTCCCACCCTACAACCACTTTCCCACTGACGAAACCTCGCAAGCTTCAACTCTATCGCTATTCCTATGTAAAAATGTTCAGAGGAGCTGCATACTTTAATTCCACTAAATCTCACAGCTATAACCTGCCATGCAACGTAGACTGAGGTGAACCAACCTCATTCACTTCGTATTCCATTAGTCAGGAGGAAGTTCTATTCGAACAGCTTCTTCCCACAAACCGCTACTTTGAGTAATAGAATTCAAGTGGATGATTTCCAGATCATTATAATCTTAAATTCTCCAAGCCTTAACCATTATATTTCCCACTTAATCCCATAGACTGCGCCTCTTAACTTATATTCTTTCTACTCATACAACCGTCTTCATTAACATTCTACCTTGAGCGTCATACCACGCTGAAACACCGGTTCACATACGATCACCGAAGTTAAGCAACGTAGAGCTTGGTTAATACATAGATTAGTGACCGTTTGGGACTACCTGGTGCTGTGAACTTGGATGTAATGGATAATGGTACGAAATTTTTAATGGGAGAGCCGAGTTTTAATTTCCGTCGAGTGTGTTATATTCACTTATGCGCAACTAGCTTTGAAACTTTAATTAGTAGGACTAGGACTTGTATCAGTAAACCATTATTATCTAAAAAAATAATCTTATTATCTAAAAAAAATTTCTGGCTTTAAATAACCTGCAGGTGTATGAGTCGTAGAAAACTAATCGAGGAATGAAATACAAATTAGCTACACAAACATGTCTTTGAGATTTATTTATATTCTCTGGGATAAGAGAAAATAAAAAAAGTGCTCATAAAGTGAGGGATCAGTTTATATATTGATTATAATATAGAATTGATCCCCCATTTTATATCCATATTATAATTTCTTGTAGACATGTCTTGTAGATTTATTTTACATTCTCTGGAATATAAATGTATAGAAACTACCGTGGTCAGAAAATGAGGGATCAGTTTATATGTAATATTTTATGTACTATAGAATTGGTCCCCAACATTATATCCACATTATAATTTCTTGGTTATCAAATTGTTATTGGGTATGAATCCACCTCTTCTCCCCCAGCCATGGGTTAATTAGTAAGACTTCTATCACTAGATATTTTCTCTGACTCCCCACTAAGACGAGTTGTGACACAAGGTCAGTTTTTTAGGTGGTGACCCCGGCGCATACATCCGGGATAGGAAAAAAAATTCCTCGCAGCCCACGGTTGCGCTGACTTCGGGGCGAGCACCGATCACTCGCTCTAGTGCAATGAGAGGGCGCATCCTCGAGCAGCTGTTCCCCAGGGCTGGGCACCTCTCAGTATAATTTTCCCCAGTTGCGACTCTGTCCTTTGATTGAGTCGCCCCTGAGTGCACTCTGCCCAAAGACAGAGACGCAACTGAGAGATGATAAATAATGTGTTACAAACCACTCGAGAGAGCGATTTACGCACTAAAGGATATTTTAAGTGCAGCCTAGATGTGGCACTAGGTGGAATGTATGGAGCACCCAGTGAGGATCGAACTCACTACTCAATAGTAATTGTTCTAGAAAGAAAAGCTTGCTAACCATTACACCACGTCGGCGTGCCCAAAATGATTTTCTAAGCATAGCTTAGATGTGGCACACGACCGAAACTGTGGAGCACCCAGGGAGGATCGAACTCACTATTCAGTCGTAACTGTTTTAGCGAGACAAGCTTGCTTCCCATTACACCATGCCGAGGTGCCCAAAGATTTATCTCCCCAGAAATCATAATAATAAAATAAGGACGCTGTGGAGAGCCATGATCGCACAGGTCTTGAAATTAAATGACCTAAAATTTAGAAGAAGAAGCAAATCAACCTTAAGTATTGAGTCTTTGCAAAATCTGGGTTTTGTACCTGTTAGTGATGTCTTAAGCCTAAGATGGACGTTATTGGCTAGTAAGGTCAAGTTATCATTTGCGCATTGCTCAAACAATTTGCTGGATGTAAATATGAGGTCAGATTGAGTCGAGGGTAAATAGATTAACTTGATCGGCTCTGACAAAGCTGACGTTAAGTCGAACGCAGGATGAGTCTTTTTGTGAGTCCACATTGGGGAGGTGGTTCGTGGAAGTGTGTGTCCGTGTGTGCCCGTGTGTGTCCGTGTGACGACTTGCAATCTCCGGTGTTAGATTATTTTAGAAGGTCGAGTAACCTTTCGAGTAAAGATTAATGGATAATGATAAAAGATGCAGAAAAGAAAGCAATGAGATATCGACAGTGTTTATGTTTCTTCATTATCTATCTATCTATCTATCTATCTATCTATCTATCTATCTCGGTTTGTTCCGATTTATCTATCCACGTTGTTCATCAGATGCCTTTGTCCTTATATATGTTTCATTACGTATATACTTTGTTCCTATCTACGTTGATCTTATGACTTTCTTCATATATATATTTTCCTATCTATCTATCTATCTATCTATCTATCTATCTATCTATCTATCTATCTATGTTCCTATTTATCTAGCTACATTGATCATCAGATGCCTTTGTTCCTATATATCTGTTTCATTACGTATGTCTTTCTGTTACTATCTATCTATCTATCTATCTATCTATTCACCAACCTACACGCTTGACCTTTGATACAGATGTAATCTAAAGGAACATACTTTCGTATCTTTTATCTCAAACTGGAATTCACTTCCTACCACTGTTAATCATCGAAAACCATTTTAATCTGCCAAGAATTGCTGCAGGCTAAAACAGAATTTGTACCTTAGTCAAAGATTTGCTTCATGGCCTTTGACTGACATTTGCTATGAAGAAAGGTCTCCCTCCGTCAATCGCAAAGCACATTGAAAACTAATCCACTCTGGTCTGTTTGTACTTGAGACAAACTTCAGCAAACTTGATCTCTTTCACATAATGCCTTTCTGTATTTGTTTCTGTGTACGTCATGTGGTATGAACAGTTTTTACTGCGCCAACCGATGGGAATTATCACAGTTTCCTCACGTGGTTTGCTCTTTTTTTATACCTTATTTATCTGTTTTTAATGCGCACTAATCTACAATACGTACCCATAATTTTGGAATATTTTAGAAAATATCTCGCGTATATAATATTCATTGGCCTGTAGAAACAAAAATATTATAAATTTAATATTTATTCTACTTTATAATGGTTTTGACTAAAATTTAAAAAAAATTAAATATATTACAATAAATTGTGCAACACAATTTAAATACTATCTAAAGTAAAAGTGTATCGCCAATGTCTATGAGAATCTGCAATGTTATTGGTTCTGACCTGGCATCTCGCCTTCAATTACTTTCCCACCGCCGTAATGTAGCTTCTTTGTTGCTTTTCTATAACTACTTTCATGGAAATTGTTTTGATCAACTTTCCTTCATGCTAGAGACCATGAGGCATTATGGTGACTGTATTAAAAATGTTAAGTAAAAATATGGTGTTTTGGTGTAAGGAATATTGTGCTCTGTTTGGGTCAGTAATTGTGGCTGACTATGTTTAATTATAAGACAGATAAAACCAGCCTTCTTCACTAACCTTTGGGCCTTGTGCCACGTTTTTGATTTTTACAAAATAAATATTACTTTCCTCTATGATATCTAGATTGCTGAATAGATACATAGTACAATAGATTTGCGGCAAGTTTTCATTATTTTACTGTTGAAATGGCTATATGTAAGCATAACGTCTATGCTACTAGTTTCATCTATCGCACTTCTCTACTGGGGAACTCTCTTCCGTCTTCTTTCTTCCCAACAAACTTTCAACTTCAAAGATTTAAATTTAATGTTAAATGGTTATCTTCTGTCTATTCTTATCTTTTTATTATTCTTTCTCTTTAATAGTATTTTTTTCATAAACTCTCTAACATTCAGTAACCCGTTGCAACTTAGTGGGTTTATTGCCTTGATTGGGGTGAAATGATTAACAAAACAAAAAAAAAAAAAAAAGAAAGCTAGCACCAAGGCCTAAAAATTTTAAGCAAGAACACATTCTAGGGACTCTGCATCTGCTGGGGCATGAAACAATAAAAGACATTGTATTAGGTTGGTGGAAAAATAATATCGTTTTTGATGTATTTTTTAACGCCAAAAAAACGATATTATTTTTGCACCAACCTAATAGAAAAATGCGTTCGCGTAAAATGGGCAATGATTCACTAAAAACATATATTTATATATCTTACATTCTATTTTGAAACACTAGGCTTACGAAGAATTTAAAGTTTTAAATTTCGAAGCACAAACATTACAAAGAATTTAAATTTTTGGACAAAGTCTGAATTTAAAGTTTTAGATTTCGAAACACAAAGGTTACAAAGAATTTAAAGTTTTAGACAATGGAATTATGCACCATTCCGACGAAAACAAACTCACTTTAGGAGGCATTAAATTGTGGCATCCAACTGTTACGTCAAATTGTGAGGTCAGCCGATCCCGGGTCTTATCCTGGTCGCGGCGCTAATTGTGATGATCTAACCTTTAAGTGATTCGGATGGGGATCTGGTTAGATTCGATATCAGCCTCGTCGTTCCCAATTCGCTTCCAACGTCTGGTTACCGAAGTAACTACTTTGATCTCCAGTCTGCCTACCCACGTTGTGAATTGATCTTAGGGAGACGAAATCAATCAGCGTCGGGGCCGTACTGCAAGCTTGAGTTCGAATGAGGGCGATATCGCACAAGTACATGCAAAAGAAAATAAAATAATAAATCGAAAATGGTATCAAAAAAAGGATAACAATACTTTATATCTGGTTGCTGGATACATATGACTGCGTCTATCTCCCGACCCGCTATATGGATTGTGACACGTGGTTTTTAGGCGAGTCTTAACATCTTAAGTTGTCTGTTCCCTAATAAACTGGCTCTTGGTGTGTCTTCAGGCGAAATTCACAAAACTTATTTTGGTGGTGTGAGTCTAAGTCGTTCTTCAAAAAAAATAAATTGTTCTTGGTTAGAAGATGAGTTCGGAATTTGCGCGAATCTTGGTCAGCTCTTCGTGGTGGGTCTTCAGAGCTGTCAACTGGAACTCTCTCTCGAACTCTCGAACTCTCCAACTCTCCAACTGCTTTTCGCTCGCTGCGACTTTGCTTATATGGACGGCGACCCAAACCGGGGTGGTCTCGTCGGGGTTTGAGGTTCCTTGATAATTCTAAATCCATAGTCCACTTCTTTATTTTCGGTCTGGAATTTTTCCCTCCTTTCCATTTTTGGAAGTCTTCTCTTACCCCCACCTTCTCTTATTCTCATATGGATATATCACCATACTTCAGAGGGGCGTCAACGGTTTTCCCACTTCCTCGTAGGGACTTCTCATACCTACCTCTCAATGGACGGCGGCGGGCTCCCTCCTTGCGTCACATGATCATCTCCGCCTGGATTTCGTTAACATTCAGCCAATGGCGTTCAACAGTGTGGGCGTGACCAGACTAGCCTTGTTCTTAAAAAATATATATTTTGCTCAAAGAAAAAAAATTATCTTTTTCTTTTCCTTTTCTTTCTTTTGTTTCTCTCTTCTTCTCTGGCCGCCAAGAGGACAATACGACCCGTAGAGTGATAATCTCAATTCTTATCCTAATGTCACGGCATATGGAATTCTTCAATCAGATTTTCGCCAGCACCAAGAGGCTAGTCAAGCAGACACACTCATTCTTCGGCGCCAACGAAATATTGTTTCGCTGTCATATTCAAATTCCACCACAGCCCAGATGTGTTTTCTCTCAATGACACCTCCCATTGACAAAGACCCAACCTAGAGATGGCTCTCTTTGTGTGTGGTCAACAGATGACCTATTAAATTGTTTTCAGACAGCATTGTTTTCGACTATCAAAATAACATTTTCAAATGTATCTTCTCGTAGGTGACTTTATCTTTAAAATTTCCTCGCAGGGAATTTCACCACTCCTGATAATCTGTTTGCCACAAAGACACAGTTAATTCTTTATCTATTAAAAAAAAAACTATGTATCAACCTGGACTTTGTCAGCTAGCCCTACGACAATGGCCGTCAGAATTTTCACCATTTTCTCCATTATCAAAATAACATTGCCAAATATCTCTGTCGTGGGTGGCCTCACTTTATCATATAAGTTAAGTCTCGCCACTCTTTTTCTTTCTTTTCTTTCTCTTTTTCCTTTCCTTCTTTTTCCCTCTTTTTGCGCCCCTAAATGGTGTCACAAAATTATGAGCAAGTATCCATTCTAAGGTCGCTTTCTCTTTAACAGCGTGAAGCAGAAGTGTATATTTCTATGATATCTGTGCGATTTATAGTGCATAACTTTAGCATAGGTATGGCACAAGACCACTATAATTGGGCACTTAGTGTAAATCAAACCCACTATTCCGTTGCGTGCTTTTTTGCCATCACACGACGAAGTGTCCTCCGCGCAAAATATATAAAAAGGACAAAGAGAATTTATATAATTTAACGATAATTTGGCGCATAAAGCCGAGCCATTTACTATAAGATGGCGAGAAGAATTGTATCCGTTTACTGAGAAATGGATGACTTTTCTTGCTGTCCAGATGTGCATTAAGGCCTAGGGTGCGTAATCATTACTAGTAGGTGCTCAGTAGTTAAACTCGTTGATAATATGGAAAGCGGAATTGTTGAACCGACTGAGGTATTCTCTGTTCTGCATTAACCCTATTCCGTTCAAAAACGGATTAACCCAATTCTTTCAATACATTCGCCACATTGGCCTAATGATGAAATAAAACCTACTTTTTAAACCGAGTATGCGCGCTGACCGTGATATGCTGATCACAATATGTGTCCTGCAGGCCAATTTAAAAGTTTAATGAATTGCATCTGCCCTCAGCGCATGCTAACTGACCTTGTACTATTATGTGCTTATTATGTAATTCTAGAGAATCTGGTTTGCATAATTGGATCAACAAATTGGCTAAAATTAGCATATAAGTTTAGTGTGCATTAATCTGGACTCAGAATAAACGGCAATTAAAATGATATATTAAAACTTGCTTTGTTGAAATGAAGGGTTTGGAAAACTTGTCTTCTTCCCAAGTTGAAAAAGTTATGGAGTCTCCGGTTATTCTCAAATCGTGAAATGAAAGTTGTCCTGAACGGCTACTCTTCTAGATCCTTCTCTACTAATGCAGGTGTTCCACAGGGTTCTATATTTGGTCCTGCTTTGTTTTTAATGTTCATTAATCACCTTCCTGATGACATCACCACTTAATTTGGTATCTATGCTGATGACACAAACATTTACTCCTGTCTCGATACTAAATCTGATCAATTCGATATGTTCAAATTGGCGGCAGATTAAAAAAAAAACGACGTAGTATTTTGTTAACTAGGGCAAATAATGGCTTTTTTTTTAAAAATTCTAAATCAAAGCTGATCTCTATTAATTATCTTATAGACTCCTTTCTGCCTGATGGTAAAATGTAATATTGTGTTAAGTTTTAGTAACTCAAATGCACTTCAATATGTTGCTGCTACACTCGTAATAAATTTTGTTCAGTGTTGGTTGCTGGCTTTTGAAAGAGAAGGCCTCAATAGTTTGAAGTTTTTGTTTATTATTTTCGTGGTGTAGTATACCGGTGTTGTTAACAAGTATTTTCCTGTATTGTGAAGGTAGACAATAGTCTATTATGTTATAAAACTTCTATCCGAGAAATGGAGTGTAAAATACCTTGATAATATTGTAGATCTCAAGCCATCTCTTGTTACCCACCTTTTACTGTGAACGCTTATTTACAAAACACTGTAACCACAATGGTTAAATTTAAAATAATTATAAGATGGCGTATTGACGCGTGTTTACAAAAATCACTGTCACAACGATTACAGTTATATTAATTTTGTCTTGGCAATTGCCCCTTGAGGATGATCTTGGAGCAGAACGAAATTACTTAGGTTAACAAAAAGCAAGAGGTCTTCCTTATTGATGAATTTCGACTCAACATCAAGAAAATAATTAGAGAAATAGGATGATTATAAAAATAAATGGACATAATATGTCTTTAATATTTAATGAAACAGTCTCACACACACACACACACACACATATATATATATATATATATATATATATATGAAGAAATATAGTCTTAAGGTGTGCTATATTTATGGGATAAAGTGCTCAATATCAGAAATAGAGCGACTGTAAATATAAAAGTGAACATAGAAGTCAACACTTAGAGGCGACAGTCTGTTTCATGCTATATGCAATCGTCGTGGCCTGACGATTGCATATAGCATGAAACAGACTGTCGCCTCTAAGTGTTGACCTCTATGTTCACTTTTATATATATATATAAATATATATCGGGTGTAACAGCGAAATTGTCAAAATCATCTAATACCAAAATTGTCCAATTATTATACTAAGCTTCGAACTGTTGCATCTTCGGTATTATTAAAGATATCCTACTGGAATTCTCCGTAGTTTTTATAACACTATTGGACGCCACTTTGAACAATAAGAATGTATTTTGGCTCTAAGTTGAAATGATATTCCCTCTTGCTGTGGTGAACTCCTGATCCAGGTTTCCTCTCTACTGTTTGTTCTTTTTTAAATTTATTCCCCGTACTGTTGATATTTCTTGAATGGACTTTGTAGGCGGAAGCCAGAGTATGAATGTTGCTGCCATTACTGAAGGCCTGGATGATCTTTTTCCTCACACCATTGCTCAGCTGGTAAGACATAGTGGGGCTGACACAAAACGATTTTAATCTGTTCTCTTTCTAGCTGAATAACTGAAAGGGTTTTTCAGTGATTTATACGATAAATAGTGTCCCGATGGCTAACCGTCTAACCTCATCTGAAATCATGGAAAAAGAAACTCCATTAGGTTAGTGTTTTTTTTAGATTTTAAGCATTTTGTGGGATGGAAAATTATCCCAGTTTGTTACACGATTTAGACAGCTTTGCTCTTATACGCTTTATCCGGCCGGCAAAGGATTTTTGTCCCTCCCGCCAAC
>OZ010574.1:27819742-27829742 GCA_963932145.1 Acanthosepion lycidas | reverse complement strand
AGTGAGGATCGAACTTACTTTTGCCGTAACTGATCTAGCGAGATAAGCTTGCTAACCATTACACCACCTCGAGGTGCCCAAAAAATGATTTTCTAAGCGTAGCTTAGATGTGGCATAAGGCCAAATATATGGAGCACCTAGTGAGGATCGAACTCACTTTTCAGTCGTAGCTGATCTAGAGAGAACAGCTTGCTAACAATTACACGACCTAAAGTGTCTAAAAAATGATTTTCTAAGCTTAGCTTAGATGTGGTACAAGGCCGAAATTATTGAGCCCCTCATCAGGATCAAACTTACTTTTGTCGTTACTGATCTAGCGAGACAAGCTGGTTAACCATTACATCATCTCGAGGTGCCCAAAAAATGATTTTCTAAGCCTAGCTTAGATGTGGCACAAGGCCGAATGTTTGGAGCACCTAGTGCAGATCCAACTCACTTTTGTCGTAACTGATCTAGCGGGGTGTCCTCTCATAAATCTTATTACTCGATCAACATGATCAAATAAGACGATTTGTTACATCTGCGCCGAGTTTTCTTTTCTTTACCTCATACAGTGATCACTCGATTAATGCGTTTGCGATTAGTGCGTTAAAATATGTATATACCAAATTTCGATTAGTCCATGCATAATACTCGATTAGTGTGTAATACCATTCTTCAGTTTAACCATAGTAGTTAAAAATTGATTTTTTTGTAGTTACCGATTAATTAAAAAATTTCTGAAATTTAAAAACGGATAACTATATTGTTTGTCAAGTATTACGTTATCTCAGTAATTACAGTAGCGTTGAAAAAAAAAGGACGGTTATGAATACATAAATTTTATAATATAAGCCGATAATAAAAATACACATTTTAATATTTGTGTCTATTAAAATGTTTTGAAAATTTAAATTTTTTTCATTTTTATTATGAAGGTTTTAAAATCAAATTTCTGATTTTTTGTTAAAAATTATGGACGATTTAATTAGATAAAGAAATTTACATATATAAAAAAATATCAAAATATAAAAGATGTGCGCATTTACTATAGAAAGATTATAAATAAAATTTTCTGGTTAAAATACTAATGATTATGATGTTTTGAAAACTTGAAGGGACAATTTCTCAGTACTGCCAATTATATGAAGAACCAAAGATTACAATGCGGCAAACCATTCTAAATAAGTTTTTCATAAAAATCAGATTAATAAACATTAATTCATGGCATTTTTATTGTATCTTCTTACATGTACCTATATTTTAATTTAAAAGTACGCAAATTGTAAATTAATTGTGAATGAGACTAAAATTTGAGCTACAAATTACATAATTTCCTATAAGTTATTATATTCAATTAATGCATTTTCGATTAGTGCGTATCTTTTAATGTACACATTAGTCGCACTAATCGAGATATTCCTGTCTTTGACTGAAGACAAGGTGAGAGTTATTTTAAATTAGTTCCGGATAATAGATAGCGGCTCGGATTGAGTAATCGAAGAGCCGTGTTTGAATTCCAGTTGAATCCATTACATTCCCTTAAGAATCCTCTTCTTCTCCCCCAGCTATGGGAAAATAGTAGGACAGACCGGGTTCTATAACCTTGGATGGTAATTGGTCTACCGTAGAAAGAAATGGCAACCTACTGCGCGAAAAAAATCTGCCTCGTCAGTCATATATCAAAAGATACATGATCGCTGAAGCGTGTATCACGCATGGTACAAAACTGGATTATCATTTCGCTAAAGTTAAGATGATCAAATTTCAGATCAAAATGGACTGTCTGTTTAATTTACTACATTTATTAGAATATATATTCAGTTGAAATACAGAAAAAACAATGACTTTAAATTTCGCGTTAGATGATTTTCCAATTACTCTCTGTTTACGACGAGACATTGTGCTTCGAGCCAGAAATGTCAGCTTCGCTTTCATTCAATCTGAGTGTAGAGACTTTTGAGTGAGCATGAAAATTTTAATTTAATGGCACCGCAAAATATTTCTGAGAAATTAAAAAGAATAACACCAAAGATTTATATTGATTACCGAATTATTTATAAAAAGTTCAATAAAATTTATAATTATATTAACGTATTACTCCAAGGTTGTATTTCAAATAAATTCTGTGTATATGTGTGACTACTGGTGTATGTATTAAATGGTACAAGCACATACAAAATCATAGGCAGTCTGTGTGATTGAAAGTAAATCATATGTTTTTTTATAACATGCGTCATATGGGTCAAACAATATATCGAGATTTATTCAGTTAGCTTCTGAAAGGTTTTCGGGATGAAACTCTTCCCCAAATTTCATCAAATAACCTAATATTTTTTTATAGTAAAAGTTTTGGTCAGGTTGATAACTTTTCATCCTCCTCCTGTATTTCTAATCATATTAATCGAAAAAGTAACCTCATTTTTTTATTTTTATTTCAACATGGATTTATCGGAAAAATAATATTATTTTTTAAATTTTAAATTGAATATGTTTAAATTAATGGAGGGAACGGACAAACAACACGATGGAGAATAAGACTGGTGAGAATAAACTGATACGAAATATTCCATATGCATTGTAACCCCAAAGAGAACAATCTATCAGCGTTGATTTAATAAAGCGTCTCGTTCAATATTCCTGGGAGTTTACTGTGTACGACGGCAGACAACTATAGAAGACTGAAGAAAGTCTTCACAAGTTTAAAGCAACACAGTTTTCTTTGGTGTATTTATTTTTTTTTTAAATTTTATAATGATGTTCACACATTACAAGGCCTAAGGTTTACAGAGTAAGTGGCAACAGCTCAAGGAAGGCGTTAATATCACTAAGATACAGGGGGCAACCGGAATTGAAAGAGAAGGAATATACTTCAGAAGGAACCGGAAACTCAATGCTATACAAGAAACAATGGATACACCTCTACTTCTGTTCTGTTGGATATGAGGAGAACTTAACGGTTAACTCTAGACTTGAACAGGTTAAGATTATAGTGGTCAGAGAAACATCCTTTTGGGAGTCTGTTCCACAGGGCCGTGGAAGAAGCGCGAAGTAGCTGTTCGAGTGGAACTTACTTCTCACCTATGGAATACGGAGCGAATGGGGGGGTGCTAAAATGTAAGTGTCATGGCGGATCCTAGCCGTGAAGGTTAAACCTGGTGGAACCAATGAACGTGTTAATATTCTTTGATTTAGTGAAGTTTCTCGACTATTTGGTTTAGATTTTTCTTAAAAAAGGAAAAAAAAATAATTGATATTGCTTTTAGCCATTTAACAGAAAATAATATTCTTCTTCTTTTGAAGGTACCCCCTTTTCTGATGAAAAAAAAGCGACACGAAGGAGGTGAGCCCCTTGTCGGCAATGCTCGTTTCGAAGGTTATGTCGTTGACCTAGCGGCAAAGATAGCCGATCAGTTCCCGATGGATTATATCATCAAAATCGTCGCAGACGGGCAATACGGCGCCCTAACAGTGAATGGAACGTGGAATGGTATGATGGGTGAACTAACCCGTCATGTAAGTAAAAGTTTACTCTCTCGCAAAGTCTTAAATTCACACAGTGAGACACATCTAATTATAGCACCTGAACGAATCCCTTATATATATATATATATATATATATATATATATATATATATATATATATATATATATGTGTGTGTGTGTGTGTGTGTGTGTGTGTGTGTGTATTTCAATAAAGGTGCAATTAATTTACAAATTCATGAATTATTCATACATAAAACAAATACAAAGGTTAATGATTTAAATGGCGAG
Source organism: Acanthosepion lycidas (assembly GCA_963932145.1). Lineage (NCBI taxonomy): Eukaryota > Metazoa > Mollusca > Cephalopoda > Sepiida > Sepiidae > Acanthosepion > Acanthosepion lycidas. The sequence continues at coordinate 27,825,989 of OZ010574.1, read as the reverse complement.
AAATCCATTTTCGCGAACAATTCAAATAATATACAAAAAACCCCGAATGTTTATGAATGAAAAGATCCTGTTTTATAAATTTCAGTTGCATTAGGTCTTTTTATTTTACAAGCTTTCATCTGTTCCTACAGACATCCTCAGGTATGAAATAGATTGTGTTATTGTTTTTACTCTCAGTAATAAGTGGACAACGAAAACAGGGTTGTAATCCGAAAAATGCTGAGAAATGTTTTATTGTTTTGGAACGTGCAGTCGCAACGCTGAGTTTGAATTTAAATTTTAAGGTTCTGCGTTTATGTACAAATGTAGTGATAAGAGAATTCTTTTTTACTGGTAGATTTTCCGTCAAAGTGGCATGAACTATCTTGTTCAATAATTATAGTAATATCGCACTTATTATCCGAAAGTTGCGCTTGGATCAGTTATTTTAACTTCAATAAAGGTGCAATTAATTTACAAATTCATGAATTATTCATACATAAAACAAATACAAAGGTTAATGATTTAAATGGCGAGAAATCCATCTTCGCGAACAATGCAATAATATACAAAAACCCCGAATCGGTTTATGAATGAAAAGATCCTGTTTTATAAATTTCCGTCGCATTAGATCTTTTTATTTTACAAGCTTTCGTCTGTTCCTACAGACATCCTCAGGTATGAAATAGATTGTGTTCTTGTTTTACTTTTCATTCATAAACACGATCACCGAAGTTAATCAACATCGAACCTGGTCAGTACTAAGGTGGGTGACCGCTTGCGGATACCAAGTGCTGTTAGTTTGAAGAGGTGTAATGGATAACGTCTCGGAATTTAAATTCGGAGAGCCGAGTTCGAATTCTAATCTTTTTTTTTAATTGGGGCAGCCACGAGTATACAAGGGTTTACATGGTGTGGAAGAATTATTAGGTTGACGTAATAATGTTGTTTTTTGACGTTAAAAATACGTCAAAAAACGACATTATTACGTCATTATTTTTGCACCAACCTAATAGTAACAGAAGCAGTCATGAGGAGAAAGAGAAAATAGCAATCAGGAGAACAGTAGATAGCGACTGACATTGCATTTTTGCAGATTAAATTTGGCTGGAAAGCATGGGGCCGAAAGGTCGTTCCACAGGCGACAAGATGATAAAATAAACTGGTAGCATAAAAGTTACGGCTACATCTAGCTAGTTCGACTGTAAATTGATGAGCTCGTCGCCAGGCTAGTACTGCGCTTAAATTCATACAGTCTAGGTGCCAGAGCGAAGAGCTTATCTGAACAATTACCTTGAAAGTATTTATAAAAAAAAAGGTACAGTGAGGCAACATTACGGCAATGGGCAAGTGACTGAAGCCGAGCCGACAGATGAGGACCAATAATATTGCCAATTCTTAATTGGATCTTATCAAGGAGCCCTAGATAAATATCTGGGGCAGCGGACCATATATCCTGAGCATGGACTAATGGTAGATAGATTCTGGAGAGAATTGTCTTGCCCGACACCGTGAAATGACTTTCATAGCAGCTTACCTAGCAATGCATTCAATAGTCTTTCCTTTTCATGTCAGCTGAGTCACTTTCCTGGAGGATAACATTAGCCATGCTGATGGAGGCCAGAGAGGGGCCTCTCAGATGATTAATAGAGAGAACTTTAGGTTTGGAGACATTAAAATTGACAAGCCATTTTTTGTCCAAGTTAACAGGGTCGTTTTGCACATCAGCTGGTATTTTGTCCTTGTCGGACTGATCAGCCTTACTATCAAACTAGGAGCAAACGGGCACTATTTACATTATTCGGACTAATGTCCTCATCTTTGTCGCCATATTTATTACAACTTTTCGGTCATTGTACGCTCCGGCCTTCTTCAGGTGGTTGGAATGTCGAACTGAACCCTTTAATTTCGCGCACGGGGGTAGACTGTTCTAGTTCCACGAGTCATCTCTGTTTGAGATCATAGACAAAGAACGCCATTAGAAAATTTCGTAAACTTAAGGAATCAGCACATATACTAGGCCACAAAAATCTCCTGAGCCGACCAAGCATAGAAATGATCAGTAATAAAAGAGTGGCAGAGCAAAGCGATAATAACAACAAAAACTGAAATATGAGCTCTGGTAAAAACATGCAATGATAGCATCAAAAACTGCAATATGACCGCTGGTAAAAAAAAATGGTTGCTGAGACATTAGGTTTATAATACCCAGAAATTCATACAGATGTCTTCAAGGACACATGGCGCAGTGGATAAAGGCGTTGGTTAGATCCAAAGAGTGCGAGTTGAAAACCCGGTTAAGGCAGTGGTGAACTTGGAGATGGGAATTAACAGGAGATAACTGACAACTGACGTCCATTAAACACGGCACCTGAAACTAGTCTACCCCAGTGAGCGAAATAAACGTTCGACGTTCCAACCACCTGAAGAAGGCCGGAACGTACAACGGCCGAAACGTAATAAATATGACGACAAAGATGAGGACAATATTTCGAATAATGTAAATAGTGTACATAATGCCTAATCTCAAAATATACAGATATAGCAAATGGTAGTGTCTTCAGCGTAGATGCCAAGATGAGAGCTAAGGCCATCGGGAAGGTCGTTAATGAAGATTCAAAACAGCGTAGTACCAAGGATGGAGCCCTGGGGAATACCCGCGTTACAACGAAAGGATGTAGATGCGTGGCCGTTCAGGACATCGTTCATTTTGATAGGAACGATTGTATCAGCTCAAAAATCTGCCCGGAAATACTGTAACTTTTCAGCTTATGGATAAGACCAGAATCCCAGACCCTGTCAAAGGTTTTGGAGATGTTCAATGCTACAGTCCGGGCATAACCATTTTTTTTAATCTATAGCTTGATATAATCTTTCTGCAATTATCGTTAGCACATCAGCGTAGAAAAACGAAAGCTATATTCCTTGTCTGAGAAAAGGCCTTCTGATTAAAAATGATGAACCAGTTCGACATTGATTGGGACCTCTAGCAGTTTCCTCAAAGGAGGTAGAAGGCTAATAGAACGATAGTTGGATGGGTCGGACGGTTAACCAGAGTTCTTAAAATCTGGAGCAACAGACGATGACTTCCAGCAGGCAGTAAAGCAGGAGACAACGAGATATTTATTATACAGTTTAGAGAGAACAGGAGCCATTTCGGGGGCACACTTCTTAATGACTATTACAGGGATACCATCAGGTCTACATGCTTTGTAGGGATCAAGGATAAAGATCATAGCAGAGGCAATGGAATCGGTTATAAGCATATCACTCAGCAGAGAATCAGTTCTAAGAGGGAAGTTATGCAGGGGTACGCTTTACTGGCAAAGCATTCAGAATTATCAGCACGTGATGATAAAACGTCAAATCGACTGAAGAGTGTGTTGTGACTGGATAGAGACTTTGCACTTACTTAGTACTTTATTAGAGAAACGTCAGTAATAACGAGAGTCAAATTTGTTAGAGGCTATGTGATGCCTCATTCTCTCAGCACACAGGGACTTATTCCAGTCGATATAGCAATTTACCCACGCACGCATGGACTCTCCCAGTTTTATCAGGTTGGTGCAAAAATAATGACGTAATAATGTCGTTTTTTGACGTATTTTTAAGGTCAAAAAACGACATTATTACGTCATTATTTTTGCACCAACCTAATAAATAGGAGCAGGTATTGCCTTTTGGCGACGGAAGTTTCCAGCAGCCAGCTCTGACAGTCGGACTGAACATTCTTGCTGTAACGCTCACGTTTGATTGTTTTGTATTACTCTTTCTGTTAATATATTTGTTTAACTCAATTCCTCTATTTGTGTCTTTATTTCTGGCCCTAACATGGCCACAAAAGTTATACTCCCTTACGCATAAATACCCTTGGGAAAGGTATGAATCTATTTTTTCTCCCCAGCTATGGGTTAAATAGTAAGACATATTAGAAAATCATTATTATCGCCACAACAATTCTGCTTTAAATAAGCTGAAAAATGTTGATTAAATACTGGGGACATTTATTCAAAATTCGACTTTAATTGATTATTAGAACGTTCAAGATTCACGATGTTATTATTTATTCAGATTTATGAGAATATGCTATTTTCGTGAGTATTTGACTGTAAATAAAACTGGAAGAATAAGCTAAAGAAAAACAACGATAAAAACCAGACACTGATAATTAATCATTGAAACTGGAAAAATAGGATGACATGTTAAATGATCATAGTTTGTCGCCTGAATGTAATAAAACTTGTTTGTTTGAATTCTTGCTAAATATACTCTCTCTTTCTCGCTATCTCTCTCTTTTCACACACAAACACACACACAAACACATACACAGACATATGTATGTATCGGCGACGCCATTCGTAACGGAGTTAATCTTAAAACCTATCGAATCTAATGATGGTTTCTCCTGCAAGGAGGATGCACTTTAGGATCCTGCCACTGGGGGGGGGGGCACATATTTGTTTCTTTAATATGATTTCTGCAACATGCAAGCTGGTAGACGAAAATAAATATACAGTTTAGAATAAACCGAACGTCTACACAACTATGGGTATCCACTAAATAACATTTAGAGCAATAAAGATCTGTCGAATTGAGCAAATCCATTACTTCTTAAATTGTTATTTTTCTACGTTTGGATTCGATATTTCGAGAATCTTAGACGAGACGGACTGCGCTTAAAGGCGCTGTTCGGCAGTTCGTGGCCGAGTCGGTCTAAAGTGCGCCGGATTTAACGATCATCTCTCCTTTATTTCCTTTTCGTATTTCACCCGTCTCTTTCTGATTGTAAGTATACGTTACATTGAAGAAAGTATTTTCCTTAAAAGTGTGTTCCAGAAATTCTGCATGACTCTTTCTGATTGTAAATCAGTCAGTTATGTGCCATGCGTGATACACGCTTAGGCGATCATGTATCTTTCGAGACAAGGCAGATTTTTCCCGCAGTAGGTTGCCATTTCTTTCTGCGGTAGACGAGTTGCAATCAAAGGCTATAGAACACCATCTGTCCTGCTATTTACCTATAGCTGGAATGAGAAGAAGAGGATGCATACCTTTACCTAGTGTATTAGCACGTAACTGATTGTAATGGGATCGACTGGAATTCGAACTCCGCTCTTCGATTCCTCAATCCGAGCCACTATCCATTATTCTGCCGTGCCTTCTCAAGTACGTCTAAGTACACTTCCTAAAGGGATAGTCATTAGGCCTGTGGAATGAAGGACAATAGAGTTAGATGTCTGAACATCGAGAGGCGGGAAGACATCACCAACGATCGGTCACGCTAGAGACACGATTTACACCGAAAGCTGCAGCGAGGAGAGAGAAACGAAGGCTTGCCGCCGGGAAGCAGCTTGCATCATCCGGGGTGACCGTTTTCACGTGCATTCGTTGCAATCGAGAATGTCACTCCTTTGTGGGCATATATATATATATATATATATATATATATATATATATATATATATATATATATATATATATATATATATACATACAGATGCTGCGCCACTATCATCAGCTGAGGCATAAATCTTTGGGCGCAGATCCAAGTTCTTTCCAGACCGATGGATTCCACATATAGATATTTGTAGCAACATGCTGGGGTACGGTAAGTGGTGTACAGAAATTGTTGGGAGTGCTGGCCCACTTGTTTACAACTCGTTGTTAAATATTTGCATTCTATAGGCTAGTCTCATAAGTAGGCCTAGCATAGAAATAAATAGTATGGAAGACGTTAACAAAGAAAGAAAAACAAATAAAAGCAAGTCTTCAAACACGACAGACACCAGCAGCAGTAATAAGCAGCCAGTTTAGGTTTAACGCTCCAAGAGAATTGTACTATGGGACTACTGGATTAAAGCGTTGGTTCGTGCCATCGTCAATATGAGTTCAATCCCTAAGCCGAGCATTGTGTACTTAAACTCAGTAGAAACGGGGTGAGCAATAACTGAGCAGTACTAAAAATAAGAACTAGACGAGATATACGTACAGTGGAACCAGAACAGTCTACTCCCGTGTATTATATAAACTTTTCAGTCCAGAATTTATTGTAGGTTACTCACATCGATATACATCTGATGATGGTCGGATGGTACAGCAATCGAAACATTTCGGTGACAACAATAAAGTCGAGGACAATATTTCGAATGTAATTAGTTTAAATACGGAACCCTCCTGATGCCTGAAATTACCTATTTTCTCGGGCATATTCTTCCGCATGCATATTCTCAACATTCGACGGCAGAACCAGATTTTTCTATCACTTCCA
>OZ010574.1:27724742-27814742 GCA_963932145.1 Acanthosepion lycidas | reverse complement strand
CGCAATACCATGGCAGTTTACACTAACACCTTCTCCCTTATCCAAAAATGGTTAGCATGTTTCTTAAAATTCGCATATTTTTATATCCTGATGTAACCTTGGAAGCATTCAAACGTATGTCAGTTCAATATCCATTTTCCAAATTTCGTGTTTTTAATTATAGTGGAATGCTTACACGGAAAGCATAGAGATATCAGTGAACGCCATATCCTCTTGTTGTTAGCTTAAACTTGGACCTACGCTCTCTATTTCATATAAAGCGACCATTTTTTTAAGGATCTTATTTTCTTGATTTAAAAAAAAAAACGTGCATTTTAGAGCATATTTCAGTGGGACTTTCATTATTCAAAATTATATTTAAATAGGAGTGTGCGTGTCTGTTTAAATTAACGTCACAAAGACATGGATGAAATCTTTTTCAGACGATAGATGAATAAATTAATATTGATCAAATTTCGCATGGTGATTTTTTTTACTGAATCATGAAAATCAATTTTTCTAATTATGTGTCCAAAAGATATTTGAAATTATTATAAAAACAATACAAAGTGTTGAACATAATACTAATTTCACTAATACTAATTACAACGAAGAATTTATAATCTTTAACCCCACGGAGTATGAAAAAAGCTAAACGGGTTCAAATTGCGGATGGTACATTTTGTGTTCACTTTTTACTAATACTCTACTGTTTACTAATTATTATTTAATTTATTCTGCTTTGTACTAATTATTATTATTTTGTATTTCTACTCTAATGACACTTTGTATTAATTTTCTTAGGGGAGGTCATATACTTCTTCACCTAATACTTTAGATAAATATTTAATCAGTTGTAAACCTTCCTCCATGTAAAGTAATACATCTTGTGCCATCGGGCTAGTACCTGAAACTGTAAAAATTCGCAATTGCTACAAAGAAGGATTGCGTCTCTATTGTCGATTTGAGAAAGCGAGAAAAAACGTTATTGTTTTATGGGTCGTACAACACAGGAAGCAGCTTATTTTAGCTTTTATGTCAAACTGTTAAGTACGATTTAAAGAAATGGATTATGGAAAACGAACTAATTTGATAGAGTCAAATAAACAGGAAAATCAGTATTTGAAGTTTAAATATGCCATTTAAATCGTCTCGAAAAAGCAAAAATAAAGTGGTCTTAAGATTATTTGTTTCAGTGAACAGTACCAGTTTGAAAATTACATTTGTATTTGTTTGGCTGAAATCCTGCTTGGTAAAATCTAAAGAAATGAAATAGGGAATATAATGATATTTAATACTGAATAAACCACACAAGAAGCAGTCTTTTCTCCCCAACAACGCATAATACTACAAAACCAAAATATTAAACTAACACAAGCCATGTCCTTAAATGTCCACGTCAGATCAGGAATCTTGTATGGATGTCATTCATTAAATTTTCTTCCTTCGAAATACATAAACTATCATGTATATACAACCTTTTTCTCATATCAATGATTAAAAATGGCTTCAAGTTGATGAGACCTGTATGTCTTAGAGAGGATTGCATTTCATCGAATCCCGCAGATAGAGAATCACAAAGAACTTTACTAAATAACAAAACCAAATCAAAATCAGCAACAATTAAAATGAGTACCACATCTGTTATAAAGGAATAAAGTGTCGCTGCCGTCACTTGAGTTTGAACATGGATCATCAGTGAGCAAACACAGGCGATCCTATTATTAAATTAAGTAGACCACGTGACAATAGAGGAAACGCAGGAAGTTGCGTGACGTCTTAATCTAATTCTAATCTATCCTCTGTTACTATTCGGATTACCATTTCTAATCTATCCTCTATCATTATACAGATCCTTATTTGAGCAAGTATTATCGAGCAGGTGCTATTAGTGTGAGTGGTATTCGAAGGCGTCTGATACCAGCATTACTCAACGGCGTACTATAGTTGTATCTGCGATTACAAAGTTTCTACTATAACGAGAATTACAAAAGTGATAACGAGTATTCGTTGACATCACAAAAGTGGCAACCAGTGTTCGTTGACATCACAAAAACATCTAACCTGAAAATCAAATAATAACAGTTTCAAGATGTTCGCTTTTTCTACAACCTTAAGCAAAAGATTAGAAAGGAAACTCCCAGCAATACACGTAAGAGCAATATCAGTGGAATTAGGAAACTTATTTTCTTGAAAAATGAGTCGCTTCTAAATAGAGAATTTTGGAAGATTTAATAAGTAATAAATTATTTTAATTAAAATAAAAAATGAAAACAATTCTTCTAAAAATTCATTATTTATCGCACATTTTTTCTTAAACAATAGCATCCTTCATATGTCTTATTTATAAAAGGAAGTAAAACCTTTTCTAATTAAATAATCGCATAGTCTTATTGCATATTTTATTTTATGTTTCCGAGCAGTTGTTCGGTAAATAGTATTTCTGTTTGATAAAAACAAACTGATGATTTTATATTACCTAATCTGCAATTAGGTAATATAAAAATGAAGCGGGTGGAATTTTAATTTCTATAAATTTCATAAAATTAAACGTGACTAATCTTTAAAAATATTTTCACTAAGATTTTCTAAAAAAATTGTCCGAAATAATTTAATTAATTTTTCGTATGAATTAGTCCTGAAAATTTAATTAAATTTCGACAGTTATTTGATTTTTGCAAAAATTTTCAAAACTGTGATTTTTTTAAGCTAAAAAAAAAAAATGTTAAATTTCCCATACTAATATTTGGTCTGGTGTTGACGCAAGAAAAACTCATTTTTAACAAAAATTTGGAACGTTCCAGAAAGAATTAAAAACTTTATTAAAAAAATAATAAAGAAATAATTTAGTCTTTCCTCTTAATAATAACATAAAGATTTTGACAATAAAACTCTGTTTTTATCAAGTTTGGGGCCTTTTTCATCCTGACATGCTCTTTTTTTGCGAATTTCTGGAGGTACCTAGATAAGATAGAACTTATACACACTAATCTCATATTTGTCGTAATTAGTTTTAGGTTCGCCCCTCTGTTGACCGAACTAATCGACAATCTCCGCATTGTCTTGAAACAATATGACTCGCGGCCAGAGTAAGAACACTAAAGACAAAGAAAATATTCTGGAAACATTCCATCAACTACTCCAAGACAATCATTCCTATTGCTGTTTTCATTTATCATCTTCATATTGTTTTGAACGAATGTTTGATTTATTTGTCAGAATAAGTAGATCCAGAAGAAATAAATTTCTCTTAACATCTTCTCTTTTGCTCTTCCAAGACAATCACTCTTTTCACTGCCTTCATTCATCATCTACACATTGTCTTAAACTAATATCTAATTTAGTGCCAAAGAAGGAAAATATTCGGGACAAAGGAACGATTCTTAAGATAACTTGTCAGCCACTCAAAGACAATCAATCCTTTCACCGTGTTCATTCATCATCTACACATTGTCCTGAATTAATATCTCATTTATTGCAAGACTAAAAAGATTCAGGACGAAGTATCTTTTCGTTTGATATCACATCAACAGCCCCGGGACAATCATTACTTTGCCGTTCATTACCGTCGATGAAATATCTTGAACAACTATTTGAGCTATTATTGCAGTAAGACAATCAGGACAGACGTTTCTCACAATATACCTCGTAAGTCGCACCAAAAATCATTAAAAAAAAAACAAACAACTTTTATTTCGTAAACAAAAGTCAATATTTTATTAAATCAAGTGCACTACTAGAAGAGAATGAAAGTGGGAAGGCCATTAGGTAGGCATTCTGTGCCATAAGATAACTGTTCAATGCAGATGGTTTGCTGGGCGACTAACTCGACTTGCTCTATGGCGTGGTCTCCAGAACAGAAGATCGCTCGCGAGTTCTTGTTTTGCTAGCCAGCAGTGTTCCGCAACGTGAATTCTGCGTTCGCGTAAGATTGTAGAAATATCATGGATGGGACCATGCAGCTATAAGGACCGTGATGGTTAGCGTGACAGACTCGTGAATGTCCGCGCTAACTCGACCGAATAAATAATAAATACTAGATCAGCAGATAGGTCTTATCATTTTACTGTTGTATTGCTAAATGTGACCGTAAGTTCTATGCTAACAGTTTCTTCTCTCGCTCTTTTCGCTTGTGGAACTCTGTTCTGGCTTCTCGCTTCCCTGTCCACTTTGATCTTCAAAAATTTAAAGGAAATGTTAATCGTCGTCATCTGTCTCCTTGGATCCTAATTTTTTTTATTTTAATTTCTATTCAACGAACATTCCGAAAGTGATAACGATTTTTCGTTGACATCACAAAAGTGGCAACCAGTGTTCGTTGACATCGCAAAAACATCTAACCTGAAAATCAAATAATAACAGATTCAAGATGTTCGCTTTTCCTACAACCTTAGGCAAACGATTAGGAAGGAAAATCCTAGCAATACTCGTAAGAGAATTAACAGTGGAATTAGGAAACTTATTTTCTTGAAAAATGTATCGCTTCTCAATAGAGAATTTTAGAAGATTTAAAAAGTAATAAATTATTTTAATTAAAATAAAAAATGCAAACAATTCTTCTAAAAAGTCATTATTTATCGAACATTTTTTCTTAAGCCACAGCGTCCTTTATATGTCTTATTTATAAAAGCAAGTAAAACTTTTCTAATTAAATTTTCAGACGAACAAAAATGTCCAGAATAGTTCTTTTCTTAACCCAATTACGTAAATCTGTTTGATCAGATGACAAATTATTATTATTTTTTTTTTAAATTCAGAGCTTCTTGGTTACACTGAGAAGTTTTCAATACATCGTTGATATATGCATGTATATGTAATATCCTGTTTAGGATAGGTTTCCAGTTCCTTCTAAAATATATTTCAAATCTATACTTCTAACGTCTCCTAAACTCTGAAATTTTATTTACTATTTATTAATTTTTTTCTCAATAGGAGTAGATACGTTCGTCTATGGTCTGGTTCACACACTTCTCAAGTCTTTTGAACAGGAGTAGAGATTTATCTCTTGTTTTTTTTTCTGTTTAGGATTGGGTTTCCGGTTCCTACTAAAGTCTACTTCAACACTATACTTCTAACGTCTCCTAAACTCTGAAATTTTATTTACTATTTATTAATTTTTTTCTCAATAGGAGTAGATACGTTCGTCTATGGTCTGGTTCACACACTTCTCAAGTCTTTTGAACAGGAGTAGAGATTTATCTCTTGTTTTTTTTTCTGTTTAGGATTGGGTTTCCGGTTCCTACTAAAGTCTACTTCAACACTATACTTCTAACGTCTCCTAAACTCTGAAATTTTATTTACTATTTATTAATTTTTTTCTCAATAGGAGTAGATACGTTCGTCTATGGTCTGGTTCACACACTTCTCAAGTCTTTTGAACAGGAGTAGAGATTTATCTCTTGTTTTTTTTTCTGTTTAGGATTGGGTTTCCGGTTCCTACTAAAGTCTACTTCAACACTATACTTCTAACGTCTCCCCCTAAACTTTGAAATTTCATTTACTATTTATTTTTTCTCAGTGGAATTAGATGGGTTCTCCTATAGCCCGGTTTACACTCCTTCTCGGTCTTTTGGACAGGAGTAGAGGTATATCCCTTGTTTCCACTTTAGGGTTGGGTTTTCGGTTTCTTCTAAAGTCTGTTCATTCTCTTTCACCTTGCGTCTTAGTGGCCTTATTGCCTTTCGTGTGTTGAAGTGAATAAAAAAAAAAGATTAAAATTAAGAAGAATATTTCATCTGAATATTGTGTACCCATCTGCCCAAACACTTGTCCGATGCATGTGACGAGAAATCTTCGTGGCAAACATTTAGCATAAGATCATGGATTCTCTCCGCCGTAAACTTTCTAGAGTCAAAAAATGTCATAACAGCGTATTCTGTTATTAGGATAAAGATTTGCTCTTCGAACCGTGACCCTTTAAGCTGTAATAGTTATCCACAATTTCCTGACCGTGTATGGAGGCACGGTGGAGTAATGGATAGCGGCTCAGTTTGAGAAATCGGAGAACCGAGTTCGAATTCCAGTCGAATCTATTACATTCATTTACGTGCTATTACCCTTGGGAAAGCTATGATTCCTCATCTTCTTCCTCCCACCTATGTGTAAATAGCAGGACAGACCGGGTGGCAAGTGGTCTACTGCAGAAAGAAATGGCAACCTACTGCAGGAAAAAAATCTGCCTCGTCAGTCATGTATCGAAAAATGCATGATCGCCTAAGCGTGTATCACGCATGGCACATAACTCACTAGTAGTTACTAAATTTTGTGATTTTTTTTATCTCTCTCAAAACTTAGTCTGCCATCCAAGTTTACTAGTTTATCTTCCTTTTGACCTTAATCATTCATGTGAGGATCAGATTTTCCAAGCCATCCGTATGTACCATGGGAATTTCGACTATCTCTTTCTGATGTGGAATATAAGTGTCCTTTTTGTCTCCATTAGTCCAAAACTTTGTCGTTACTCATATGTTCAGTCTATGCTATTCTCATCATCCTTCTGTAGAACCACATTTATAAGACTTCAAGTTTCTTCTAAATCTATGAAGAGATTGTCCAGCATTCACTGCCATTCACTGTCGCCGATTTTTTTTTTAAGTCTTAACTCTAAAATAAAAATTAACGTTTAATCGAGGAGTCATTTTTCTTGCAGTAGAATCTTAAAGGGAAAAAAAAAGTAATAGTTTTGTCTTATTTAACATTTGGCATACATTTATATAATGTTCACTTGCCTCCATTCAGTGCCAGTTAGAATTACAATTGCATTCTCCTCACGTTTGAAAGAGCCTATCTATTGCAGTAAAACAACTATATATATATATATATATATATATATATATATATATATATATATATATATATATATATATATATATATATATTACTTATGCAGACATGGTGCCTGCCAGTTTGTTTTTATTTTTTCTAATTATGTCTGTTTTATAACTCGGTGTTTTTCAGATAAGGGTATAATACGTTTCAACGTCTCGAAGTATCATTTTAATAGTCAGAGATCTCATGATCTTTTTTTCTGTATTGGTAGGTAATTTTTATTCTACAAATAAAAGTTAAACCCAGTAAAGCTTGATGGCATTTATACGAGGAATGTCTCCGAGATAATTTAAGACTAACTTTATTTTAGTCCGAGACAGAAGAAAAGAATGCATTTGTTTGTTTATTTATTTAATTTTATTCGCGGTCAGGATAAGCAAGGGTTTAAAGCCACTAAGATACAAGGGGTTACTGGTTATGGAAGTATTAGAAAGCAGAAACATTAAAAAACTGCGTGAAAAAATAGAAGAGTAATCAGGAAGAGAGTAGATAGAGATTAGCATTTTTTATATTATTCGGAAATATAGACCGATACAGGGATTAGCATTGTATTTGGATATCTGGAGATTAAAGTTGGTAGGAAAACATCAAGGCGGAATGGGGGTTCACGCGCACGAAGTGTGAGAAAAAAAACTGTTAGCATAGGATTTACAGCTACATCTAACCAACCCAGATGTAAATTGCTGATTTTTCTTTGGATTTTATCAAGGAGCTTAAGGTAAGTAGCAGAGGCACTGGACCATATGAGCCAGCAAGATTAGAAGCATGGACGAATGGTAGATTTATGGAAGATAAATAAATTCTGCAGAGAAAAATTGTCTCGCACGACACATGGAAGGAACTTTCTTAGCAACTGAACAGGCAATGAATTCAGTATAACTTTTCCATTTCATGTCAGCCGATAACGTTAGCCTGAGTATATATATATATATATATATATATATATATATATATATATATATATATATATATATATATATGTGTGTGTGTGTGTGAGTTTATATATATATATATATATATATATATATATGAAGTTTATGAATTTTTGTAACATAATTGATTTCTTTTATTATAATTCGATGAACTTTTGGAACTAGGAAATAAATTTGTAAATAATCGAAATTAATTACGAAATCCGGTGAACATCACCCATAATATAAAAATAATTGTTTATACGGAAAGTAAGGACCTACGTACATCAAATTGTCTTTAAATTAAATGGCGGCAGAAAAATTATCGTTGAATTTTTAAAAGGTATGTTTAAATATTAATGCAGCGATCAATAGTTTATTGTTTGCCTATCGCATCTACTCATTACCTATTGTGAGTAAAGTCGAATGAAAAGAGCTAGCTTAAATGCCACCTGAAATTTTATTATTATGTAAATTTATTATTATAGAGATTTAAGATAGAAGTGCTGGTATGGCAGCCATGATTAACTGCTTACCATAATATAGTCAGCGATAGATGAGCCTAGTTGCTCTTATAAAATTGAAGTAATATTGAATTCTCTGAATTAATTCAGTCGCAGATCAAAACGTGACTGAAGAATCAAGCAACCGTAAACTGAAGTTTTGGACATTTTAGTGAAAAGCATCCAAAGTAAGCAAATTATAATTTTAAAAAGAATCACTTTGCCGGAGGGTGCTCAGCAGATCAAACATGACTCTTCAGTCAGGATCACTGAAGTTTTTTTTTCTCAAAAAAAATTCAAAAAATGGGTCAGTATTCTTTTAAAAATGTCTGCAAAATTTTTCGTTCAACTGAAAACTGACGAGATCTTTTCTCTGAAACGTGAAGAATTCAAGAGACATTTTTCAAAAAATTTCAAGAAATGGGTCAGTATTCTTTTAAAAATGTCTGCGAAATTTTTCGTTCAACTGAAAACGGGATCTATTCACTGAAACATGAAGAATTCAAGAGACATTTTTCAAAAATTATTTTGCTTTTTATACTGTGATTAATTCTTGATGCCCGGTATTCCCAAAGATTAAAAAGAGGCAACTCATCTCATTTTGATCAGATATTGATGGAATATCAAACCGGCATTAATTATCAGAAACCTTGAATCAACATTTCATTTTGATGCTGTTTGTCTAAGGTTTGTAAAAACAATGACAAAATAGTTTTTATTTGCCATTTGTCATCATAAATAACATTAGGTCACACAAAATAGTTTAAAAGTACATTTATAAATCCCCTGAATCACATGTGATTTATCTTTAAAAAGTGACGATAATTTAAAGTGAATTATTTCAGAAAACCTTGGAAAATTGCAAGATCAATGACTGACAAAAAGAAAACGGCTGCAAATAAAAGAATCGGTGCTGTCAATGAGAAGTTCAACATAAACTTCAATAAAACATTAATGCTAGAATTATTCATCTTATTCAGGCCATTAAAAATGTCAATTTAAACCGTATCTTCCTTATTATGATTTATTTATACTCTTTATCTCTTTGGTACAGTTCTTCATTCTTTTCTTCTCTCTATAAATAAATGTTCTTTCTTTCTTTATTTTCTTGTAAGATATCCATCTCTTGTTTCTTTTCCTCCTTCTTTCTTACTTTCTGGTTTTCCTTTTTTTTTTTTGTCCTCTATCCTGTATTAATTTATTTATTTTATCTGTGTTTTAACAGATGTTTTGTTTGTTTCTTTTTTTTCTTGTAACATAAAACCATCTTTTTTTCTTTCTTTTTGTCTTTTTCTTTCTTTCCTTGTTCTCTATCTTATATTAATTTATTATTTATTTTGTCTCTGTTTTAAAAGATATTTGTTTGTTTATTTGTTTCTTTCTTGTAACATATATCCATCATTTCTTTCTTTCTTTCTTTTTTCTTTCTTTAATTCTGTTTTTTTCTTTCTTTCTATGTCTCTTATCTTATATTAATTCATTACTTATTTAATCTCTGTTTTCATATCTTTGTTTCTTTGGACATATATGCATCCTTTTACGTTTAATTTTTTTTATTTTTTTTGTATTTTAACTAATTTCTATTCTTTGTATTTTTTTCTCATTTTTCTTTCTTTCTTTCTTTCTCTTTCTTTCCTTCTTTTTCCTCTATCCTATATTTAATTTATTTTAGCTCTGTTTTAACAAAGATTTCTTTCTTTTTCTTTCTTTCTTTATCTCTTTCTGTCTCTCCGTCTATTTAAATGCATTTATTTTTCTTCCTTTTTTATTTCTTTTTTCTGTTATATTGTTATGTTTGCCACAGTCTTTCTTTTTTGTTTCCTCCTTCATTTGAACGTATATCTATTTTTCTTTCTATTTCACTTTGTTTGTCTTCCTTCTTTCTTTCTTTCTTTCTTTCTTTCTTTCTTTCTTTCTTTGTCCTCTATGTTATGTTAATGGCGATTGATGTTGCATTTAAAACTTTTGAAAATCATGTGTCAGGGAAGCAAGAAATCGGAAGAGAGTTTCACAGGCGAGATAAGAAACTATTCGAATAAAAACTTACGGTTACATTCAGCTATTTCAATAGTAAAACCATGAGACCTAATTGCCAATCTAGTAATTAACTTTAAATTTATGCGATCCAAGTACCAAAAAGAAGAGCTTATTAGAACAACTGCCATGAAAATATTTACAGAAAAGTCAGATGGAAGTTATGTCACAGTGGTTGAAAAGTGACTGAAGTCGAGTTGCCAGGTGAAGACTGATAAAATTACAGACTCTTCATTTGATTTTTACGAGAATCTCGCGGTACATAGGGGCGAATTGTAGATTTATAAATATGCAAGATAGATTCTAACGGTCTTGAAATATAGTCTGTCGCGACAAATGAATCAACTTTCCTAGCAGCAGATCTAGCACTGATTCAATATGATTACACAATTTCACTTCAATGGAAGGCATAAGACCAAGAAGCTTCAATGAGTTTCTTCCCTGGCGGTTAGCATTAGGATTAGAAGATTGAAATAGGTTCTCTTTTTTTATCAAAAGATAGCAGCTTTAATGGCAAAAATTCAGGAGAAGGAATTAATACAGTCTACATGTATTTATCTCTTCATACCAACCATTACCATGGTCTTGACATTACTACTCTCTCTCTTCTTTCTCCTATTATTCCTCTACCTATTTTGTCTTCTCTCTATTTCTTTTACTCTTTCTTCCTTTTTTTCTGTTTTTTTTTTTTCGTTTCTTCTGACCGGGCTTTTAAAATTTGTTTTAAGCCAGTTTCATTTTACTTTTTTTTAGGCTAATCGGTTTGAAAATCGTTACTAATTAATCTTCATTTTTAAAGTGAAGTAATCATAACCATGAAGTAATCTTAATTCCTTTTCTATGTAATTTATATGCTCAGTTTGAATAAATCATTGAGCACTCTATCTGAATCAGTTTTAATATTATATATATATATATATATATATATATATATATATATATATATATATATATATGTTCCTGTAAAAATAACCGCCACAATAGATTGCCCACAATGCACCACTGACCCATATATATATATATAATAGCCGTGGAAAAATACAGCATTCGCGGCCTAACGTTTGAGTCCAGCATGAAACTGCCTGTCGCCTCTGAGTGTTCACTTTTATATTTATATTTACATACGCTCTGTCTCTGATATTGAGCACTTTATCCCATAAACATAGCACACCTTAAAACTATATTTCTTCATATATATATATATATATATATAACGAAACTAGGGATTTATTCATATATATATATATATATATATATATATATATATATATATATATATATATATAACGAAACTAGGGATTAAGTTTAATTTTTATAATGAAATTTATAAATTTTGTTTCAGTTTTGAAACAAATTTTTTGTGACGCGATCGAATCATATTTTTAAAAAAGAAAATAATTATAATATTTTGCTCTACTGTTTTTATCGAGCACTGTTTTTTTTAAGAATAAAAATAATTGCTAAGAACATCTATCTATCTATCTATCTATCTATCTATCTATCTATATATATATATATATATATATATATATATATATATATATATGTGTGTGTGTGTGTGTATCTTGCTCTTTTTTTCACATGACTGGCTTCAGGTATCCATTTGCATCAATGATAACGTTACTTATCAATTAATATTGAATTGTTCATTCAATCATTAAGGAGTCATTTCTGTCTGTACAATCGATCTTACAAATATTATGTCGGTCTGAGATACAGCAGTATACACGATAGTGATAGGATATTTTTTTTATATTTTAGTTTTAAGATCCGTTTTTTATTATTATTGATCTTAGTAATTGTATAGCATGAAGCCCGTCGTCTGTTTTTAATCAGTGATGTCAAATTTCCCTTTAATCATTGGGACTTCGAATAATTTTCCACGCGTCCCTTTCATTTTTCCAAAGCCTTCTGAAAATGTGCCTTTAACGATCAACTGCTTCGTTACATTTGACTTACTCATGTCCAAATTCTGAAATCGCCCCTCTCTTTAAAGTTGATTTTAACTCTGGGAAAACCCAACAGTTTGAACTGAAAGCGTATTGAGAGATCGGCATCAGACCTTTATAAAAATCCTCCTGAAAGAAAACACAATTTTAAATTTGATTTTGACACTTAGTAAACGGGCTAAGTATGCGGTGTGATAATGCTGCCTAACTGATCCAACCCGAATGTGTCTGTATATGCATGTTCAATAAAATTTTATCAACTGGGTGGAGAAGTTCTATCGAAGCCTTGCAATCGCTCTCCTGACAACCTTCTTCTTCTGCTCTGTGACGTGTTCTTTCAGGACTTGGGTGATCAAATTCCTGTCCTTTGTAGATTTTAGTAACTTTCTTCTTTTCGCTATCTCTCCTAATCCCTGTTCTACCAGCCATATAGACAATTATATTAGGTAGGTTATACGCTGCTTGCCTCTGTCCCTGTTGCTTTCAATGGGTTCTGTAAATGTCAAATTTTCTAAGGCTGTTTACCACATGTGACCTGGAAATCTCAAATGTCTCTTTCTGATGTTTAGTATAAGCATCCTTTTTGTTTGAATTTTCTCCCAAACCTCAGTGTTAAATCCACGATATTCTTAGCATCCTTCTGTAGAACTCATATTTGTTGCATCAAATTTCTGCTTCATAATTTTTATTAATTCAGAATAGTCCTTCTCTTAGATTGGTTGGCATTCCAGTTATGTCTGTCTTACTCTTTAACACATATCTGGGGTTAATAATGATGTTTTTGGTAAATTTTACTACATCTACAAGTATGTTTTTTTTTTTTCGAAATATTTATTGATTTTGAATGTTATACAACCTTAGATATATCCTCCTTAAAACTGTTGTGGTGTCTCCCCTCTAATGAGGCTATTGTGGACTCTTCCACTTACTATAAAGTAAGTAAGAAAAGTAAGCCCCGGGGGAACAGTGATATTGATTGAAGGCTTATCAATCGACACACACTCTTAAGTCGTGTAACACACTTCTGTTGTATTTACTGTTCAATAGACTATTTATCTGCAACCTCTTGTTTTGCTATTTCTTAAGCAATTACTTTGTCACAATACAAATAAACAAACAATGCAAAGAATATTTGAAAGAGCTACATATAGCCTCATCATTAAGTTCATATAAAATCATTCTCTGATCTTTAATATTAATCAAAGGTCTGAAATATAGAAATATTTTTTTATCTATAGCGATCAGACACATTTTTTGACGAGTTCCTTCCTTGCCAACTATGATCGATTTGTCAGGAAGATGATTTTTAATTTTGTCGGCCTGAGGAGACGATCCCAGGGTGCGGCACCTTTGGAAATTATCTGAAAAACATAACACAGGTTGACCCAAGCCTTATGAGTAAAATTGGGGAGACGAGACCCTTGAGAGCTGTCGGCGGTTGTGACCGAGGGTTTGATCTTGCTAGTCTTGTTCAGCTTGCCAATCACTACGAGAAACTGCAACTAAGGTCCGCTCAGCATAGTTGCAGCATAAAACACAGGTGGGCTTCATGGGTGTCGAACAAACACAAATGTGCCTGCGCAGGCGTCTGCAACAGGGATTGACTAGCCACACTAATAGACTCGCATATGAGCTGCAGGCCATTATTATTATAAATCAATTACCACTGAGTAGTGAGTTTGATCCCCACTAAGCGCTCCATATTTTCGGCCTTGAGCAATATCTAAACGTCACTTACTAAATCTCTCTGTCCCTCCAAAGATATATATATATATATATATATATATATATATATATATATATATATATATATATATATATATATATATAAGAACAAATCGACCTGTAATTGCAGGTAAGGATCCGTTTGTCCAGTATAGGGAATTTGCATGGCAGAAAACGTAATATACGAAGCTACAATTTTCCCCAGAAGAAGATATTAAACAGAAGATATACATAGGAATATCGACAGGAAATTGGAAGCAACGTTTTTATAACCATCGCCAATCCTTCACAAATAAATCCAAGAAGCACCAAACGGCACTATCAAAACATTATTGGGATTTGTTAGAAAGCAACTTAACCCCACAAGTAAAATGGAGAATCGTCTCGCGGTCTAGAACTCCAATAAACTTCAGAGACCGATGGAACTTGTGCATAAAAGAGAAAATCCTAATAATAAGGCATAAAGATAAGTTTTTAAATGTAGACATAAAAGCCACCTCAATTTAACTAAATATATTTAGAAATAACTATATAAAAAGGGAAAATATTACTTTTGTTTTTGAAATGAATGTATGAACACATGGATGCTGTACTTGTTCGTATGTACCCTAAAAAGTAGATGAAATTAGACATTTATATGTGAATTTATATATATATATATATATGTATGGGCATTTTGCATAAGGGTGCTTATATGCATATATGTGTTTGTATGAATTGTAGGCGCATATGTATATGTGTATGTGTATGTATATATGTATATATATGCATATATATGAGTATGAATATATATGTATGTGGTATGTATAGGTGCAATCGTAGTTTTTGGCTAGGTATTTTTGTATATATATGTGTATATGTATTTAGCATGTATGTATGTGTGTATGTATGTATATGTATATGTGCGTGTGTATGGATGTATATGTATATATATATATATATATATATATATATATATATTGTTTTGGATCTGAAATTGCATGTAATCTATGCATGTATATGTATACAGATGTAAATATTTTAAAGTTAATATTTGTAATATGTGTGAATATATGTATAACAGTAATATAAATACATATGAATGTATGGATGTTTATTTTATTTATTTATTTTTAAGCATTTCACCCCAAGCAAGGCGGGAAGCCACTAGGACGCAAGGGGTTACAGAAAATATAGAGCGAGATCAGATAGGAGTGATAGAAGAGAGTATGAAGAGAAGGGTAGTGGATAGATCAAGGCAACTGGAGATGTCGATTGACATTACACTTGAATAGCTGGAGATTATAGCTCTCAGAGAAACTGGAATAGGTAAGGGAGTTCCACAGGTGAGAGATGTGAGACATTAAGCTATTGGAGTAGAAGAGACGGCTACATTTAGGAGTTTCGACAGCAAAGGGGTGAGAGCGGGACGCTAGCCTCGTAGGGCGCTTGAACTCAGCAATGCAGCTCCTCGGAGCAATTACCATGAATGTATTTGTAGAACAGACAGAGAGAGGCATGTGTATAGTTCGTTTATCTGCTTGTTTATGTATATAATTGTGTGTGTGTATCTAGGTGTATGTGTGTGTGTGTATGTATATGTGTATTTATCTCTATATATATGTATATGTATGCATATGTATATATATGTGTATGTGTGTGTTTATAGATGTGTGTTTGTGTGTGTGTATATATATATATATATATATATATATATATGTGTGTGTGTGTGTGTGTGTGCATGTGGGGGGTGTATAGAATGTATTCAAATGGAATGACATAAGGTCATTTTAAATGTGTTTTAAAATTACTCTTATTAATATTTAATCTCATTTTCTCCTTTAATGTTCTATAATTAGAATTATGAGAGTGTATATTTATCATCTGGGGGTATTTTCATTTTAAATTGATAATTTAACTTAAATTTAAATATACCACTCTTTAACTATCAATATTGATAGTAAAATATTAACTTAATTTTTTTGAATAATTAAACACTTCAGAAGTCAACTAACGTTAAACTTTATTTATGAAATTAAATAAAATCTAAATAAATTTCAAATATTAAAATATATGTAATTATTTATAAATGTATGTGTAGGTAATTTATTTATGAATATGGATAGGTACGTGTGTATATCACTACATGTGTGTCTATGTGTGTATTTGCGCATGGAATTAAACGTATGTATATATGGGATTTGCATGAATATGTATGTGATATATATAAGAAGAAAGCAAAATCTTTAATATTACCCTCAAATTTTATTCCATAATTAAACCTAAACTTTAAGTAAGATTACCCATATGAAAACGACAAATTGCATTCATAAATTAGATTAAAAGTAAAACTAATAAAGATATTACCGTAACTATTTTTACAATATTAAAAAAGTACGATTGGTCGAGTAAACAAACTATTATAATTTAACATACTTTTTTTAATATGTTCTCTATAAATGTGTTAATGAATATTGTATTTAACTTATATTAAGTCCCTAAACTATTTGTTTTAAAAAACAATATTTAAATTGATAGCAAACATCAAATTTTTTTAGACATCTAAATTTCTATCAAGCATTAAAATCTATTCTTTACATAAATTGCTAAAGCCCAATCACATCCTCTTTCTCTTTACTTCCCGCTCCCTCTTCTTTCTTTTTCCTTTTTCCTTTTTCTTTTCTCCCTTCTCCCCTCCCACTTCAATATATCACTTCCGTTAAGTTAACCATCTAAATAGGTCAAGGTCTGGTCACTCCTCCTCCCCCAATATAAAGTATACTTGAGAGAGATATGAAATTAATCCCTCCCTATACTCTACCATGTCTCTTTAACTATCCCTCTTACACTCTCTGTTAAATTACAAAAACTTACACTACCCATTAATTTTAATTTCATTTTTCGTTTCATTTCATTTTTGGAAGTGCTATCTGATGATCCGGCGTCGTTTAAAAGGACTCTGGTGAAATAAATTATTATAATGGTACCTTAAAGTGGTCTGTTTTTCTTTTAAATATTAGCTCTAGATTTACATTGACCCATACGGATTACCAAGTTCTTCATAACTTATATATATATATATATATATATATATATATATATATATTGACAGAAGGATTTAGTAATATATATATATATATATATATATATATATATATATATATATATATATATGTGTGTGTGTGTGTGTGTGTGTGTGTGTGTGTGTGTGTGTGTGTGTATCATTTCACCCCAAGCAAGGTAATAAAACAACTGAGACACAAGAGTGCGAATAAAAAAAAAAAATAAGAACATTATTAAGGAGGGAGATCAATAAAAGAACAAGAATGAAGAAGACAAATGAGAACGATTGACACTGCATTTAAATTTTTGAATATCAATGTTGACTGGAAAGGAAGAAGTCGAAAGAGAGTTCCGCCAGCGAGAAGTACGAGAGAAGAAACTGTTAGCATAGAACTTACGGTTATATCTAGCCATTTCACTTGTAAAATGTAAATAACTTGCCGCCAATCTATACCCACTCTGACATTATTAGGACAAATAATATAAACTTCAATGTTTTAAATTTGGTTAGGAACACAATGTCTAATTTTAAACAATCAATTTAGATGTCAAAACAAAGCCTGAGATAAAATTTTAAGGTAGTATGTTTTATTGAAGGTAGTGACGCTATTTGATGTATTCTAAAAAAAATACAACCGTCTGAAGTTATTAGGCAAAACCAAATAATCACATTTTATTTCAATAAAAAGGTAATAAATTCATTAAAAATTGATCAATAGCTATAATAGAACAAATAACAAACACATATGATAAGTTTTTGAATCCTTTACATTTTAATATAGTGACCATTTTTCTCAATAACAGCCAGTAATCTATTATCCATTGATTTTGTTAATTCAACGTGTTCAATTTCCGACATGATAGTTTTAATTGCGTCCCATAGGCCTGATTTGCTGTTATATTGTTTGCCACTTCCATATAGTTTCTCCTCCAATATTGACCATAGATTTTCGATCGGATTTAGGTCAGAATTTGATGGTGGTTATTCAATTATTTTCTCTCCAGTAAATCTTTTTATGCCTAAAGGATTTACGGGTAAACTTAGATACACGAGAAGGAGCATTTTCGTGCATAAATACACACTTCACTTTGAAACTACGAGACTGTACTATGCAAAGAAAGTGTTGTCCATAAAATCACAATAGTTAGCAATGTTCAGTTTAACTCCTTCATCGACTTTGCATAGTCCAATAATTGTTTGGTCGACAATTCCAGCCCATATCATAACACTACCACCTCCTTGTTGTCTTCTGAATTGGATAAAATCCATCCCTTGGCCCATCAAATGTCACTCGAGATTCGTCGTCGAAAATTACTTTAGAAAGTCAATTCTCATGTATTTCTTAGACCAATTTTGATGCTTTAAAATATTTATCTAGTGAGAGAATTTTGCCTAGGAGATTCTTTTCACAGAATCCAATTCACAAAGTATTCTACACGTTTTGTCCTTCTTGACTCCCTTAATTCCAGATTTTTCGATGATCTGAGTGCTGGTAACAAGTGGCTGTTTCGCTACAACTCAATTTAGCTTGCATTCATCTCGAGGAAGCAAGTTCTTGAAGCCTTTTTCTTCGCTTCGAGTTCTCAATTCTGTTATCTTTTCAACAAGCCTTCTTTATCGCTTGATGATCTCTGCAAAGATGTGGAATTTTACTCACTTAATCACTTCGTTATTTTCTGTTTTTCCGCAGTTGTTATATCTTTACCTTTAACCATTTTCAACATATATTAGGCAGAAAAAGAAAATGAGTTTTTATTAGATTTCAACGGTCTTAAACTAATATTAGTTTAATCTGCATATTACCTTCAGTCTGTCCATTTTCGTAAATTCCAAATCTCACCGCCTTCTAGCTTTCTCCTATATTTTGGATAGGAGTCATTCCCTTCTTCAAATTCAAATTTAGTTTAAATGAAAGTAAAAAAAAAAAAATCACTGGCGGATGCAAACCCCTCGGACCCTCTTTGAGCAAAATGGAATATACTTATCCAAGTATCTTAGGAGTCATTCTCTTATTCAAATTTAAATTTGATTTAAACCAAAGGCTAAAAAAAAAATCAGTGATGATTTTGTGCCTCCCGGGGCCCCCCTTTGATTAAAATGAAATCTACTTATCCAAGTACCTTGGTTAATGAAATTTCAAAATATATATGGTTAGAAAAAAACTCAAAAAACCTTGGAGGAGTCACATAAACAAACAGACAGACAAAAGCTATAAACTTTATATATATATATATATATATATATATATATATATATATATATATATATATATATATGTGTGTGTGTGTGTGTGTGTGTGTGTGTGAGTGTGTGTGAGTGTGTATTTAATAAAAAAAGAAGGATAAAACCAATCAAAAGAAAAGAATTAAAAAAAAAATATATATTGAAATCTGAATTAAAAATGGCTGACATTCCCACCATCCACTGAGTTTTCCGCCATTCCAACACTAGTTTCTATTTTTTGGCAAGCGTTATCATTGAAATTTATAAGACTGTCTGGTGGCATCTCCAGATGTGATGGGTGGTTTGTGCAGAGATTAAGGAATAATGTTTATGCATGGGAAGATGTGATGGGGCGTTGATGTTAAAGAATGAAACTGGCCATTCCATCAGCAAAAATAATTAAGATACGTTCCGAGATAGACTTAATGTTACGCCTGGCACGAACTAGTTTGCCGAGCCAGTGAATCATATCCTTTTACCCTTTGTTTTGCCAGTTCCCGCCAATATCTACGCACCTTTCTGTCTGTGTAACATCTACGTATACATATGTTTAAACTACGTATCTATCATTATCAGTCTGGACATATCTCAATATATTTATAGCTATCTAGAGGGTTCAATCAGAAGCAATACCGCGTATGTATTTTCACGAAAACTCCTAACAGAGGTAGGGAGAAGTCTTACAGTGTTGATTAGTGTACGTTTGCAGTAACCAGCCGCTATTTTCACAGGTTTATTGGCGTGGAAAATATACCAATGTGTAGTACTTTTAAATATCTGCATCGGAAGTGGTGAAACACATATGGCTTTTTTCACTAGTGTAATGTACGACCATCGAGTGACTTTAATATTTTTGTACGTAGATGAACTCAGTAGTTTACATATTATTCATATGCAATTTAGAGCCAGAAAAATATTTTAGCAGACTGTCCGCTTGGGTTATAGGTGAGAAGTTTAGTACTCTGTGATTATTTTCAATGTCACCGCCCTTTCTTTCTTTCTTTCTTTCTTTCTTTCTTTCTTTCTTTCTTTCTTTCTTATACTCTTCATATCTATCTATCTCATTCTCTTCATATCTATCTATCTATCTATCTATCTATCTATCTATCTATCTATCTCATTCTCTTCATATCTATCTATCTATCTATCTATCTCATTCTCTTCATATCTATCTATCTATCTATCTATCTATCTATCTATCTATCTATCTCATTCTCTTCATATCTATCTATCTATCTATCTATCTATCTATCTATCTATCTATCTATCTCATTCTCTTCACATCTATCTATCTATCTATCTATCTATCTATCTATCTATCTATCTATCTATCCCATCCTCTTCATTATCTATCTATCTATCTATCTATCTATCTATCTATCTATCTATCTATCTATCTATCTATCTATCTATCTATCCCATCCTCTTCATTATCTATCTATCTATCTATCTATCTATCTATCTATCTATCTGTTTGTCTCCGTGGACTAAAAAAGGGTTCAGTTTGAAATTCCAACAAATATCTTCTGAAGAAGGCTGTAGTGTACAACGACCGAAAAGCTGCAAATTTGACAGTAACTATGAAGACAACACTCCGAACAGTGTAAACATTTACAATACCTCAATCTCGTCAATATAGACCAACGAAATAAGATGATTATTTTGGATTTTTAGAGAAATTCGAACCAAAATGGACACGTGTACTTAACATCAGAAAGATATAGTGAAACCTTCAATGGCACATAGGGAGGAAAGAGGGCTCAGAAAATTTGACACTCACAGGACTTTTTGAATGCAAGAGAAAAACAGCGCATAACGTATTTAAAGAGTTTTTGTGTAAATGGTTGGCAGAACAGATTTTCGGAAGGCTAAAAAAAGACAAAATTTACTGAGTGATACAAACGACAGAAAATTGTAAAACGTCATGATAACCAGCATCTCGAGCAAGAAGTTGTCGAAGGTCAAAGATCCTTCTACTTTATAAATAAAAATATAAGCATTTAAAATACAGATTTTTTTTTTTTTTTTATGTGTCCAAACGCAAACTTTCAATCTTGGAAACAAATACAGAAATTTATAGACACTAAAGAAACGCCTTGTCTGAAGTAAAAATTTAAAAACAAAAAGTCTTTTGCTAATATTTGTAATCACATTAAAAATGAAAATATAAAAAGAAAAATAACACTATTTTTTTTAATGGAAGTACAGTAAAAACCTATTTTGAAATTATTAATGACGTAAAATAAGTTAAGTTGTAACAATCCTCAATTTTTTAATTAAAGTTTTTTTTTTAATACCAGCTAAGAATAATAAGAATATGCTAAAAAATAACTCATATCAGCTATCTTTATGAATCATTTAACAATAAATATTTTTTATTCTTTAAATGTTCTTTTTTATAGCTTCAAAAAAATTTTGTTTACTATCTTTCGATGCAGTATAAAATTTATTTAATATCAAAATCTAATAAAAAATAATATGGCCGAACAAGATACTACCTCAAGGGACATAACTACAATACTAGATAAATATGAGTCATGCAGGGGAGATAACCGCATTGTTCTCATTTCTCAAATAGAAGGTCAACCACTGTTCCAAAGCAAATATGAAAGTTACAAAATTATTGGAAAATATAGAAACGAAAAGAAAATATTACGGAATATAAAAATACACTGTGTTATAAAATATTTTTCTGTAGAAAAATTATTTTAACTCATAAAAGTTTTAAAAAAATACTTTATTAAAATTAAATATACAAATTGTGCCGATATGACTTGTTAGTTATTTGACGAATTTTGATTGGGAACATTCTCCATTATTTAAATTTTATTCTTCACAGTATTCAGTACATCATCAAGAAAGAAAATTATGTTGAAAAAGAACTGATTGTTGGATGAAATAAATGATTTTTTTTTATTTTTTTAATTAGGTAGCGGACATACTGACGTATCCTCATATGTATTGAAAGGGTCTGACATACTGGCCTTCTCCACATGTTATGGTGCCTCTGACAGAGTATTTAGTTTAATCTCCTCAGTCATAACAAATCATATAATAAACGTTGTACTGAACGACCACGCTTCTACGTCATTTCAAATTAATTAATTATTATTCATTATAAAAAAAGGTAGTGGATATATTGATGCAAGCTCGTATGTATTCATATGCAAAAATACACATAAAATGACGCCTTATATACTGATAATATCCCAATACATATTCAAAACGATTCCCAACAATGTCTAATACCAAATGTTCACCCTATACATAGCCCAAGAGCCACTTAGAAGAGATGGTTACTGAGGGAGGCTAATGTATGAGCGGTAAGCGTCGCAATTTATGAGGATAAGTATGAACGGAAATGCTTAACTCTGGTCCTTAATAGGTTACGGTTATACTTGTGAGGAAAGCATCCCCATGGGAGTCGATACAATGAGGCAGTGGTACGTGGGATGACGCTATTTGATTATGTACATAGTATGTAAATATTTGAAGCTTTTGTAGCGCTTAGAGATATTTCAGCTGGGATTCGAACATATTAACTATTCTTCGCTATTCTATAGGCTTTTTGGCACTTCACTACACTATTCGGTGGACAATGGCAATACGGACTTAACCCTGCAGCAAAACCGCCCACATTGAACTAAAGGGTCACAATGATCCCGGAAACTTGTCAGTTTTTGTCCTAGTCCAATATGTACTCCAAATGTTGACTCCAAATGAAACCGACGTTGCGTTACATCCTTTCAACTGATTATATATATATATATATATATATATATATATATATATATATATATATATATATATATATATATATATAATTGTATATATTTACTTTAAAGCATATGTAAATATTTCCAGCATCTTATACAACTGAACGTAATGTCCTGAAAACTGCGTCTAACTCACAAATATCGTATACATTAAAATCTATATTTTTATCATATATATATATATATATATATATATATATATATATATATGCATTCATTCACACACATATAAATATATATACATGCATCTATATATAAATACATATATACAAATCTCTTTATATATACCCATGTACATATCTATCTATCGTTCTATTTTTCTCTCTCAATCTCTCTCTCGCTCGCTCTCTCCCTCTCTCTCTCTATATAAATACATATATATATATATATATATATATATATATATATATATATATATATATATATATATATATATATATATACAAATCTTTATTTCTAAAGAATCAATGGATTTATTTTTTATGAGATATTTTCGGAATACATATATTTTGAGAATCGGTGCGTCTACTCAGATACGGATGGCCATTAAAATAATGGTTTAAGTACTAATTATACAGATGTCTCCCTCCCTCTCTCTCTCTCTCTCTATATATATATATATATATATATATATATATATATATACATATGTACTACTTCAAACATTATGTATATATATATAGAGGTAGATTGTGAACTGTATATACATATATATTGTCACATATATATATATATATATATATATATATATATATATATATGAAGAAATCTAGTTTTAAGATGTGCTATATTTATGGGATAAACTACTCAATATCAGTGATAGAACGTGTGGAAATATAGATATAAAAGTGAACATTGAAGTCAACACTCATGGGCGACAGGCTGTTTCATCCTGGACGCAATCGTTATACATACATATATATATATATATATATATATATATATATATATATATATATATATATATATATATATATATATATAACGATTGACCTTCGAAAATTTTCATCTTAGTTCACATTCTAAAACCAATGACCACACAGGAGAATTGTTTTTTTTTTCTAATTTTTGGTCTTGTTGACAACGGACCTTTAAATATATATGTAAAGAGATCAGGAGAGATAGAGATAGATATGAAGAGATAAAGAGGAAATTAGACCGAGCGTGATAGATTTCAAGAAAGATGCAGAGCTACAGAGTGAGAGAAGTCTAGAGAGAAAGAGAGAGGGAGAGAAAGAAAGAAAGTGAGAGGGACAGAAAGAAAGAGAGATTGATCTAGAAAAAACTAGAAGCCTTGCATACTTGATATTTACAATAAATACAAAAGTAACGTTAATAGCCCTAATGAATTTCTTCTTTCAAATATATATATTCAAATATATATATATATATATATATATATATATATATATATATATATATATATATATATATATATATATATATATATAATTTACTGAAGTATTATCGCTTTTGGAACATTTTCCTTATGGAAATTAATAGAGATATATTAATATTTAATAATGCATTAATATATTTAAATTAATTATAGTTAACAAAATATCATCTCACGCCGATTTTTTAAATTTTCCAATAATTTAAAGAATATTTTAATTTTCTGAAAATGTTAGCGATTTTATGAGGAAGAAAAATCTATCTATCTATCTATCTATCTATCTATCTATCTATCTATCTCAGTCTGTTCATATCTATCAGTCTGTTCATATCTATCAGTCTGTTCATATCTATCAATCTGTTCGTATCTATCTATCTATCTATCTATCTATCTATCTATATCTCTTCATATCGATCTCAGTCTGTTTATATGTATCTATCTATCTATCTATCTATCTATCTATCTATCTATCTATCTATCTTCATATCGATCTATCTATCTCAGTCTGTTTATATCTATCTATCTATCTATCTATCTATCTATCTATCTATCTATCTATCTATCTATCCTTCGATGGATAGGTATATATCATTTTTCATATGCTGTCCTGGTTTATTTTATTTTTCGACTTTCCTAGCTTTTGACCTTATTTCCAGCGTCTATAAATCTAGTTCTCGCATATTTTTGGTTGAAAAGTGAAACCAGATTAACTTACTAAATTTTTTATACATAAGAAAAAAAAAAAAAAAGCATAAAATACGGGAAACTGTAAAAACCGAAACAAAATATTCAATTAATGAGTATTGATTTTCTTTTCATCATTTTCGTGTAAAATATGGTCTTGAGTTCGTAACATCCAATTTTTCTCTGAAAATATTTAAATCTTCTCATTCTTATTTCATCCCCACTTAAGTTGGACGCTCAGCTCAGAAGGTGTGTAATCAAATTAAAGACAGACATATATTTGCTTTAATACTACTGCTTTAATATAATAATATTTGTTTATCTCTCTGTCTCTCTCAGTCTATTTATATGTATTTTTCCAGGCATCGAAAAATATATTTACATATTAACACGGAAAGAAATAGATTTTTCAAATCTTTGGTCACATCTTTTATATTTTATATATGGGTAGCCATATTTCTTTTATACGTGTTTAGTTGAATGTACGTAAAGATAATTTTGTAAGAATTTTATTCAATATTTCGATTGTTATTACAGGTTTTCTTTCATTAGTATCAAGATATTGGAAAAACTATCTGTACTAGATATTGTCCCAATGGCTATAAAATCATTCTTTAGCCATTTTCGACGTAGGGGTTAATTTTCGTTGTTCATGGTAACTGCTCCGTGGAGCTGCTTTCACTGGTTCCCAAAATTCATGAATTTATGCGTTCTACTAGGCTGGTATCTCGCTCACACCCTTTCACTGTCGAAACTGTTAAATCTAGCCGTCTCTTCTACTCCAATAGCTTCATGTCACGCACCTCTCGCCTGTGGAAATCCCTCTCCTCTTCCTGTTTCCCTGATAGCTATAATCTCCAACTATTCAAATGTAATGTCAATCGACGTCTCCAGATGCCCTGATCTATCCCCTAAATTTCTCTTCATCCTTTCATCTATCACTCCTATTTGCTCTCACTCCAACTCTCTGTAACCCCTTGCGTGCTAGTGGCTTCCGGCCTTGCTGGGGGTGAAACGCTTATAAAAAAATAATATCTTTATAAACTATGCCGTGTTTTATAGGAGTAAGAGTAATTTCATGTTGGAGTTGTTTGACATTAAAAAAAATCTAATTGCAAATGACGTTTAAAGACTATTAAAGCACTTTATATTAAAAGAAAATATACAAACCTGCACTTAACACGACTTGCTGTGAAACCAGTCAGAATGTATTTGCATTGTTTTGGACGCTCGATACGTCACCCCGCGTGACCTATACAAAACGGCATAGAAAACGAATGCAAAAATAAAATGACAATGAAAATTAAAATCCCCATTGTGAAAGAAACTATTCAGAAATCAAGTGGGATAATAATGTCTACGGATTGTTTCTACACACTATATATTTACATTGTTTACATACGTCCTTATATATATTTTTATTATCGCATCATTTCCGACATTGCCTCGTTCGGCTCTTTAAGTACTCATAAATTAAAAAAAAAAAAAAAATAAGGACACTAGAAAAACTGATGAATAATCATAAATTATTTCCTTGCCCGTCAGATTCAACAAAATTAAAAAGAAAAGTAAAAGGACTCTAAAAACTGAGCGAAATTTCTACAATTCATTTTCTGTAAAATTCATCGAAAAATAAAAGGAAAAATGTAAAGAGACTAAAAAAAAGGTGACTAAAAAACTCAATAATTTTCCATTCCCGTCACATTCGAAGGAAAAAAAAAATATCAGGTCATAAGACAAACTGAGTAAATATCCTATAAAATATCCGATGTTAGTCAAATCGAGTGAATAAAATAAAACAATGTAAGACCAGTAAAAAATACTGAACAAATTCCTAAAAAATATTAACTCTTGTCCGTCACATCGAACGAAAAATAGAATTAAAACTATGAGGACACTGGAAGAAAACTGAATAAAGACCCTTCAAAATTTTCCTTGACTCTCATATTGAAAGAAAAATAAAATAAAATAAAAATATCTAGGGAGAGTTAAAAGAAGTGAACAACAATCCTCCTTATTTACCTTGGCCATAGGGTTGCCAGATTAGAAAATTAGAAATACGGGAGACTTAAAATTTCCCCTCTCTTTCATCTTTTCTCTGTTTCTCTCTCTCTCTCTCTCTCTCTCTCTCTATATATATATATATATATATATATATATATATATATATATAAATTTTTCGTGGTACAGAATTTAATAATAGATAGGAAAAGACAATATTTATAAGGCATTTTTTAAAAGCAAAAGCTAAAATAAAAACAACCGGTTTCGTCTCAGGACTTATCAAGTTTATTTATTCTGGGAATTTAAAAAAAGCGTGTAAATTAACTTTTAATTAACGAATGTAATCGAATGGGGGAAAAATTATGGATTTCAAGAGACTAGAGTCCAATAATATTCAAACCCAGCAAGCATTCCCTCTGTTTACAAACGGAAAGCACACGGGATCTGATATACAAGGACTCTAGAATCTTGAGGTGAAATGTGGAGTGGGACCTAGATAAAATTATAAATCGGTCACCACTAAAATTTTCCACACATTTTCTACTATTTATTAAATGATCAGCAATAGCAGAACCAGAACTGTTGGTCAGTTGGCTATTCCTGGAGGACGGAATCAAATTCCTGGAGTGGGGGTGGGGGTAAATGCTGTTTTATTCTCGAATCCAAACGCTGGGACGTCCTCCCTATGTGTCCACAACTACACTTGTATTGGTAAATCACTGAATTAACATGACAGGGAGGGTGGACGTCCTTACGAATGGAAGAGAAAGCAGGACGGGTAACAAATATTACCCTAATATTCGCCGAAAAATAACAACTATTGATTAAACATGAAATACGTTTCGATAAACTCTCACCCTCTGTACTAATACAGGGAAGACGCAAATAAACTGGGCATTTATCAGCTAATTGCGGCTTCACCCTATGGAATTGAACCGGTTGTTTTTATTTAGCTTTTGCTTTTAAAAATGCCTTATAAATGTTGTCTTTTCCTATCTATTATATATATATATATATATATATATATATATATATATATATATATGGTTAGATAGATGTGAGTTTGTGAGCCTGGGTATAAGGTAAAGGCGTGATACCCAGGAAGAAAACCCACATTCAGACTAACTAACCCGGCGAAGAGTGAGATAGGGAAAATTAGTAAAAAGATACTAGAAAATATCAACACCAGCCTAAGAGAAAAATTAGGTCTCAACCAGTGGAAGAACACCAAAGCTGAAAAAAAGAAAGAAAAAAAACAAACCACCACTTCCATAATAACACCAATACACGCAATCTACATAAACCCAAAATTTTTAAAGAATTAATCAGTTTGTCTGACGATCCGCCAAAGCGTGAAACCCAGGGTCACAAACTCACATCTATCCAACCAAATATGTTAGATCTATCGCTGATATTGAGCGCTTTCTAATAAGTACCGCGAATATAATATATACATAATTATATATATATATATATATTTATTTTTTTATATTTATATACACACACTTTTCACACACACACACACACAAACAACACAGACACACACACACATATATATATATATATATATACACGCATACGCACACACACACACCTATATATATGTATACATATACACACACATATATATGTATGTATGTATATATATATATATATATATATATATATGCTTACACAACCAAATCAGTATATTATATGAAAGGAGAGTCATAATTTAGATGGTATAAATCAATGATTTTATTGGTTTATGAGGAAAATAAATATTGAATATTATTTAATACAAGCAAAGAAATAGAAATTCTGTAAGAGTGAAAATCATTTGAAAATATTTAATACAGACAACAGAATTGTGTATACTAGCAGCAGGACTTTAAATTTGTACAAAAATCCCCAAAAAATTTCCCTTGTTCATCAAACTGAAGGAAAAATAAAATTAAAATGTAATGTGACGTCCCCCCGGTGTCTCTGCGCCAAATGTGACGTCTGCCTGGCCGCGTCCGTCGTGCTATCCTGTCCTGTGACGACGAACTGGCCTGGTATTGGTCGCGGCACCAAATGTGACGTTCTAACCTTTTGGTGATTCGGATGGGAATCTGGTTAGATTCGGTATCAGCCTTGTCGTTCCCAGCTCGCCCCCAACGTCTGGTTACCGAAGTAACTGTTTTGATTTCCAGTCTAACCTACCCACGTTGTGATTTGATCTTAGGCAGACGAAATCAATCAGTCGCCGGGCCGTAATGCAAGCCGAGTTCGATCAAGGGTAACACCGCACAAGTATATGTAAAATAAAATAAAATAATAACTCGAAAAGTTCAAATGTGTTAAAAAAGGATAACAATATTTTATATCTGGTTGCTGAATACAGGACTGCGTCTTTCTCACAAACCCGCTATATGGATTCGTGTCATTTTGTGTTTGTTTGGTGAGTCTTAACATCTTAAGTTGTTTGTTCTTTAAGAAACTGGTTCTTGGTGTATCTTCAGGCGATATTCGTAAAACTTGTTTTGGTGGTATGAGTCGTTCTTCAAAAATAAATTGTTCTTGCCAAGAAGTTGAGGTCGTGATTTGCGTCAATCTTTCGGTCAACTGTTTGCGAGGCGGGCCCAACTCAATTCATCTCAGCTGCGAACTTCACTGCAAACTTAACTGGAACTCGAACTGCTTTTGACTCGCTGCGACTCTGCTTATATGGACGCCGACCAAAACCGGGGTGGGCTTGTCGGGGTTTGAGGTTCCTTGATAATTCTAAACCCACAATCCACTTCTTTGTTTTCGGTCAGGAAAATTTTATTATTTTCCATTCTTGGAAGTCTTTCGTCTTCCCACCTTCTTCTGTTTTCATATTGGTAATTCACCATGCTCTCAGAGGGTGTCAACGGGTTTCACCTCTCTCTCACAGTGGGATCTCACACCTATCCCTTCAGGGGGCGCAACAGGCCTCCCCTCCTTCTTCATATGATTACCTCCGCCTAACGCTCATGCCACCATTCAGCCAATGTGCGCTCAGCAGCCTGGGTGTGGCCAGACTAGC
This sequence comes from Acanthosepion lycidas, assembly GCA_963932145.1. Taxonomy (NCBI): domain Eukaryota; kingdom Metazoa; phylum Mollusca; class Cephalopoda; order Sepiida; family Sepiidae; genus Acanthosepion; species Acanthosepion lycidas. The sequence goes on along the minus strand of OZ010574.1, from coordinate 27,784,656 downwards.
CTCGGTTTAAAAAATATTGCTCAAAGAAAAAAAAAATTATCTTCCTTTTTCTTTTTTCTTTTTCTTTTTCTTTTCTTTCTCTTTCTTTCATTCTGCCCGACCCCAAACCCTTGGACTTTTATCTTAGCCAAATGTTACTTGGACTTTATCACCCGGGGCCTTCGCCAAACAAGTTGGTGGTCAATTGGACGTATTTGCATTCCTGGTGATAATTACTGATCCGATAAAATAGTTTCGCTATCATAGCCAGCCCTGATAATAACCAGATGCGCGTCTCAATGATATTCTGCATATAGACAAAGGCTTAATCTTTCCTTCATGGTGGTCAGCGGACATTTTTGTTTTTCTCGGACAGTGCGTGCTTAATTAATTTTATTTTTATCTCTTTAGAATTCTGCGGGAGGTCTCTTGTCCAACTTGAAAAAATCTTTTTTTATCATTGCCATGGGCAGATTGGATATATCTTACTCTCCGCCCCGTAACATAAATCAGATTAAATTCTGTGTTTTACCTTCTCGACAATGGAAATAAAAATCTTACCACTTTTCCTTGTCAGAAAAATAACACCGCTTAGTGTCCTTTTCGTGATGGCTTCTTATCAACTAAATTTAATTCTCGCCTTTCTTTTTTCTTCTTTCTTTCTAGCGTCGTAAATAGTGTCACAATAAGGACATTTGAAAATCTGAACAAAAAACCTACAAAAATTTTGCCCATCATATAGAACGAAAAATTAAATTAAAAATATAAAGACACATGAAAAACTGTACAGTAATCCTACAAAATTTTCCTTATCCACCATATTGAACGAAAAGTAAATTACAAATATAAGGACACTTGAAAAACTGTATAGAAACTTAAACACTGGGCCAAAATTTTAAACAATTTCCCTTGTCCATCTTATTGCAGTAAAAATAAAATCAAAAATGTAAGGAGACTGGAAAATTGAACAAAAAAAAACTACAAATTTTTATGTACATCATATTGAAAGAAAAATAAATTAAAAATGTAAGGAAACTTGAAAAACTGCACAAAATCCCTACAAAATTTGTCGGTGACATTGAAATAAACTTATTTTTTTAAGTAAATCTTTTGACTGCCACTATTTTCTTTTGTGTCTGACATGCATTACTCATAATACAGATCTATATTTTTTAAAGTAGTCTTTAAAATCTATGACATATTTTTATTTTTTTCCTTTTGTGATACAATGTTTTGATTTCTTTAATTTCTCTTCTCGTCGACATAGGTTTGGATTTGCATCACAATCGGCTACGTGGCTGTTAGTCTGGTGCTTTTCTTCGTCGGACGCTTCAGCCCATACGAATGGCAAATCAAGGATTCGAACCGGGGACAAAAAGTTATCAACACTTTTAATCTGTCCAATACATTTTGGTTCTCCCTGGGAGCTCTCATGCAGCAGGGGTCAGAGATATCACCGAGGTAAGTCAAGATATATGCTTTCAGTTCGACGAAAAAAAAAAAAAGAAAAAAAAAGAAAAAAAAGTTCATCTTCCAGGATAACCAGGAGTAAATGCCAAACCTAGCACCCCAAAAATCTGAATAAATAACCAAATTTGGTAGAGGGTTACATAAAGGTGTAATTCATATTCATAAAAGGGGAAGATAAGGGTTGACTCTAGACTCGAACAGGTTAAGATTATAGTGATCGGGGAAACATCCTCTTGGGAGTCTGTTCCAATGGGCAGTCGTTCACGGGAAGAAGGGGTTTGAGTGGAGCTTACTTATTGTCGATGGAATACAGAGCGAATGTGGGAATTTTGCTACTATGTAAGGAGTATGGCGGGTCCTAACCGTGAAAATTAGACCAGGTGAGTCAAGGAATGTTGATCTCCCTAGCACTTTCCATGGATGGATGGAGCAGTGATACACACGCCACATCCCGCCTGTAACAGAGAGAAAACAATTCTTCCCCAATAAGGGACTGGGAGACGCTTTTGAACTCGATCAAAAGTGAGGACAGGCCAACTCCCGCCTACATATGTCAACAGTCCTCCATTTTCTGCCTGATCTGGCTCTGACAAAGATAGACGATATCTAGAGGTATTAGGTAATTATTGGAGCGGTACAGGGAGCCGAGCATTTTAACTGCATCTTTAGCAAGGGATCATATATAAGAATTCCACTTGAGGTCGCGTGTGAGTTTGAGGCCCAATGTGACAACGTGCCCATCTCATCCCTCGTTCACTGCACCTGTGATGACATCCAAGATTCGGCTGTGTCTGTGCATACACCCGGCTCCCTATGTTCACAGAATTTTTTTCCTTAGCCCTGAGCCTATTTAGCAAAAATAATGACAAATGCTTTTCAAGACTCTGGTTGGGAAATAGCAACAATACGAATTCTCACTAAACAGCCAATCTTTCCCTCAGGCTTCGATGGTTGACTGCTCACTCCCTAAATTCTCGCTGATCCCTTTGTCACTGGCTACTGGGCACTTACTGGCTGGCCACCTACCTACTTACTGACTTCCTGCCTCTCTCTGCTTATACAGATACTGGCTGGTGTTCGACCACCCCTATATCCGTCCATTTGTGTTCTGAAACAAGAGACCATCCATTCGGCTTTTTGGGTGATCAGCTTCTTCAAAGGACTACTTTTATGATTATCAAAAATCATTGACAAAATTTTATGTTTGCCTATTCAAAGGCTGGCTGTAGTCAGAAATCCTGAATACTCTGACAGTTGGCTTAAACATGGAGGGGAGACGAATTTCCTAAGAAAATCAGATAATTTAGTGGAATTAAAAGGAAAAGGAATTTATCTACTTATCTTATCTTATTTTTGGGGGTGGGGGCGGGGTGGCGAGTGATTCTCAGCAGAATCTCTTACATATTTTTAATAGTGTGTTGAGCCGTAATTTTTTCAGCAGTCACCCACGTGCATTTATGTGACGTGCTGTTGACATTGTTAGACATTATCCCGTTTCGAACCAGTTCCATCGGCTTCCTTACTATGCACTCCGATAATTAAGGTTCCCAGCTAACAACATGACGTTGTAAAAGAAAAGGTATCCACAAAGTTAAATAAAGATAGTAAAAACAATTTTTGTAAACTTCCACCTCACAACCAGCCTGCAAACCTATCTTGTAACGTTAGATATCCGGCCTGGTAACGTTGTACCAATAAAAAGAGATAGTAAAACGCAGGAAAATGTTAGAACGTCTATTCTTTATCTAAATTAAGAATTTTAAATTTTCAAAGAATAAGAAAATTTATCATATTATACATATAAAGTGAAGCAAAAGTATTTGACTCCTGTGAAAGTTTTCAGCTACTCCTTATTACCACAACGATATTAGAACGTTGGGATTGAGCGGCCAGTCTGGGAGGGGGATCAGAAAAGTAGTGGATGGAAATTTTACAGTAATGACACCACAACGTCCTATATCCTCCGGCCAAAATGACATGTATCAGTAACGACGTCATAACCTTCAGCGTCAGCAACGTTGTAGTGACATAGCCACAACGACATCGCAGTAACGTTGCTAACGAATCACATATGTCACAACCCAAATATAACGTATCTGTGACGGTTCAAGAACGTTCGGTGTTAGCAACGTTGCCTCAAATCATATATGTCGCAACCCAAATACAACGTATCTGTAACAGTTCAAGAACGTTCGGTGTTAGCAACGTTGTCATCAATCATATATGTCGCAACCCAAATACAACGTATCTGTGACGGTTCAAGAACGTTCGGTGTTAGCAACGTTGCCACTGATCATATATATCGCAACCCAAATACAACATATCTGTGACGGTTCAAGAACGTTCCGTGTTAGCAACGTTGCCATCAATCATATATATCGCAACCCAAATACAACGTATCTGTGACGGTTCAAGAACGTTCGGTGTTAGCAACGTTGCCACTAATCATATATATCGCAACCCAAATACAACATATCTGTGACGGTTCAAGAACGTTCGGTGTTAGCAACGTTGCCATCAATCATATATGTCGCAACCCAAATACAACGTATCTGTGACGGTTCAAGAACGTTCGGTGTTAGCAACGTTGCCACAATTCATATATATCGCAACCCAAATACAACATATCTGTGACGGTTCAAGAACGTTCGGTGTTAGCAACGTTGCCATCAATCATATATGTCGCAACCCAAATACAACGTATCTGTGACGGTTCAAGAACGTTCGGTGTTAGCAACGTTGCCATCAATCATATATATCGCAACCCAAATACAACATATCTGTGACGGTTCAAGAACGTTCGGTGTTAGCAACGTTGCCATCAATCATATATATCGCAACCCAAATATAACGTATCTGTGACGGTTCAAGAACGTTCGGTGTTAGCAACGTTGCCACTAATCATATATATCGCAACCCAAATACAACATATCTGTGACGGTTCAAGAACGTTCGGTGTTAGCAACGTTGCCATCAATCATATATGTCGCAACCCAAATACAACGTATCTGTGACGGTTCAAGAACGTTCGGTGTTAGCAACGTTGCCACTAATCATATATATCGCAACCCAAATACAACATATCTGTGACGGTTCAAGAACGTTCGGTGTTAGCAACGTTGCCATCAATCATATATATCGCAACCCAAATACAACGTATCTGTGACGGTTCAAGGACGTTCGGTGTTAGCAACGTTGCCACTAATCATATATATCGCAACCCAAATACAACATATCTGTGACGGTTCAAGAACCTTCGGTGTTAGCAACGTTGCCATCAATCATATATATCGCAACCCAAATATAACGTATCTGTGACGGTTCAAGGACGTTCGGTGTTTGCAACGTTGCCACTAATCATATATATCGCAACCCAAATACAACATATCTGTGATGGTTCAAGAACGTTCGGTGTTAGCAACGTTGCCATCAATCATATATATCGCAACCCAAATACAACATATCTGTGACAGTTCAAGAACGTTCGGTGTTAGCAACGTTGCCATCAATCATATATATCGCAACCCAAATACAACGTATCTGTGACGGTTCAAGAACGTTCGGTGTTAGCAACGTTGCCACTGATCATATATATCGCAACCCAAATACAACATATCTGTGACGGTTCAAGAACGTTCCGTGTTAGCAACGTTGCCATCAATCATATATATCGCAACCCAAATACAACGTATCTGTGACGGTTCAAGAACGTTCGGTGTTAGCAACGTTGCCACTAATCATATATATCGCAACCCAAATACAACATATCTGTGACGGTTCAAGAACGTTCGGTGTTAGCAACGTTGCCATCAATCATATATGTCGCAACCCAAATACAACGTATCTGTGACGGTTCAAGAACGTTCGGTGTTAGCAACGTTGCCACAATTCATATATATCGCAACCCAAATACAACATATCTGTGACGGTTCAAGAACGTTCGGTGTTAGCAACGTTGCCATCAATCATATATGTCGCAACCCAAATACAACGTATCTGTGACGGTTCAAGAACGTTCGGTGTTAGCAACGTTGCCATCAATCATATATATCGCAACCCAAATACAACATATCTGTGACGGTTCAAGAACGTTCGGTGTTAGCAACGTTGCCATCAATCATATATATCGCAACCCAAATATAACGTATCTGTGACGGTTCAAGAACGTTCGGTGTTAGCAACGTTGCCACTAATCATATATATCGCAACCCAAATACAACATATCTGTGACGGTTCAAGAACGTTCGGTGTTAGCAACGTTGCCATCAATCATATATGTCGCAACCCAAATACAACGTATCTGTGACGGTTCAAGAACGTTCGGTGTTAGCAACGTTGCCACTAATCATATATATCGCAACCCAAATACAACATATCTGTGACGGTTCAAGAACGTTCGGTGTTAGCAACGTTGCCATCAATCATATATATCGCAACCCAAATACAACGTATCTGTGACGGTTCAAGGACGTTCGGTGTTAGCAACGTTGCCACTAATCATATATATCGCAACCCAAATACAACATATCTGTGACGGTTCAAGAACCTTCGGTGTTAGCAACGTTGCCATCAATCATATATATCGCAACCCAAATATAACGTATCTGTGACGGTTCAAGGACGTTCGGTGTTTGCAACGTTGCCACTAATCATATATATCGCAACCCAAATACAACATATCTGTGATGGTTCAAGAACGTTCGGTGTTAGCAACGTTGCCATCAATCATATATATCGCAACCCAAATACAACATATCTGTGACAGTTCAAGAACGTTCGGTGTTAGCAACGTTGCCATCAATCATATATATCGCAACCCAAATACAACGTATCTGTGACGGTTCAAGAACGTTCGGTGTTAGCAACGTTGCCACTAATCATATATATCGCAACCCAAGTACAACATATCTTGGACGGTTCAAGAACGTTCGGTGTTAGCAACGTTGCCATTAATCCTATATGTCGCAACCCAAATACAACGTATCTGTGACGGTTCAAGAATGTTCGGTGTTAGCAACGTTGCCATTAATCATATATGTTGCAACCCAAATACAACGTATTTGTGACGGTGCAAGAACGTTTGGTGTTAGAAACATTACAGTAATATCGCCATAACGTAACATATTCCCCACACAAAATACAATCCACCTGTAACGGTGCAAAAACGTTCAGTGTTGGCAACATCGCGATAACTTCATCTATTCGTTCATCCAAAATACAGTGTATCAGTAACGATGCGAGAACCTTTCTTTTTAGCTGAGATACATCTTTTTTGCGTTATACAATAGACAAAGTGTTAGAAACGAACGTAAATGCTGAAAAAGGAACGCTAAAATGACAGACACCATATTTCTCGCGAAAGCTTGTTTAGCGGACTCTGAATTTCCACCTGTCGCGATGAACGGGCGTTCTTTCAAGGAGGCTCCGTGCCTTCATCGCCTATCCATTGTTAAAATTAGTAGAAAAATAGTTGGATCCCTGTACGGCTCCAGTAAGTACCGGACACTGCCTTCTATCCTCTACCTTCACAGGAGCCAGATCAGGTCGAGTACCGCTGCCATACATGGGCACTTTTCACTCTCTCTAGAATCCATAGAGCCTCGGCGTCCTTGTAGGTGACAAATTATTTTCCACTCTACAACTTGACGAAATGTCGCACGTTTTCTCGCTGCTCTATTGTTATTTCTATTAAAAAAAGTGTTCAGACAATCAACAAATTCTATTTCCACCTGTTCTAACCTTCTCGGTTAATACACGCCTATTAAAATAAGTAACCAAATAATCGTTTTACGTTCTATGAATATTAAATTCTAAACATATTTTTTAAAACAATAAGGATTGCCGAGGGTTGTCGGGAAAGTGTACAGTAATACCGGTGTCAAATGTAAAACCGTCCCTTTCACACAGTTTTTTTTTTTTTTTTTTTTGCGGTGGAGTAATGGAAAGCGGACAAGATTTAGGAATCGGAGGGCCGAGTTCGAATTCCAGTCGAATTCCATTATATTCATATACGTGCTAATATCCTTTGGAAAGATATGAATCCTCTTCTTTCCCAAGCTATGGGTGAATAGCAGGACAGACTGGGTTCTATAGCCATGAATGTCAACTGGTTTACCGTTGAAAGACATGGCAACCTACTTCGGAAAAAAAAAATTCTGCCTCGTCAGTCATGAATCGAATGATTCATGATCGCCTACGCGTGTATCACTCATAGCACATTGGCTGACTGAGTTTAACCTTTGCTAAAAAGCTATGAATTTTTATAATAAATTTTTATGATTTTTATATTTCTGTCTGAATTTTTAATAAATAGAACTCATTATTTACATTATTTACATTAGGACTAATGGGCTATTGAAAAACTGAAACGACTGAGAATGGACATCAATCAATTTAAGAGGTAATAAAATTGATAAAAATCTCCATTCTAAGTAATGAATCTCTCAGAACCACAAATCATTGTTTCAACTAATTTCAACGTAAAATGACCCCGTTACACATACAAACAAACAAACAAACTATTTTCCCTAAATGCGCCTTCCAGGAAAATAGTCTAACGGATTAAAATGTTCCTTCGTAAAATTGATGGCGCAGTAATTGTGAATTCAGTCTATGGCTTGGGTAATATAGAAATCTACTAAGGTGAATAACGTCGAGAAATAACTGAACAGGAGAAGATTACATATCACAAGAACGAGAGCAATCTACTCACGTAGATTAAATAAAGCATTCAGTTCGAAATTTCCTGAAGCTTACACGGCACAGCAGCTGAAACGTTATAATAATAAAAACGGAGATGAAAAAAAAAAGTTGCCATTTAAGGCTATAGAATCCTGTCTGTCCAGCTATTTACCTACAGCTAGGGGAGAAGAAGAGGATTCATGCCCTTTTCAAGGCTATTAGCAGGTAAATGGATGTAATGGATTCGACTGGAATTCGAACTCGGCTCTCCGATTCCCCAATTCACGCCGCTATCCATTACTTCACCGTGCACACATAACGCCCCTATTGACGTTCACCATAAGAGAATATCACGAGCACACACACACGCACATACACACACGCACATACACACACGCGCCCATAAACACAGACGCATACACACAAACACATATTGTAAAGTGTTGCATAGCGCCACCTGTTCTGGAGAATTCTTAGGCAATGGCGTCGATTCACTCCTATGTTGGGTATTTCTCGTCTTCTCCCGGCGAAATGTTTTTAGGGTCCAGAGATAAACGAGCTTCAACACAGGGAATTTTAACTTAGGTATTTTATTAACGTCGACGTATAAATCTCTAACTATCCAGTGGGCTCGTTCTCCCTCCACTGGGAAGCCGTTTCAAACCCGAAAGTAACCACGCCTACATTCAGTTAAGTGTCATACATGATACATGCACATGCGATCATGTATATTTCGATACACGACTGACGAGGCAGATTTTTTCCCGCAGTAGGTTGCCATTACTTTCTGTGGTAGACTGGTTGCCTACCAAGGATAAAGAACCAAGTTTGTCCTGCAATTCAACCCATAGCTGGGGGGAAGAAGAGATGGGTTCGCTATTTTGTGCGTGAGTCTAACAAACTCAACTGGAGTCTACATTGTTTGACGGATAAGAATCGACTCACTGAAAAACTTTTCTCTATCTCTACTATCCGCGCACTCGCTCAGCCAATCAAAAACGATTTCCTTGTTTTTATCTTCTATCAGATCCCTAAGTTCAACCTCAGAAAAGAGATACAGTTACTCTAAAAAAAAAAAAAATGTCTGCTAAGCTATTATTTAACAAAGGTAGTAATAGATTTATTTTTAAGCAGGTAGTTTTATTAGTTCAAACGTCATTTTAGTGGATATCTGTGTTAGAAATAGACGCCCTGTTTTTAATTTGTTTATAATAGTGTTCAATACGTCTTTATTGGATTTTTTTTCGAGTATGCAGGCCGATAGGTGTAATGCACGTCGTTTAAAAACCTTGTTAGCTTTACCGCTGCAAACAGGAACGCAGGTTCGATATCAGCCGGGAAAAAGCATTTTCTTTGCCAATATTTCTCGAATCCGCAGTTTCACAGAAGTAATAAAAAGTGTTTAATACAAAAAAAGAATCTATTTCAAATACGAAATATCCACTAAACATTTGAAGTAATAAAAATGTCTAATTAAGAATAATCCGCAAAATAAATCCTTTGTCTTTAGAAATATATATATGATTTATTCGAAAATTATAACATAAATTATCCACTTTTCTTAATAATCTTCATCTTTTTTTCTGTTTACATTCGAAACAGCAACTTTTTCAAATATTTCCTTCCAAGTGAATCTTTTATTTACTTATTGAAATTGTTCAACTGTCTCTTGTAGCAGAGTTAAAATTATTTTTCTGCTCATAATTTTGCAATGTTTTCAATTACTTTTTGGTTATTCTGTCATCTCTGTACGGATTTTCACAAATTTATGTCCCTATGATGCAAGAATTTAAAAAACGTTTGTCTATATTATTCACACGACCTATGGCGATTTTTATATCTAGGTAAAAATATTAAATATCAATGACCATATAAAGCCATACATACATACATACATACATATATATATATATATATATATGAAGAAATATAGTTTTAAGGTGTGCTACATTTACGGTATAAAGTGCTCAATATCAGAGAGCGTATGTAAATATAAATATGAAAGTGAACATTGAAATCAACACTCAGAGGCGATAGACTGTTTAATGCTGGACGCAATCGTCAGGCCGCTTGATTGCATCCAGCATAAAACAGCCTATCACCTCTGAGTGTCGATTTCAATTTCAATGTTCACTTTTATATATATATATATATCTTCTTCAAGCTTCAACGCAGTCTTCAGACGATGTCACCGCTCGGTTTTGACCTCAGTATTCAGTGTTATATTTACATACGCACTATCCTTGATAATAAGCACTTTCACTTATGCATATAACATGCCTTAAAACTATTTTTTTATTATATATATATATATATATATATATATATATATATATATATATATAATACCCCAAGCTGACAGTACGACGCGGAGCTTCATGCCTGGTGCAATCATCAGATACTGAAAATCGGTTACAGTTTCATTAATGTTTCTGGCTCTCGCGAGATTTGTAATGTTGTTCGGATGAATTATAACTGTTGTTAAATATTTAATTGCACTATAATCTAATTTCGAATTCATATTTTGGCTCAAACTTACGCTTAAATATTAAAACAAAAATTAGAAATTACAATGTTCATTTAAAAAATGACATTTACGAACATATATAGGTGCCTCCAAAATCATAAGCACATAAATGCCTATACACACATTTATATACTCATGTATCTATACATTTTTAAAACAGAACACACAAAATCATATATATATATATATATATATATATATATATATATATATATATATATAAATATATATATATATATATAATTTTTTTTATTTGGGCAACAATCCCTCTTTTATACTAGTTTATTTAAGTTGACTAACAAGAGACTGTTATTAAGCTTTTTATTCAAATGCATTCTTGCATTCATACAAATGTTTTCTTTTCAGGATGTAAAGTCTGCAAAAACTGTTCAAATTTTCTACATAACCGAACGTTTTAGGTTAATATATTAGCAACTATTAATGATATTTTTAAATTTTTTAAACTGAATATGCATATACCTATATATGTGTACTTCTCTATCCACAGTAGAGACTTAGTTCTAAGTGGAAAATTAAAGTTACTTAAGATGAGTCAAGACTATAATTGGAAAAGAATTTACGAGCAAAACATTCAGCTTTATCATCAGATGAATTATAATGTTTCACTGAATAAAAATATTTTTCATTGAGTGAAGAGGAGAGAGATAGAAAACTTAATCTTTTATCTATCTTCCATATACTCATAATTTTTACTTATTAACGTCATATCGCACAGCTCTTTCATCATAACCATTTGAACTGTATACTACCATCTTATCCTTTCCAAACCAGGTTTCAATCGTTATATATCCTCCTTATTCTCATAATATTCTCTTCCTACTACCTATTCTTTCATTCAAATCACAAACCACATTCATCATCACGAATTTAGCAGTAACTCTTTACGTTGAGTGACTCCTCAGCCTTGTAATAATTGAATCTTAGTATAGAATAAGTACCCATTCATTCTCATCATACACAGAATAGTAGTCTTTTTTCTTGGGCTATCATTGTGGCCGATTAATATAGATTTCTGTTACTTGTTCCCGATGCTTTAAAACATTATCATTATAAAATATCTGTATAATGTATGTCACAATTTAATTCGAAACGTAACATGTAAGTAAAGTACATTAGCTTTTTCATTTATATGGAAGGTACACATCAAAGTGACTAATATAACCAAACGGGTAATAAACGCTTGAATTAGATAAACGCTTGAATGAGATAAACGCTTGAATTAAATAAACGCTTGGATTAGATATTTTGAATAGTTTGACAATTTCTTCCCAATCTTATAACATTGATCATTCTTAACCAATGTCTTCACTGAACTGCTGTCAACCCTCTCTGGGATATCCAAACCGTAAGGCATCGTTCAGAGAGAAATTTGCAATATGAATCTGTACAAGTCAATTTAGACAAATAAATTTGAATATTCACTATAACTACTGCCTACAGCTTTTATTATGCTCGAGTCAGATTTTTACCTTTATTAAAATAAAATAATTTGATAAATTTCTTTCAGTTTCAATGTTAAAATATAAGCAAAGTTTTGCTAAGTTTATCAACTGTAAAAGTTGCGCTCTATAATACGTAGGCTAGAAAATGGAAATGATACTTGTGGCGAATGTAATTGTAGCCCCCACTATACAGATAATACGAAGTGTGTTGGTGTGGTTTGAACACTGTTGGTGTGGAATCCTAACACTGATATGTTGTCTTGTATGTAAGACCGAGAAAACGAGCAAAACGTGGCAGTAGGGAGATCAAGAGCTCTGGTGATCTTTCAAGCCTTCCTCTTTCAGATTCTTTTGAGCAACATGGTTTCAGTAGGGAGATGATGAGTAGACTGCTGAAATATTGACATCTTTAACTCTCCTTATCACTTCCTTCATATGATGCCAGCTAGGTAACCCCGGAAATAAAGCAAGTAAAAAGTAACCTGGAAAAAATTGTTTATCGGTGATTCAGTCAGTTGCTGCAGTGTTAGTGTGCCTTCTAATAAATTGCCGATAGACCAGTAGAATCCAGAGGCGACAAGCAACGGGGCTGTTGTAGCAATGCGATCATTTTGGATGATATTAAGAGTGAATAGTATGCAACTCTTATACCATCTAGCGATACAAATGAACCAAACATTACGGCAATCCTGATATATTGTTGCTGAGGAGAAATAAATTGAATCGGACGTGTGTTTTGGCAAATGGAAAGACCTGCATAATGTCAGCATTCACTGCGACCATAATTTCTTTTGACTTGTGAATCGAATCAAAGACATCACCAGCCACAACATTTCTACTCCTGCTACTATCTTCATGGAATTTTCCCTAATTTTGTAAACTCACGCCTTTTTAAACTTTTTTTTTAATTGGACAAAAACAAAAACTGATTTTATTTTCAATAATAAGGTCATTTCGTGAATTGACCTTCCCCACAATTTTCCGGTTGACAAAAAAAAAAAAAAAAAATTACCTTAGTTACAGTTTAATCGTAATTGCATTTAGATTGATTTAAAAACATCCCCCTGTGTTTTGCGTCAATAAAACTGCTCAACCTCTACGTAATCGCCTTAAAGCTGCTCTTCTTTCTAAACACAAACGCACACACAAAAAATCAAAACAAGAAAAACAGCCTCTTTTCTGTCCACTTAAAGTAAAATTATTCTTTGAAGGAATATCACTTTAACGAACAATTCCGTTAATTCTAAATGTCGATTATTCATGACAATTCAATTTCGACAAGCACAACACAAAATGAAGAATATTCACTACTATACCTACTACTAAACAACAATAGCAGAAGAACTTCAAATTCACGTAATTTTGATCCTGACTTCGAATGTGAGAGAAACCTAACGAATAACCTCAACACAATCACACCTGTGTTTTGCATCAGCCAATTTTACCTTACATTTGTACAGGCAACATGTTTGAAGAAACCTTGCATTACTTTAGACAGTTTATAGAGATAATCAAGCTGCGTCTATGAAATTGAAATATGCTTACGAAATAAACGAATAAAATCAGAGAAGATACAATGAAATCAGACACGGCAGAACAGATATACAGTTTAATCTCAGTACGTAGGCTCTTGAGGTATTAGGTTGGTGTAATAATGTCGTTTTTTGACGTTAAAAATACGTCAAAAAACGGCATTATTACGTCATTATTTTTGCACCAACCTAATAAATATATATTGTAGAATTGGGATGTTTATTTGAAATTTTATCGAGGTCACTGAGCTGCGTCTATGAATTTAAAATATGCTTACTAAATATCACAAAAATATAAGTCAAAGACGAAACAATGAAATCAGTCACGGCAGAGCAAGTGCACATAGAAATAATTCTATATAGGCGCTTGGGGTTGTATAAACAAGAGTTCTTTAGAAATTTTATGTATATAATCGAGCTGACTCTATGAATCTGAAATATGGTTAACATCGGGTGTATTTCAAATTATAAGCAAATAAAATGCCTGTTAGTGCAAGCCTCGTGCTTAGTGTCAAAATGTATTTGAATTCATTAAACCTCATCATGTGCATCTGGGGTGGGGTAACAAGAACAAAGTGTGCTCCAAATTGCTCCAAACAAGTTTCTTGTTAAGGGGTCCACACCTTTTACATACAAGTGGACTCACCCAGTGGGTACTTGTAGTGACAGTGATACAGTGAGAGTGTGAGATAACCGCTGTGTAGGAGTCACAGTTGCGAGCACGTAGACTCAGAAGGAAGTCATACTTCGATACTGAAATTCCCAGACTGTATATATATATATTATTATTGTTACTAATGGCATTTCTGAATCTACTAACCGTATTACCAATTGTATTATTAACAATTGTATTATTACGTAAATACATTTATTTGCTATATTTCATTTCTGCGTTTGTCATTCATTTTGAGACCGGATTTCATCCCGGAATACACAACACTTCTTTAGTTCGTAAGTGAAAAACGTGTCATTACGTCTAGGTTTTACGAGTAAGTTTTATCTATGGCTAGAAACATATACCACGATTGCTTACTATTACATACCGTACCTATGAACACTAATAGGTATGCCCCAATCCTCATAAATACGTCGGACAATATTGTAAGTAGGGGTAATAAGCTGTCCTACTTAATTCACGCCGCTGGCGAGTATTGTATTTTGTTGATGTTATAAAGATTACTATCCCATTTCCAATCTCCGTTTTGGTTATTCCTCATTCACTACAACTTTCTGGGTTGCAATAATTACCACAATAAGTTTTTCCATTTTGAATATTTGTGCCGAGAAGAGACAGATTAATATTCTTCCTGTTCTTCTTCTTCAGCTTTTCTTCTCCCTCTTCTTCTTCAGCTTCTTTTTCTTCATTTTTATCTTCTTCTTCTTTCTTTTCTTCTTCTTCTTCTTCTGTTTCTTATTCTTCTTTCTCTTCTTCTTATTCTTCTTCAGCTTCTTTTTCTTCTTTTTCTCTTATTCTTCTTTCCTTTCTTCTTCAGTTTCTTTCTGCTTCTTCTTCTTCAACTTCTTCTTTCTCTCCTTCTTCAGCTGCTTTATCTTCTTCTTCTCCCTCTTCTTTATTTTCTTCTCATCTTCTTTTGCTTTTCTCTCTTCTTCTTCTTCCTCTTCTTCATCTTCATCTTCTTTTTCTTCCTCTTCTTCTTTCTTTTCTTCTTCATCTTCTTTTACTTTTCTCTCTTCTTCCTTCAGTTTCTTCTTCTTCTTCTTCTTGTATCACTACAATTTCTTGTCCTTTGTAGATCTTAATAATTTTTGTCATATTCCTATCTTTCCAAGTCCCTGTCCCCTTGCCAGTCATTTACAAACGCCCATTATATAGTTTGCATAATCATAGTTTACATTTACCCACCAGCTATATTAATGGAACAACATCAGATACATTTTAGAAAAGATAAAAACTTTATTCCTAAAGAATTAAGGGATTTATTTCTAATTCGACATTTTTATGACTTTAAACGTTGTTCTAGTGGATAATCGTATTTGAAATAGACGCCCCGTTTTTATTTCATCCGTCAACCTGAACACATTTTCTTTACTAAAACTTCTCAAGCGCGAAGACATATGGCATTTAAAAATCTCTTATATGGAATTCCATACACATCATTATTCTATTTATTTATTTTATTTTGTTAACACCAAAATGTTTCTATCATTTCAAAAATGTCGTTTATATCTCCAAAATTGATGTCTTCTTCATTTAATTATTTACCGATGTATGCTACCCGTCTCTTATTTTCAGCGTATTCTGGAGAATTCAGTTCGCTTCACCTTTTGGTAATTTAAAATGTCAAGGAACATTCGGCTAAAAGGAATTTGCAAACCAAGTATAAATTGTTTAAAGCAAACGTATCTGATTTGTACATGGCAGTAAATTCTGTTACGTGCACGTCATTTATTTCATGCTATGAATTAGATTTGAATATCGGCAGGAATTTATCGCAGACAGAAAGATAGACAGAAGGAGAGAGGGGAGAGAGGGGTGAGAGGGGGAGATAGAGGTGGGGAGAGAGTGTGTGTTGTCAGCTTTTCAGATTTTACGTCAAGAAATCCCTCGAGGAAAAGAAAACATTTTAAAAAATACATCAATTGTTTCTGGAAGTAAGATTGTACATCTACAAAATTGGAACAGGTATGCATAACAATCTTTTTTTTTTACCTTTTTTAGAACGTAGGTGATCATGGTTCTCCACAACATCCTGTCCTCGTGGAATTTTATCATTACACCATTGAACGCCTTTCTTTGTACTTAGTACTTTATTCCAGTTGAATATTTCTTATTGCAAATCAGATAAAGTTCAACATCGTACTCTGAATAAGTGTTTGCGCTTCTTTATATATATATATATATATATATATATATATATATATATATATATATATATATATATATAAGCGTTTCACGCGAAGCAAGGCGGGAAGCCACTATGACGCAAGGGGTTACAGAAGATTTGGAGCAATATCACATACGATTGATAGAGGAAAGGATGAGGAGAAGGATAGTGGATAGATCAAGTCAGCTGGAGATGTTGATTGACATTACATTTGAATAGTTCGAGGTTATAGCTCTCAGGGAAACTGGAATAGGGAAAGGGGTTCCACGGGCGAAAGGTGCGAGACATGAATCTATTGGAGTAGAAGAGACGGCTACATTTAGGAGTTTCGAGAGTGAAATGGTGAGAGCGGGATGCCAGCCTCGTAGGGCGCTTGAATTCATGAAATCTGGGAACCAGCGAATGCAGCTCCTCGGAGCAATTATCATGAAAGTATTTGTAAAACAGACGGAGAGAGGCGACGGCGCGTCTGTGAGAAAGTGACTGTAGATGAGATGCCAGAGCAGGGCCAATTATATTGCATATCCGCCTCTGGAGCCTATCAAGAACCCCGAGGCAAACAGAAGGGGCATCAGACCATATATGGCAGCAATACTCCATGCAAGGGCGAATTGTTGATTTGTAGATCTGGAGGATAGATTCCGGAGAGAAACATTTCCTGGCGCGGCACAGGGAGCCAAATTTCCTTGCGGTGGACGAAGCAATTGACTCAATGTATTTGTTTCATCTCAGGTCAGCAGTCAACGTGGGACCGAGCAGCCGCAGAGGGGTGCTCGCGAGAAGTTGAGCGTCAGACATTCTAATGGAGGGCAGGGAAGTATCTCTGTGGGGATAGATATATTAAGATTGCAGCGTTCACAACATTAATTTAAAACAGGGCTCAATACAAAAGTAGAGCATTAAATATTTATTTATTAAGGAGTGTTACATTAGAACATGCACATAGCCACTACAAAACTGTACATCTTGTTTCAACTTTTAAACATTTATTTTCTAGCATTGTGATCTCCCACTTGATGAAACGTTAGAAAAAATTTTCACGTTGAAACGAGATGTACAGTTTTGTAGCGAGTATGTGCATGTTCTCATGTAACAGTGCATTATCTATATATATATATATATATATATATATATATATATATATATATATGTATGTATATATATATATATATAGAGAGAGAGAGAGAGAGACAGATAGAGAGAGAGAAAAATATAGATGATGAATTAAAAACGAATAGAAAACGTTTATCAATACAATATGTTTTACTTTTATTAAAGCTTCATCATAAAGAAATATGGAGAAAGAGAAGAAAAATGCTGGTATTTTTAAAAAAATTTTGTTGTTTGATTTTCATTGGTCATTCATGTTTCACGTTTTAAACCAAAGTTAATATAAAGTTTGTGGCGTTCCGAATTACGGTTCGTCCATTCGAAATTTTAAGAAATTAACGGATTCAAAGCTTAATTTAAAAAAAATAAATATGGCTTTATGTATGTAAGTGTATATTAATTCTGGTTTGTCTCTGGAGGATTCAGATGATAATGTATATTCGTAAGTGTGTGTGCGTGTGTCACTATACATATATATATATATATATATATATATATATATATATATATATATATATATGTGGGGGGGTCTACCTAAATAGATAGATAAATAGATAGATAGATAAAGTGAGAGAAACATAGTCACAGAGATAGAATTGCAGAGAGATATATGGAGCAAACAGTGGGAGATATGAAACTATACACACATTCCTTCCAAAAACACATTCGAAGATGATACTCCATCAACATATGTTACTTGTAATAGCATTTCTGTTGATATTAGATTTTTAAACACATTTGTACATTTTAATTTGGAGACAGTTATGCAACGATGAAACTCAGAAATGCAATACGCGTTCTATAAAGTTCTCAAAATAATTATATACGTTAGAGAGTTGTTCATCAGAAGTCAGGCCAAACAGCCGCCATTTTTTTTTATCAAATAGAGAGAAAGTTGAAAGCATCCATCCTAAAAGTTTCACTTATTTGACGCCATATTGAAAAGCTTTCTCAGTGTTAATAAGATTTACATTAGCCGGTTGTCACATGCCTGGGAAGAGTGTGTTATTAGCCATAGAAAGTTTCTTTTTAGTTCGTCTTTTTACGATTTTATTTAATTAAGATCTATTGCTCCGAAGGTGGAACTTGAAGGAAGAAACTAATTAGTCACTGCTAATAATATTCCCTGTCTGTTCTTGGTACTAATCAGCTATACTTTTACATTGGTTTAAAAGTGTCACTTTCGTACAGATTTAGTCTCTCAGTGACCGCTCCAACGTTTGTGACACGCCCACAAATTAATCAGTTTTATAGACCGTAGCACTGACAATAGACAGACCTCAATACGATGGCGTTGTTTAAATAATACTATTAATAATTATCCTAACAAGGCAGCAATAACAATGATAATAATAGTGTTACGAAAAATAACAGAACTGACAGTGGACACACCATCAACAATAATAATAATAATAATAATAATAATAATAATAATAATTGATAACATTGCAAATATTCCGAGCAAAGCAAGTTGCTATCTTTCTGAAGTCGTACGACTTAATCGAGAACGAAAATAATGCTGCAAGACCACTGGTTGAAAAATAAATAAATAAAAACAGAAAATAATAATAATAATAATAATAATAATAATAATAATAATAATAATAATAACCTGTTACAATTTTATAGAACTACACAATACACACTGACAGAACAATCAAAGCCAACCGCCCAGAGATTGTTATTAAAGAGCATTAACAAAAACATAGCCTCCTTATTGATATGGCAGTCCCTGCAGACTGCAATGTATCTTTGAAGATCTTCAAAAAGCTGTCAAAATACAAGGACCTTGAAATCGAAAACTCAAAAATGTGGCATATGGGAACATCAACAATCCCTGTTGTAGTTGGAGCCCTAGGATTGGTTGGAAAAGATTCCAGTAGACTAATTGTAGGGATTCCTGGAAGCCCATGCCCCAAAGGAATACAAAAATTGTTCTCACAAATACAGTCCAAACTTTACGGATGGCTTTATCTATGTAATATATATATATATATATATATATATATATATATATATATATATATATATATATATATATTGTCAGTGGAAAGTGTCATGATGCCATTTCTCACATTAGGTCTCTGAGCAAGACCCGGAAATGTGCACACGCTAGAAATCAAAGGAAATAATAATAATAATAATAATAATAATAATAATAATAATAATAATAATAAATAAATATACCCACGGACATAAGAAAGAAGCGACATATGTTTACTGGGAGATATTCAAGTTGCAAAAAAATCGAAACTTCTGAGAGATGGTATGACCACCAACCAGACACAATTAACCAATAGCGATGTAATTATCCTCTGGGACATGCCAATTCAAGATGACAGGGAATTAAAAGCCAACAGACCTGATATTATCATAAAAGACAAGATATTCAGGAAGGCTATGCTTATTGACATAACAACGCCATCTGAGAGAAACATCTCTATAAAAAATTATCAAGAAATTGTTCAAATGCAATTATCTGGGGATCGAGATTAACAGGATGTGGGGAATGAAGACTGAGACTTTAGCAATAGTAATCGGGGCTCTGGGCCTCGTAAGAAAAGGAATGGTCAATTTTACTAACAGTGTCCCAGGTAACATTAACATACGAGTTGCCCAGAAGATCTCCCTATTAGGAACATCCAAAATACTGAAAAAAATTCTGTGAATTAAATGACAATTCTCTTATAGCATCTAAGCACCATAGTTTGGACCCGGCTCTACAGGATACAAAGCAGGAAATATAACATACACAAATAATAATAATAATAATAATAATAATAATAATAATAATAATAATAATAAATGGTACTCACAAGTACAGCTCACACATTACGAAAAGCTTTATTTATGTAGAATATGTGTGATCTTGTTTTGTTTTTTGTTTTAAATACTAATCGGTTCAAAACTTCATGAAGCCATTTCTGACCTCAAGTTTCTGGTTGTCATCTGGAAGAAAATTTGGATACAACAAAAGTCGAGGAAATAATAATAATAATAATAATAATAATAATAATAATAATAATAATAATAATAACTAGTCACGGTTGTCTTATTTGAAATTTCTGATGAATCTTAACTCTTGAGTTAATGATTGAATATGGTAATGGCGACGTTTACGGCAATAACATATTCGTTATAGCATCGTTAAATATTTGAGCTTAATAACTTAAATAAAATATTGCAATAACAAAATCATAAATATGAATGCTTGTCCTTATTTTAAGTAGTCAGGTGATACAATTGAAAAGAATTGAAATTGACAACTTTATTCATTTTACTGAAACAGCCGTTAAACAGTTCTGTTTTCCTTCTTTCTTTCATCTTCTCACTGAAACCAAATAGCGTCCTTGATATGTCTTTTGTCTCCTCACGCGATCAAAATGGAAGAGTCCATTGTTTTTTGAGGTATTGGTTTGATGTAACAGTCGTGCAAACTAAGAATCTAACGAAGGGAGGGGCTAGCACAATTACTATATAATAATAATAATAATAATAATAATAATAATAATAATAATAATGTTCGGGATGACCATCCTATCAACAACATCTGTTCTGGAGTAGCGGTTATATACTTGGAAAATGTTGCTAATGTTATTGTTGCTGAGCTAAAATCCCGACTTCTTTCACTTCCGACCGCCGTGACTTCCCTCTGCTTTTTCTACATATATTTTCATGGTAATTCTTCTGACGAAATTTCTTGTATGGAATCAAGACTTAATGAATCTAAGCATATTACTAGATTGGTGGCCAGGACTCATCATTTTACTGTAGAAAGGGCTTGATGCAACCACAACTTCTATGCCGATAGCTTCTTATCTCGTCTTCTTTGCTTGTGGAAAGTTACAGCTTTTCACTGAACTTTGATGTTCAGGCATTTAAGTTCACTGTCAATTTTTATATATTCTGTCTTCTTAATTCCTGTTCTTTTATTGTTCCCTCTCTTTGATAATTTTTTTTTGTTTTATGTATTCTATAACACTCAGTAACCGCTTGTGTCCTAGTGGATTTATTGCCTTGCTTGGGGTGAAGTGATTAAGGAAAAAAATAAAGCGACTATTTAGAAGACCTGTATTTTAAAAATTAATGTTCTTTTTTTTTTAACTATTTGGGATGCACATTTGGGCAACCTATTCCCGACATTTATGGGTTAAACATAGGAAAGTGAAGACGAGGATTGTGAATGAGTTTGGACGTATAAGTAAATTGGTATGAGAACAGGCAAAAGAAACTTCTTTTTAATTAGAAACATCTTTTGAGATTTTATCATTCGAAGAAATAGCTCGCTTCCAGCCAGAAAAAGCCAGATATAATCGGAGGTAGAAAATAAAAGAAGCTGCTTCAAGTAATGGACGTGGATATCATTGCTGATCTCAAGGTAAAATTAAACTTGTATAAGGGAAAAAAGGGAAAAAAAATTGCATGAAAAGTTCAAAGGCTGTAGAAAATAATGCTGATGATAACTGAAGTCCTGGGAAAGTTTCAAAGTTCCTTACCTAATGGTCGGGGCCGCTGAAGAGACTAGAAATAATTGAAACACTGGAGATCACCTCACTCCTGTAAACTTCATGGTTACTGAAAAACAGGCAGGCTATTTTATATATGTCTTGTTGGCAATCGAGCTCCATGGAGCACAATCGGACACTCCTGGATCAAAGATGCAGTATCAGTGTCCATAATAAAAGGAAACATTAAATTATTAATAATTCATGTAATTTTTACGGTTTATCTCGATATTTTGTGGGTTATTTAAAGCCAAATTATATCTAAGATTTTAAAAAAGAATACCTTTTTTGCAAGTGAATATGGTATTAAAATAGTCTGAAAATAATAAATTTCCCAGATACATGCTCTGCTGTCTAACCTATAGCTGGGGGAATGGGTCGATAATAATTACTAATGTTGACTTTATATCACTTGCTGAAGAGCCGGATAAGCCTGGATTAATGATTCAGTAATGATTGTTATTATAAAATGGATTCTTAAATCAAATAGTTTGTATATTTTTACGTTTTATCAACCCTTCCTGGTTTATTTGAAGCCAAAATATATCTATGATTATAAAAATATTTTTTTCAAATCATTATTGCATTAATATTAAATAATGATAATAACTATACATTTTCCAGATGCAAGTACTATTACTTAACTCATAGAACATGAATTGTCACAAATAATAATAGCAATTTAATACCACTTGTTTTGAATTCTACGCGGTATTAAAGCCGCAGTAATAATCGTTAATGAATGTTAATTCATATAAAAATGTACTGGAAAAAAATATCTAAGAACTATAGAAAAATGACATCCAGTGATTTGAACCCAAGATTTTTGTGTTCAGTACCTGGTCACAGCAGAGGGGAACAAAACTTGGAGAGTTGAGATAAAGGGAATTAACTGATACTGAGATATTCTGAAGAGGCGTGGTACGTAGAAATTGAACAACCTACCCCGGTGGATGAAATAAGGCGTTCGGTTCGAAATTCTAATCATCTGAAGAAGGCCAGAGCGTACAACGGCCGAATCGAATACAGTAATGGTATAAAGAAATTACACACTGACAGAGAGAGAGAGAGAGAGGGGGGGGCAGCACCGGTCATTGAACATATTAAATATTAAGATACTTAAGGATTTTACAAGCTCAATGACTAGATTTAGATATTGTCTGGAAATAAATAACCATCAATGATCGACTTAATCGGCAAATTAAGAGATAAAATATTCAGTTTCAAAACTTTGTCTGAGAGATATGAAAATCGCAGAATATGAAGAAGGTGTCTATAGTCATTGAAACATTGGGAATGGCCAATTAGTCTTACAATAGAAACTGAAACTGTCAGAAAACCACTGACAATCTTAAGGCACAAAACAGATGCTAATTTTGAAATAAACAACAATCCTGAAGAGAAGGATTCAGGTTTACTTTCCCTTGTCACTAGAAATGTCTAAAAGGGGTGACAATAATATTTCAAATGCCAAAAACATTACTCAAGGCCGAAAGTAACTGAATATATATATATATATATATATATATGTGTGTGTGTGTGTGTGTGTGTGTTCGGGGTCTTTTAAATATCGGATAGCTGTGACGGTAGAACATAAAATATAATAACTGCCTCATGTCCAGATAGGGACCAACTTGAATGCTCGTATACAAAGACTACGAAACTTATGACTTGTTTACACTAGTATAAATCTTTGTTTATTTCTTGTGACTGTAATGTAAACTGGACCAATGTCTACCTTTCTGATTCTAAATTAAATTGGACCTACGTTTATCTTTTAAACCGAAACGATGTGACAGTTCTGATTCTAGTCCAAACCGGACCTCGTTCTATCTCTTTACACGAGAGTCAAAATTGAATCAATTGAAAAATAACAGGAATGTTACTTCACGACAAAAATGTCCAGACCCCACAAACTCGACATCATAGTGCTGAATAACATTTAAGCTTGTCCAGTATTTGAGATTGAATGATATTGTCTTCGTCGTGTATATATCTAAGGGAGAATGTTCTCCAGCGGAATGGTCATTCATCTTCTCGTGTAGGCGACTGTTGGTGGGTCAATTCAATAGGGAGTGGTCAAGGAATAAGTCCAGCGGCATCTATTAAGTTTGTTAACGAACTATTACACAGAGAACCTATCTTACAATGCTATGTGCGATGTGCTCACAACCTCTTTCTCGTGGACATTTCCTTGCAGGTTATTTCATGGAATTTAGCCTTGAGTCAAATTTGACCATGTCAAGCGAATATTTAATTTCCTGTATCAGTGACGAATACATCGTTGTTTAGATAAGATAAAATAGTGCAAAAGTAAGAATATATTTTCGTCTTCATCTAAAGATGTTTTATAGACGAGAAAAAAAAAACGATGTACGGTTGCCTTAACACAAGTCATTCTCAATCCTCTCTGATGAGGAAGACTGGGAAGAAAGCTGGCTTTTTTTTCTTTGCAAGTTTATTTTTAATAAATCTTCATGATAGAGCTTGTTGTCTTTCCACTTGGTCAGTTTGGAGCAGATTATCGTTTCAATAGCTTCGCTTAGCACTTCGGGATGGCGGTGTTGTATTTATGGCTGGAAACATTTGGAGGCATCATTTGGCAGTAACAATCATGATAAAACAAAAAGTGGATGGCTAAAATGTTTAAGAGATGTAAAAAAAATATGCAATCAGATAAATTAGTAATTGATTTTAGTTAATATACTAAATAATTATTTGTTTCAATAAAGAAAGAAGAAAGAACTGAATTGTGCCGTGGAGATGCGAAACAAGATATTTGAAAATTAAACCGACCAGATGAAAAAATAATTTTTGATGGTGGCTAACGAAATTACTAAAATAATTGGAAATATAATTTAAAATCCTAAACTAAAACTAATTAAATAATCTGAAACATAAAAAAATAATGAGCAAGTTTTGTTGGTAATTTCATATATATATATATATATATATATATATATATATATATATATATATATATATAATCATTTCACTCCATACAATAAACAATAAAAGACAATAAAACCGCTAATGTTTCTTTAAGGGTTTTATGGGGCAGTGACAGATGATCGTGACAAACGTTCGGTACCTTGTCAATTCCTGCAGTTTTTCAGTAAGGTTATTAACGCTTTATTATTATTATTATTATTATTATTATTATTATTATTATTATTATTATTAGCAGCATGGCTGGGCGTTCCCCGTGATTGATTCAAAAATCGTACGACAATCGCTATCACTTGACTTAAAATATTTTTGCCCTTCCTTGCCTTTAGAGGAGTGACCTTTGCCGTGCTGATGTTGCTACATGCCTTACTTCTTCCCTATCTCACACTGCCAATTTTTTCTAAGCTCTATACTAAACATTAAATCTGTTACGAAAAAAGAACTAAACAAAATGAACACAAAACGTTCAGCTTTAAAAAAGGACTCGTAACTAGAAAAACCGAATGAAAAAAGAATGTTAACAACAAATACTTTTTTACACCTAACCCAGTTCTACGGAATCAGAATCAACGTTGAGTTTAAGCAAGCGAATGAGACAATTGGAGTAAAGTGCCATGCAGATTTAAATTTTTCCCACTTGTGACGAATGCAGCTATCGATTTTTTTTGCATGCTAGCATGCTAGTTAACATTCGTGTCAGTCAGCTGTTGGCTCTCACGCTGGCCAATAGAAGCTTCCTGCCTATTCGTGGCAGCTCTAACTCTCACCAGTACAAAATGGCCGCAAACTACATGAAAACTGCTGTAGAAGCAAGAAAAATCGATTATTTCCACTATCGATGGGAGTTGGGAAATGGAAAGTCGGCCTTGGCCTTCCCGCATATAAATTTTGGTGCAAATCCGTCGAAAATTGCGGCTGTGCATTCGTCACACACACACACACACACACAGACACACACACACAGATACATCCTGCCTTTTATAGATAGAGATTTCTATTATTATTATTATTATTATTATTATTATTATTATTATTATTATTATTCATTTCTGGTGTATACCCATTTCTTTCCGGGTTCTGATCCGAGACCTAAGGTCAGAAATAGCATCATGACATTTTCTACTGGGCAGTTTAAAAATCTATGGAAGGTGTGGGCTATATACTTGTGAGAATAATTTTTGTTTGTATTTCTTTAAGGCATGGGCTACCAGGAATCCCTTCAACGAGTCTATTTCCAATCAAACTGAGCTCCAACTACAACTGGAATTGTTGATGTTCTTATGTGTCATAGCTTTGGCATTTCGATTTCAAGGTCTTTGTATTTTGATAGTTTTTTGAAGATCTTCAAAGATACTTTGCAGACTGCAGGGACTGCCATATCAATAAGGAGGCATATTTTGTCTTTGTGGTCTCTAATCACAATGTCTGTGAAATTAACTTTGATCGTTATGTCCGTTTCTATTGTAAAGTCCCATAAAATTGTTACAGGTCCTATATCCATATTATTATTATTATTATTATTATTATTATTATTATTATTATTATTATTATTATTATTATTTCCTTTGATATTTGTGTACACATTTCTTTCTGGGTCCTGACGAGAGACCTAAGGACAGAAATGGCATTATATATTTTCCACTGAACAATTTAAAAAAAAGGTAAATAAAAGAAAAACAAGCAAAACACACACACACACACACACACATATTTTACATAGAGAAATCCCTTCGTAAGTTCTGGGCTCTACTCGTGAGAACAATTTTTTAAATTTCTTTAATGCATGGGCTACCAAGAATCCATTCAGTAAGTCTATTGAATATTTTCCAATCAATCCAACTACATATTTTTGAGATTTCGATTTATTATTATTATTATTATTTTATTTCCTTTGATTTCTGATGTGTACTCATTTCTTTCGTTAGAAATGGCGTCATGACGTTTTCCACTGGAAATAAAAGAAAATACATAGAAAAAGCTCTTCGTAAAGTGTGGGCTGTACTTGTGAGAACTTTTTTTTGTATTTCTTTATTGCATAGGCTTCCAGGGATCTCTTCAATTAGTCTACTGGGGATCTTTTCCAACCAATCCGAGGGCTCCAACTACAACGGGGATTGTTGTTCCTATGTGCCACATTTTGGGATTTCGATTTCATTATTATTATTATTATTATTATTATTATTATTATTATTATTATCGTCTTTTGAACGGATTTTCTCTTTGAATATCTTGCATGATGGCTGCTCTCTATCAAGCCATATGTTTTCATATACATAGATAGAAAATTTAGCTGAATATTTTCAGTGCCAAGGAACGAAGACCTTTGAAGCGATTGCATATTAGAGTTTATTCAGATTTTCTTAATGTACTAGATGAAGTTCACCGGTATAGACACCAACGCCTTAATAATAACTTTGCACAATACTTGCCTAAAAGTCTTACAATCTGACGACATTAATCCGGAGATCAGTGTAATTTTGAAGATTTTCAATTTCTTTGACTTGATAATATAATCAGATAAAACATATGTATTAATAGTATTTGTTCTTCAAATGTGGTGATACCTAGTTTGATGTCCTCAGGGACGCACTCTGTTTGAATGTTCCAATGCCAGAATATCTTGATCTTTTTCCATCACTTTCTCTGGCTTGTGGCGATGCTGTTTCTCGTCGATTTCGAGTTTCTACTTAGCTTCTAACGAGAGGTCAATTTTTCCTTGCTGGATTTGTATTCTTCCCGAGCAAGGATTCGAGAAACTCTATTGATATAGTGACATTTTCAAACGTTTTTCCACACACCCGGCACCTTTTCTTAATCCAATTGGCGTTAGATGTTCTTCCAGATAAAAAAAAAAGTAATATTCAGGTCGTGGTCTCGTGCCGCAACAATTATGTTCTTAGTCGCTCGTTGCAAATCACCTTTTCGTCAATCAATCCGATGGTTCTCAAACTGGCAATGAAGCAGCGTTGACGTTTTGTTTTTAAAATTATCTTTCAGTGCCCGCTTCGCGTATTCTTTGTTTCTGATGTTCTCTTTAAAATATTTTTTGTGATATCGCCAGGAAGTTTAAGAGCATCTATTCACTATTTAACATGTTTAAGACTAATGACCTAGGTTAACTTATTATTATTATTGTTATTATTATTATTATTATTATTATTATTATTATTATTATTATTAAGGTTGTAAGTAGAAAATTGTATTTGTACAACTAATGGTCATGAAGAAAAAGTGGAAAGAAAAGAAATCGAAGTGTAATGAGCGAAAAGAATCTTAATGAAACGGGACAAATTGGACAAAATCTCACCAGAAGAAGCAGTCAAAAAAGTACCTAAATTTATTATCAGCATCACTTGGAATTGGTAATAGAAAAATAATAACCGTGTCAATTTGTGAGTGGCAAGCAAGAGGGAGACATTTGAGGGTTATTCCATCCGTCAAAAATAACAGCGACGTGAATATTTTGTTTGAAAAGTGGCTTTAATAAACAACCCTGGGGAGATGTGGCCGGTCTGTTGATTGTAGAGAGAATGACATGTATTTTACTTTTCATCAAAACGTGTAGATGGAATGGAGGAAATGGAATGGTAACTGGGTTCTGAAGAGAATAATAGCGACAGTGATGTTTCCTTAGAAATCAGTTTAACCATGTAAAATTGACAAAAAAAAAATTGCTAACCAGATTGAACATTATTTTCACCACAAAAGCGCTCATTTTAAGATGTGCACGGTTGAGGATTATCCCACAGTGCACATTTATGCTTTTATACACAAACGCAAACACACACTACCTCTGTCACGCTTTCTCTTTTTATCTATCTATCTATCTATCTATCTATCTATCTATCTATCTATCTATCTATCTCATTCTGTTACTAACTTTATATAAATAAAATTTATAAATATAGTAATTTATAGTAATTTCGCAGATTCTGAAAACCTATAACCAGGAGATAATGTAGTCACTAAATTTCATATTATTATTATTATTATTATTATTATTATTATTATTATTATTATTATTATTATTATTATTATTAATGATTAAGACTACTAGGTTAAAAACATTATCTTCTTGAAATATACACTCTAACGAAACAATATTTGTTTCCCACAAATATCTCGAATTCTGGAAGCCGATGGTATAGCCCAGAGCTCTTCAAGTCAAGGGTCAATAGACATCTTTTCTCCTTAGCCCCATAACATTCAATACTTAACGTGTTCTCTTCAATTCATATGACACACCTAATTCAAAAATAACATTTTTACAGTAATACTCTAGTTTGAGTAACTCTCGAGCTTTGTATTTGGTGCTATATGTAGCTACAAAAGCTATAGGGTGATATAAGTAAATTACACCAGAATGTCGAAATCTTGGCCGATCACTACATGCAAAAAAACTAGCATTGTTTCTCATGGACAATAACAAAATAAGAAAAAGAAATAATTTGCCAAATTATGGGCCAGGTCAGAAATGTAATGGGAAAATTAGAAAATATTGAGGCCACACTTGGGAAATGAACATGCGGGACTAGTTAGTATTCAAAAGTACCACGAACCGTTTCGAGTCTCTTCTTTGTGTGCAATTACAAGAACGACACCCCAGCCGTTTCACTGAAACTGAATTGCAGTTCTTCACATGGATACTAAGTATACCATTGAATAAACGTGGGAGCAATAGGGAAAGTTTGAAAAATGGGAATAGTATGTACTCTTATATCTAAAATAAGAAATAGACTGTTGGAATTCCTAAGACACATTATGAAGAAAGACGATTTTGAACTTACTTAATGAAGGAATGTCCAAACGCGTAATGGGCGTGTATAGATGGATGACAGCGCGAAGAAAAAAGAGGGGTGGTAACGAGTTGCTTAGAGCTAA
The DNA here is from genome assembly GCA_963932145.1 of Acanthosepion lycidas. NCBI lineage: Eukaryota > Metazoa > Mollusca > Cephalopoda > Sepiida > Sepiidae > Acanthosepion > Acanthosepion lycidas. The sequence goes on along the minus strand of OZ010574.1, from coordinate 27,754,713 downwards.
AAGGGACAGGAAGATATATAAGGCCATGATCACCCATATATTTGTGTTATTAAACGGAAAAGCAGAGATAATGAGGGATGGTAAAGTAATAAACGTTGTTTGCGCTACAAGAGACAGGAAGTTGTGGAGAGCTATGATCGCCCATCTGTTTGTTTGAATAGACAGAATACCAGGGATGGTAAAGAATGAAACGTTCCTTAGAGCTACAAGGGACAGGAAGTCGTAGAGAGCCAGGATCACCGATACATTTGTATGTATAGGCGAAAGAGCAGAGCTAATGAGGGATGGTAAAGTATGAAACGTTCCTTAGAGCTACAAGGGACAGGAAGTTGTGGAGAGCCTGGATCACCGATACATTTGTATGAATAGGCGGAAGAGCAGAGAGAATGAGGGATGGTAAAGAATGAAACGTTCCTTAGAGCTACAAGGGACAGGAAGTTGTGGAGAGCCTGGATCACCAATACATTTGTATGAATAGGCGGAAGAGCAGAGATAATGAGGGATGGTAAAGAATGAAACGTTCCTTAGAGCTACAAGGGACAGGAAGTTGTGGAGAGCCTGCATCACCAATACATTTGTATGAATAGACGGAAGAGCAGAGATAATGAAGGATGGTAAAGAATGAAACGTTCCTTAGAGCTACAAGGGACAGAAAGTTGTGGAGAGCCTGGATCGCCGATACATTTGTATGAATGGGCGGAAGAGCAGAGATAATGAGGGGTCGTAAAGAATGAAACGTTCCTTAGAGCTACAAGGGACAGGAAGTTGTGGAGAGCCAGGATCACCGATACATTTGTATGAATAGGCGGGAGAGCAGAGATAATGACGGATGGTAAAGAATGAAAGTATGCTTAGAGCTACAAGGGACAGGAAGTTGTGGACAGCTTTGTTCTCTCACTTCCTGAACAGATAAAACACATAAAAGAAAAAAGAAATCGAGCCATCTTAAAACACTGGAAGCAATATCTGAGTAATTTTCGACTTTCCAAAATACGACATGTAGATATTCATAAGGTTACGGCCATGTCACGTTGAAATACCGGTTCCCGTACGCGAAGTTAAAATACGCCGAGTCTGTAACTCGATGGGTGACTAGATGGATGACCGCTTGGGAATACCGGGTTCTGTACGCTTGTGGTACAATGATTAACGTTTCGGGATTGTTAATCAGAGAGCCGACTTCCAATTCATTTAAGGTTCGTTATAATCACTTACAGACACATACATTTTTGAAAGGAATGAATCCACCTCTTCTCCCAGCTATGTGTTAATTAGTATGACTTGCATCATTAAATCACTATCTACAAAAATATTTTACCATCTAAAACGAAAGTTTTCTTGATTTAAAAAACCCGTAAATTGTCAATCAACCGTTGAAACCGAATCAATCAATCAATCAATACTCAGGTTACTGGGGAAAGTTCTTTGCCCTCTCGCAGGTCCATGTTGTTAAGACGTTCGATAGAAAATAAAGTACTGGTGAAATTATATTTAAGGATATCAGAGGGGACTGTTTGAACCGTCAGTGACGGTATTTGAACCTATTGACTTCGTTTCTCGCGCCAGTACCTATCATGTACCCGGTCTCTCATATTGGCAATTCGAAGTAAGTAGGTAAAGTATGTAGCTACTAACTAGGGTCGCTTGTTAAGACACCCCCATATCTCATCATAGGTGTTTCGGTTGCGCATATAAGATACGAGGCGCCACCCATTGCTTTCCACATCTTCCATCTGACTCGGAATAATTGGGTCTCATCCATTGTCCAAGATCTTTTTGCATGACACCATTATAGTTCAGTGCAACATGTGTGGTTGGTTAGATTCTTCCAGTGACCAGAGAAAGTACTTTTTGCTGCTGATAACTTTACTGTAGGTCTAGCAAAAGTGGCTTTTTGGCGCTATACCTTGCCAAATGGTAACTGGGAATGTCGTTTCATTTTCAGATACGGTTTTCAATTCAGTGTTGTCCTTCTCCTCGATTGATTGCTAACCACATCTAGAGAGCCCAATATGATCTGCTATTTAACCTACAGTGGGGTGTACGAAGAAATGATTCATAAAATTACCGAGGGTAACCTCGCGTAAGTGAAAGTTAATAAAACCGACTGTAATTCGAACTCGAATTTGCGATTTTTCATTCCTAACACGTGCACATCCCGCAAATAGTGAAAATATCTGTAAAAAGGAAGAACGAAGAGATATAAAAATCAAGAATGACCGAGTGAATATAATAAAGAAGGTAGAATTAAAAGTAAAAAAAAATCTTTAAAAATATCAAAAAATGAAAAAAAAAAATGATGTAATTTTGTATGTTCTTGAACTTCAATGTTTTCCGCCATTAAAATATTCCAGACATTTTATTGTCTGATAAATGATCATAAAGTGGCGACATCTTCTGATTAAGCCTGGAATTGTAATAATAAAAAAAAGAGGTTTAATTCCAATTGATTTTATGATCATATAACTCTTGTAATTAGATGATATTTTTTCTAATTATTTCTTTTTCTAAATGAACACCATCATATATTTTTTTCAGTCATTTTTCCTCGTTTGCTTTTTAACTGTTACTTCCTTCAACCTTTTTCTAGGCTATCTTTTTTTTCCTCCTCATTCATTTATTTATTCTTTTTCTTTTTTCCTTTATTTCGCTTTTAGTGTAGATATTTCCTGCCTTTTACTTTTCTTCTTTTATAGATGAACTTTTTGTTCTTATCCATTTAAAAAAAAAATCATCTTTTTTTCTTTTCTTTCGCCTATTTCCCCCAGAAGAAGAAGGCTTAAACTTGTAAAAAAATGTGAACGAAAGAGGATAACTCTTCAGTTCACCATTTTTTCTATAAATTTAAGCCTTCTTCTTTGTTAGGTTTTATTTTCATTTAGATTCTTTTACTAAATTTCTCTTTTTTTTATTTTCGTTCTTTTTTTCCCGTTTTCCTATTCGTTTCTTTTAACGCCTATCCTGATGTTAGTCAGAGAAATTCATTCTTTCTCTTTTTTGTTTTGATTTCATTGTTTTATCATTTAGCTATTTATTTTACCATCCTTTTTTTTTTCTTTTTCTTTCCTTCTTTCTCTTTTGAACGTTTTTATTTCCTTCGTTTTAACCCATTACTCTTTCCTCTTCCAATTTCTCTTCCCTTTCAAATCTTCTGCTTCTTCTTCTTCTTCTTCTTCTTCTTCTTCTTCTTCTTCTTCTTCTTCTTCTTCTTCAGCTTCTTCTTCAGCTTCTATCTGTCTCTATCTGCTTTCTTTTCTGGTTTGCTTTTTTTCTCGTTTTTTTCTTCTTTCGTATTATTTCTTTCTCTTCACTTTCTTTCTCCACATTGTTGCAACATATTCATTTTTATTCAGTATACTTTTATTATTTTTAGTATTCTGTTTAAATCTGTCTTTTTTCTCTTCTTCTTTTCCCATTAATATTTCCTCTCACTCTTCTTTTACTTTTCTCTTCTCCTGCATCACCAACATTCCCCCTTTCTTTTTTTTCTCTCTTTTCTTCTTGAAATAGATTTCTTTCAGTTATTACTTATAAATGGAATTATCCCAGCACGGATTACCTCCCTTATTTCTAAGCATACGTAATTCGCTTTTGTTATTAATATAATTACATCCTTCGCGGCCATTTTTAATGACGGTGATTTGCTGAAAATCTCCTTAAAATTTGGCGTTCTTTGTTTTGGATTCTTACAAAATCATTTTTCCGATTCATTATTCTACATCCAGAAATCCATTTTCCCGAAATTTCTCCTCTTCTTTCAGACATTCGAAAGAATTTCTAAAATATATTTCAGCCTGAATTCTACATATTTGAACAATCATCCGTGCTTATATGTTTAGTTTTCTTTATCTTTTTTCTTTTTTTTTTATTACAATGAAAGATCTGGATTACTATTGGAGAAAATATTGAAAACGTCACATTTGAAATAGCGGAGTACTTATAAGCAACAAACTTAGACTTTGTAACCGAAGCAAGAAACGTGCATCATGGTTTTAATGAACAATGACAATCAAACCGCTAGAAGCGAATATTTTATCTGACAATGCGCCGTAACCAACTGTTACCTACCTTTGGTAGGAATAAAAAATTTAAAATATGAACGTTTCAATTTTTAAATTTTATAGAATTTCTACCGTTTTATTTGGGGTGGGATCAAAATTTTGTTGACTGTCATTTGTTTGAATACAATGACAATTTATACATACAATTGTATTGACAAAAGTACGTAGGTTAGGTTTTAAGGAATCATTATTCAACTGAGAATACAAAGTACGCGTATAGTGTCCTTTTATAGTCCCAGTAAACATAGATAGCTCTCTCAAATAGAAGAGTAACAAAACAAAGAGAGACCACACTTGATTATTCATAACAACAATAATCTTTGTATTCAAGAATTCTATTATAAATTTCTGAACACTAGAATCTCTTTTGTATAAAACTTTTATATGTATAAAACTTTTATATGCAAATGATTTTTCTTTGAGATAGCGATAGAGAAATTAAGAAGTAAGGCAGTACAACATTTTTTTCCATAATTTTTACTGTCCAAAGGGGTTTCGGCTACTTCTATAGGTATTTTGAAGTTTTTATTTTCATTTATTTTTAAATAGAAAGATGTTAACGCGAATTCAAACCGCAGGAAACACATGACGGCTCAGAATGAACGCTCCTATTCAAAAGAACACAAAAACAAATTCCAACGTTACAGTCACATCATGAGGAAAAAGTAACAATACCAAAGACAAAACCCCCTTGAAAATGGCTAAAGAAATGGCCGAAAGCGCTTGGGACAATAAAAATTATGGAAGTTTTTTGTACTCTTTTACTCCTACACCAAGAAATAACGTAAAGTTGCTGGAAAAACTTAATAAAAAATAATTAAATCTTCTTTTTTATTTCCTAAAACAAATGTGAAAGCTTAGTTGTATTTTGTAACTAAATCTATAATTCTCAAAATATGTGTATATGTATGTGTTTGTATATGTGTGTATATGTGTGCTTGTATATATGTATGTGTGTATATATGTATGTTTGTATATGTGTGTGTGTGTGAGCGGATGTTGTTTATGCATTTCAACAGTTTTCATCCGGTTTCGATGATTTTATTTTGTTCGATAGATAATTCTTCAGTGCCGGTTTTGAGCCCAAATTGTTGGCGGCAATGGCTCTCCACTACTTCCAGTCCATTATAACTCTCAGCAACGTTTTACTATTTATTATCTGTTCTTGGATATATATCTTTCATAAAAACTTTAATACAAATAAATAGATTAAATTAATACAATATAATTATTTATTATTATGCAGTTCCCTTTTCAGGGCCAATTCTCAAATCAAATTTTTCACTCCCCCACCCCATTTAGGGATGTGCCTCAGTTGCACCCAAATGTTACTAATATTGATTTTCGGGTGGACTGACTTTAAACTTAAACTGCTCCAAGTGAACGGCAAAAATTCCCAGTAATGAAAGACCCGATCAAAGACAGGTTATACTGATAGTAAATAAAAGAAATTCAAGAGATAAAAAAGAAAAGGTGATTGGTGGTTCATCCATAAAACGATTACAGTCTGTTGTTAACTCAGGAAATGGATGGCTTGTTAATTTTAACGCCTCCAAGGTAAAAATGCTCTCTATTAATTATATGAGAGTCCTGTCTTTGTCTTCTATCGGCATCGCTAATGTTAAGCTTCACGATGTTGATTCGTTGGGCCTTCTCGGGCTAACATTCTCGTTTGGCATGAAGTAGAAAGACTATATTGAACCCATTGCTAGGTGAGCTACTAAGAAAATCGGTTCGCTGTGTCGTTACAGACAATGTTTCTCTCCAGAATCGACCTTGCATATTTATAAGTCTATCATTCGTCCACCTCTTGAATATTGCTGCAACATGTGGTCCAATGCTGCTGCTATATATCTAGAGATCCTTGATAAAATTCAGTTTCAGCAATATTATTGGTCAGGGTCTAGCATCTCGCCTTCAGTCAATTTCCCACCGCCGTAAATTTGCATTCCTTTGTCTTTTCTATAAATACTTTCATGGTAATTTTTCGGATGAGCTCTTCGCTATGGTACCCAGGCTTTTTTTTAATTTAATCGCAGTACTAGATTGACAAGAAGGTCTTATCAATTTACAGTTGATTTGGCTAGATGTAACCGTACGTTCTATGCTAACAGTTTATCTTCTCGTCCTTCTCGCTTGTGGAACTCTTTTCAGGCTTAATGCTTTCCAGTCAACTTTAAAAATTCAAATGCAATGTCAATTGCCATCTTCTATCCTGCAGATTACTCTTCCTTTGTTTTTGATATCATTTTATTTTTTGATATTTTATAATTTATAAATATGGTAATTTTCTTATATAAAAATATATTACTGGTATTTTTACTATAAAAATGTATTTTGATAATTCATAGTGTTTGGGGGTTCACTATTTTTCCCATAGATGGGACCCTAACAGGTGCCACCAACCTGGTCAGGATAGATCTGCGAACAACAGCAATTAAGAAGTTGTCCCATCCTTCTCAAAACGGACAATCTCCCAGTCAGAGGCCTTGCTGCCAGATTTAGTTTATCGTCATACCCAGGACTAGTATATATAATAAATAGAGTAGTTCTTTCTATTCTTCTTTGATGCCCCATCTATGTTTAGGAGGTGAGCAATCAAGGCTCTCTACATCTTCCAGGGGCTATTTGGAGTGAAAGAGAGTACTTTAGAAAGAACTGGAAACCAATCCTAAACAGAAAACAAGGGATAAAGCACTACACTTTTTTAAGGGGTGGAGAGTAGTATGATCTGGGCGATAGGCAAACCTATCTACTCCTAGTGAGGAGGGAAAATGTATTATTTTTTTTGATTTCTAATTCTTCGACACCCAGTAAACTCTTGTGTCTTAGTAGCTTAACTGACTTGCTTTGTGTGAACTCGATTAACAAATACGTTAGTAGGAATTTTGACCAAATGCTTTACATTTGTACAACTGTAGCTTCATATTTCAACCAACCGGGCCATAGAATTCATGATGTCAGATGCGTGCTTTTAGCGTTTTCATTTCAAAGCCAACAAGAACGCCGAAAGTTTGAGTTAAATACATTTTTAAAATTAATTCACACACTCTAGGTTTAAATAGGAATTTATGCATACGCAATGAACACAGTTTTCCCCCAAAAAGTTTTCTACAACCCTAATTGTTGCAAACAATTCGCTCAAAACTACTAGATCTCTTCAGTAATATAACACATACGGAAAAAATATCCTTCATTTTTCTATTTCTTGTCTTGTTGAGAAAGGACCCAGGCGTGTCCGAAAATTCCGATTTATAACATTTTTCTCATCATGCTTCTATTTGATCAAAAGGCTTATTAATATGGAATAAACTAGCAGCATGATCCGGCGTTGCCCGTGCTTGATTCAAAAATCGTACGACTCATACAGCAATCGCTATCACTTGACTTAAAATATTTTTGCCCTTCCTTGCCTTTAAAGGAGTGCCCTTTGCCGTGCTGATGTTGCTACATGCCTTACTTCTTGCTTATCTCACACGGCGATTTTTTTCTAAGCACTATACTAAACATTAAATCTGTTACGAAAAAAGAACTAAACAAAATGAACACAAAACGAACAGCTTTTAAAAAGGACTCGTAACTGGAAAAACCGAATGAAAAAAGAATGTTAACAACAAATACTTTTTCGCCCAGTTCTGCGGAATCAGAATCAACGTTGAGTTTCAGCAAGCGAATGAGCCAATTGGAGTAAAGTGCCATGCAGATTTAAATTTTTCCCACGTGTGACGAATGCAGCTATCTATTTTTTTTTTTTGCATGCTAGCATGCTAGGTAACATTCGTGTCAGTTAGCTGTTGGCTCTCAAGCTGGCAAATAGAATCTTCCTGCCTATTCGTGGCAGCCAGCTATAGGCTCTAACACCCGCCAGTACAAAATGGCCGCAAACTACATGAAAACGGTCGTAGAAGCATGAAAAATCGATTATTTCCCCTATCGATGGGAGTTGAGAAATGCAGTTGTCAGTCTTGGCCTTCCCGCTAACTTGAAGCGTGTGCATGTAAATTTTGGTGCAAATCCGTCAAAAATTGCGGCCGTGCATTCGTTACACACACACATACACATATATCCTGCCTTTTATAGATAGAGATAATATTAATCTTATTATCAGTATTATTACTTTTGTTGTTTTTCATCTCTCCAATTTCGTTCACCGACTCATTATATCAACATATTGACTTGTACTACTTGGCGTCCTCCATAGCCGGCTTAACTCTTCGGCTAACCTGATGAATATTTATGAGTGTTGTTAAATTTTAAAATTTTGAAAAAGTAATGACATTTTTGCTCTTATAATCATACTGTTAATTCTGCCAGTGAACTTTTAAAACTCGTAAATGAAGTCGATGCATTTCTTGCGAACAAAAGTTCAGTGCAGACAAATTTTGTTTGTCTCTATATTTGCGGAAATTGATATAACTGAATTTTTGCATGGAAATAGAATGTTTGTTTTAATTGTTTCAAATATAATAATTTGTCGGTAGACGTTTAACTTGATATTGCAAATATCTGTGTGTTCTTTGAAACTGTATATTTCCCCAGGTATCATGCTAAGATGCAATTATTTTGGTTAGAAAGGAAACTGGAAATTTTCCTCGACTCAAAATTCAACTAACTTAATTTTAGCTTTCCATTTTAACTTTTCAATAACTGTCAATTTGCAAGTTATCCTAAGAGCAAATTTCAGAAGAGGAAGCGAGAAATAAATATGCAATGTATTTCATTAATATTCTTATAAAAACTTACTTTAATTCAGAAGTTCGCTTTAAGGTTATTAAACTAGCCGGTGAGAAGGAAAGGGGATTCACAATAACAGCTAATGCAGCAATTCTGCATAAATGATAGACAGAAGACACTTCCATTAGTGAATAGAATTAATACTAGTAGTGATACCCAGCATTGACCAGGCTAAATAACTTACACTTGTTGCACTGTATTGCGCATTTATTTCTTTGTTCAAGAGATTTTTTTAATTACTTCCCCCAAGCAAGGGAATATAGCGACTAAGACACAAGGGTTACTAAAAGTGAAAGAATAAGAAAAAATAAAAATATATTAAGAATCAAGAATAATACAAGAATAAGATTCAAGAAAGCAGTAGATAAGTATTGGCATTGCGTTTAAATTTTTGAAGATCAATGTGGAGTGGAAAGCAAAAAGAGATTTTCCACAGAGGAGAAGTGCGAGATAAGAAACTGTTAGCATAGAACTTACGGTTACATCTCGCCAATCCAACTGTAAAATAATGAGAACTTGCGAGAATTTAGTACTGCGCTTAAATAACCTTATTATTTGTATTATGTTCTTAATCCAACTTTATCTAACTTTTGCGTTGTTTTTCTTAAATATTTTTGCAAAGAGGCTTGCTACGGGGAAGTGTTTTTCTCGTAGATTTTCTATTAGATCCTCAGAACAATTTTAGACTTTCAAACTAAATATATATTAATATAGTTTAATGTGACGATTTTTTTTTTTATGTCTCTCTTTCTTTCATTAATATCTTTTTATCTCTTTTTATTTTCCAGGTCCATATCCGGGCGGATAGTCGGTACTGGATGGTGGTTCTTTACTTTGATCATAATTTCCTCTTACACCGCCAACTTAGCAGCTTTCCTCACCATTGAACGTCTTCTTCCTCCCATTAATTCTGCCAAAGATCTGGTGGAACAGAAAAAAATCCAGTATGGTACCATAAAATCCGGCTCTACCAAAGAATTTTTCAAGGTATGTACCATTTATTGCTGTCATTCACTTTGGCAGGGAACGGGATAAAGCATTGTGGTTAATATTAGGAATTGGGTATAATGAAGCAATCTATTCAACATCAGAGTATCTCCTGTCAATGAAAATGTCATGGTTCTGCTACAAGTTATTATTATTATTTGTGTATGTTATGTTTCCTACGTTGTATCCTGTAGGGCTTGGTCCAAACTATGGTTCCTGGGCTCTATAGGAAAATTGTCTTTTAATTGACAACACTTTTCTTCGTATATGGGATGTCCTTAGTAGTACGATCTTCTGGGCAACTTGTATGTTGTGGTTACCTGGGACACTGTTAATAAAATTGCCCACTCCTTTTCTCACACGGCCTAGAGCTCCGATTACTATTGGTACAGTTTCAGTCTTCATTCTCCACATCCTGTTAATTTCGATTTCCAAGTCCAAGTATATTTTTATTCATGGGTTGTCGGAGTAAACAGTTCATCATTAAATGTGCCAATATCTTGCTATTATTTAAGTATTAATAATAAAATAAAATTAAAATAAAATAAAAAATATAAATTATTATCAAATATATTAGAATGTTTTCTTCTTATTATTATTGTTTTTTTAATTATTCAAAGAGAAATAATAAAAGCAAATTGACTAGTAGTAAATGAAACAAAAAACATTATAATTGAAAACGCTTTGCCATGTGTGTGTGTGTGTGTGTATTTAGACAGCAGACCGTCATTGATACATGTTTGATTAATGTTCAACATTTTTTGACTGTGGAAATTTATAGCATATGATAGAAGTTATATTTAATATCATGTTTTTCGACCAATAATTGATAACGAAGTTTTACTTAGAATAATACTTTTTAATTGATAACGAATTTATTTTTAGCAACCATTACTTGATAAAGCATTTAGAATCAATTAATACTTGATTTTATGTGTTAGGCAATAATAGATTAAAAGTACTGTATTATTTTTAAAAAAATCTTTCTGTATTAACTTATTTTGAGTTCCTATGGGACAATGTGTTTGGTTCTAATTAGTATAGACTATAACCGATCGCTTATGATTCAATACTTTGAATCACAGGTCTAGCAGTTTCGAAAATCAAGTGTTATGGAGACACATCGTCCTTCATATATATATATATATATATATATATATATATATATAAAATAATTAAGAAAGTGGCAGCCTTAAGATTCCATGTCTATAATTTATTTCCCCAGAAAATATATTTTTCCTCGTTCATCAGGTCACATCTTTAGGAATTTGGTTTTTTTAAAAGAAAATAAACCAAATTTCTTTGTAACTATAGATGTGACCTGATGAACAAGAAAAAATATATTTTCTGGGGAGATAAATTATAGTCATGGAATCTTAAGGTTGTCTCTTTCTTAATTATCCAATTAATATTTGCTCTTGTGCTACATTACCAAACCCTTTATTACCTTATTATTATCTATCTATCTATCTATCTATCTATCTATCTATCTATCTATCTATCTATCTATCTATCTATCTATCTCTCTCTCTCTCTATATATATATATATATATATATATATATACACACACATACACACACATATATATATATATATATTTTTTTTTTTTGAACAATAAAAAAAATTAAAAAATTAAAATCTTCAGACACACTGGGTTGTAGATTAATATTCTTTCGTTTTTTTTTATTATTATTCCATTTAGATTCCTCGACTAGTTTCGGCCGAAATGGCCATCATCGGGAGGAGAAATATTTCTGCTTGCTGCTAGCATTAAACTACAGAAATGAATGTCTTGATGGAGTGTGGGTGAGTGTATATATATATATATATATATATATATATATATATATATATATATATATATATATATATTGAGAGAGATAGAGAGAAGGAATAATGGGCGAAGGAGGGAAACTATAATGGGGAAGAGAGAGTTGTCATTTATCTCCTTAAATCATTCTAAATTTTCTCTTTTTGTTTGCCAGTGTACAGGAGCTAAGAAACTATTCAATAAATAGAACGCGTTGTTTGTCAAAGGTCCTGAAATACATAACAAAAAATAGTTTCCCCGGCTCTGATGTGAAAACAAAAATTTGAAAAACAAAAAGACAAAAAAAAAAAAATAAAAATAATCTATAAAAAGCAACTCGCTAATGTTCGAAATCGAGGAATATTTTTTCTTCTCCGTTTCGGGCAAAAGAATGACGCAAAACAAATTGTGTCTTATTAAAAAAAAAACAGACATACACCTGAATAGAATAATTACAGAAAACACGCAAATTCACGTCACATCTGATGTTCCAAAGTTATCAACAACCACCATGTCACGAGTCAAGTCGATGGCTTTAAAAATATTCTAAACTAGACTTTTTTAATCAATACACTAGAATATTCGCTTGCTTAGCACTCGGTTGATGCTTTTAAAGCAAATAGAACATCTACAGAAGCCTTTAGAGGCTACACAATCTTCTGGTTCCTTATTTTCTGTTTTTATTTTCTAAACTTCACTCAATACAAGACTTGCGAGTCACTCAAGGTATAGGGTTACTCTTGTGATGATGCATGAGGTGTGAGGCATGCGCAGAATAAAAAGCAACCAACGGAGGACATACCTTTTCATGACATGAACTTTTTCTAACTTGTTCTCATTATGACATCTTTTCAGAGATAAAAAATTCAAGCCAATGAAAAGGTCCGCTGTAATCGATGTCCTAGAGACTTCAAACGCGGTCTTTTGGGTGATGAATTATTTTCCACCCTTTTTGCGCAGACGAAACGTTGCGAACCTGTCGCTACACTATAGCTATTTCATGTCATCTGTTCCAACAAGCCACATTCCTTAGACTCGTCCTATTTTTTTGTTTAAAAACTGATCATAAAACGCGCATTATACTCAAGTATATACGGTATATGTAAGGGTAGCTTTTCGTTGAAAACCCAGCCAATTGAAACATTTGGCAAACTTAGTCATTGCTTCGGTTTTGAAATTGGGTACCGAGTCGGCTGAAATGGTCATATCATTATAATTGTTATGGTCCAAAGGTTAGGACCATGGAAGAACAACGCGAAACACAAGAGTAGAAATAACAAAGAATATATTACACGAAAAATAATACAAAGAAGTGGAAGGTGTTAGTATGACTGTCAGACTGGTTTGGAGTGAACTACTATCGGCTCGATTCGATTCAATACCGTTATTTAACAATCCATCTACGAGGAATGTATGTGGCACAAGGCCGAGTTTAACGTGGGTTTCTCCGAGCCCCTAGCCTCGGCCAAAAATATACCCTTTGAACCCGCCTAGACGGGTTCAGAGCCCGTCCACCTTTCCGTACGAAACTTTGCAATTCGGCAAAACTTCGTTCGGGTTCCTCTCTGCCGAAGCAGAGAGTTGACTTGATTCATTACCGTCCGTCTCTCTTGAGAGGCGCAGTATATATAGCGTTAGGAAGAGTTCATTCTGTCGGTTTAGATAAGGACCCATGACAATAATCCCCTTCATTTTCAAAGTTATTCTGAGTGGAGATAGTTCAAACGCATATTCTTAGTATGAAAACAAGGAGAAAATGAACCAAAATTAATTAAATAATTTTATTAGCTTTTTTTTTATCAAACATTGAGTATGGTTTTCTAAATTCTTAAAAATCTTGTTTTGGGTGAAATATGAGAATGGGCTGAAATCGGTTAATTGAATAAGGTTTAGAAGATTTCAATGTTTCTCTTTATTTCACGTCCGGATAAGCAAAGACCAGATAATCGGGGAAGTAATATCTGAACAAAAATTAACGGAAGTCAGCGTTATAATAGATACGGTATAGGTTTTTTTTATCAGGCCTGTTACAAGATTCTATATTTACATCGACAAATTCTGTTGCAGCAGCTGTGTTGCATTCCGTGTCCCCACTGATTTCAGTTCTGCAAGTTATCAACGAAAGACTTCCTTTTTTTTTATTCGCTTTATTATCCGAATTATTCGAATCTAGAAAATAGTTAAGGGAGCAGACGCCTACTTCTCTGCTTCGCATTTTGCCACGTGCGACCTAACCTCCCTAAGGGATCTGAGTACAGAAAGCGTTGCCGACTCTTCAAAATCCTTGCTGTCCTATAACGACTACGCAGTGTTTTGGTCTTTTATCCAAAACTTAGACAAAGGTAATTCTAATCTGTTAGAATTCCACGCTCACGGGTTTTCTGGTCAGTAATTTTCTATTTGCTGGGTCTAGGCTGGGCCGGACGCCGCATTCTGTAAGAGTTGATTACATATGCTGCGCATTGTGCATAGGGTGGATATCGCGAAAAATGTTTTTTCAGAAATTAAGCAAGGTATTAAGAGAAACAAAAAAATACAAAAAAAAAAAAAGAAAAGAAATAAACAGTGCTGAACTTCTATGTTATTTATAGCAATGCTTTTCAGAAGCTAGACAAGATATAAAACGATAGAAAATTGATCATCAAAGTTGAGCAACGTTGAGCCTGGTCAGTACTTAGATGGGTAACACCTTGGGGAAAACAGGTGCTGCAAACGTGGATGTGCGGCTGTTGTAATGAATAACGTCTCGGAATTGTTAATCGGAGAGCCGAGTTCTAATTCCAGTTGGCTTCGTTTTATTCATTTATGCACAAATAATCTTGGGGAAAGTATCAGTTCACTTCTTCTCCCTCTCCCCCAGCTATGGGTTAATTAATAAAGCTTTCATCACTAAAAACATTATTATCTCAAGAAAAAAAATTACCGTGTAAGAAATGTTTAGGTTTCGGCATTAATTAACACATAGAGGTTGATATGCCGCTAAATACAATCAACGAACGGAAAAAGTGTTGTTTTACTGATGTATTTTGTGAATAACATAAACAGAGCATGTGAACAAAGAGGAAGTTTTAAGGAAAAATAGGAAATAAAAAGAAGCTGATATGTGCAATCACAAAAAAGCAAAGGGAATTTCTTGTATAGATAGTGTGGAAAGAGAGCTTGGAGAATCAAACACTCAGAGGGCATACTGAAATCATGACCAGCAAAAGGGAACAGTGAGTTAACTTCTACTTAACAAAGAGGGAAGGGAAATGCTAAAAGATTTTCTTCTTTTACATATCGCGTCCCTTCAGAACGTGGGTGTTCATGGCTCTCCACGTTTTCCCGTCCTTTGTTGGTATGTTAGCTATCCCAGCTAATCCCTGTTCTGACAGCCATTTACAAAAGCTCGTTAGGTCGATTATGCGCTGTTTTCCTCTCTCCGGCTTGTCTTCAATTTTTCCGTGAGATTCAAATATTCCAAGAATTTCCACAAAATTTCAAATGTCTCTTCCTGACGTTAAGTATAAGTGTCCTTTTTGTTTCCATTTTCTCTAAAACTTCGTCGCTGCTTAAATGTTTGGCCCATGGTATTCTCAGCATCCTTCTGTAGAATCACATTTCCGCTGTCTCAAGTCTTTTCTTCGTCTTTGAGGAGATTGTTCAGTATTCACTGAAGGACCGATATTGCATAATAGTTCAGTATCTTTTTTTTTTTTACTTTGTTTCAAACGAAATTTTACTGTTTATAGATTGCTTAGCTTTCGAAAGGCATTTTCACTAACTCAATACGTGTCAGATTTCGCTGTTTTATTTTCCCTCCTCTGTTAATACGCTTCCCAGATATTTAAATTGTTGCACATTCTTGTTTTTTTTTTTTTTTTTTGCCTCCACTTGGTATTTCTTATGTTCTGTTCTTTTTGATGACAACCGAACATTCTGTCTTCTTACATTAGGGTTAAGTCCTTTCTTTTGTAGTCTCTTTAATACATTCTGTAGTTTAATTTCTGTCTCTGGTATCAACACTGTGTCATCTACATATCTAATGTTGTTAAGATTGTAGTCGCCGATAATGCATTCTCTCAGGATCACCTCGCTTGAAAGGTTGAATAAGCCTGGTGAGACTACACAGTATTCCCGTTCTACATTTGTGCATTCATGGAATTCATTTTCTATTCGCATGCAGGCGGTCTGGATCATTCTAGTATCCTTCCCAAATAAATCAAGCTCATCCTGGTAATTCCAGCAGTTCATTTTGACGCACTTTATCAAACGCTATATATTTAATTAGATTTTAAAAAGAAAAGAAAGACAGGTTATTAGCGAGAGTCATGATAGACTACGAATCTAGGGGGGATATGGCACATAAGGAAAGAATAACATCAATATTACCGTTAATCACAGGTTATCGTATTTTCTATGGTAATATAATTTTCTATGGTAATATAATTTTCTATGGTAATATAATTTAATTATTACACATATATTTTCAAGATAATTTATTTTGCCTATTTTATTGGTCGTTTCTGTATTGTTTGGAGTGCTTGCCTCTAAAGCTTCGTTCCTCTGTCCATTTAGAAGAATGCAGAACAACTTTCATGGGTCACATATTAATTTTGTTAATAAGGCTTGAAAAGCTTCTCACACACACACACACACACACACACACACACACACATATATATATATATATATATATATATATATATATATATATATATATATATATATATATATATATATATACAGGTACGATGAGAACGAATACAGTACATTTCCAAGGTTCGTAATATTTAATTTAAAAGAGGTCTCAATTCACAAAAGAATCATAGTATTTATTTTAGGGTATTACGCCGAAAACATGTCAAAATCGCTACACAATTACAGTTAGTGTTTCGATGCGTAACAACGAATCTCATCAGGCGACTGTAAGTTAATGGCGAGTGAACGATTTATTTAGATTTAAAAGCAAAATACCCCTTTTTACGAAAAAAAGGAAACAGATGGGGTTTATAGGATTTATGGGCTTTAGTGAGAAAACGAACAATATGCAGACACAGGACTCTGATCAACCAATGAAATATGCCTTACGTTAAATTTAAACTAAGCGAAGAAGCAACAATTAAAAAAAAAATATATATATATATTTTATAAATGAGTAAAAAAAAATAATATAAAAAAAAAGTATAAAAAATAGATAATAGGTCATATTTCATTGGTTGATCAGAGTAAAGCCCATATATATGCTATAGTTTTAATGTATGGTATTGGGTTGGTGCAAAAATAATGTCGGTTTTTGACGTATTTTTTAACGTCAAAATTATTTTTGCACCAACCTAATATATTTATGGGTAAATGTGCTCAATATTAGGTACAGAGCGTCTTATAAAAATAAAAAAATGGATACTGAAGTCAACATTAAGTGACAACGAACTGTTTTATGCGCGACATCAGTCTTCAGGCTATTATATATATATATATATATATATATATATATATATATATATATATATATATATATATATATATCTATATCTCGATATATATATATATATATATATATATATATATATATATATATATATATATATATATATATATATGTGTGTGGGGGGGGTGTATGTATGGATGTATATTAGGAGGCACGGTAGAGTAGCTGATAGCGGCTGGGATTGAGGAATCGGAGAATCGAATCCATTACATTCACTTACGTGGTAATACCCTTGGGAAAGGGTATTAATCATCTTCTTCTCCCTCCAGCTGGGTTCTATAGCCTTGGATGGTAAGTGATTTAGGAGAAAGACAATTCTGAATTCAAAAGCTTCGAAGGGTCGGTTGTGGCACGTAGTCTGTGTATTCGGCACTTCAAAAAGTGTTGTTGGTTCTGTACAAAACCTTCACCAATATAATCAAATCATATGTGCTGGTGTCTGACTTTCGCTTCCTAGGAACTGAACTGCTTGACGCTCATACGTCGGGAGAGTCCACCACACACACACACACACATATATATATATATATTTACACACATATATATATATATAAACCAAAACCAAATTATTAAATAAACGATATAAACAAATTTTTACTACGTTAATAAAACACCGATTAAAATAAATAAATAAATATATAAGATAAAAAATAAAAAAAATAAAAATAAATAAAAACAAGCAAAACAATTTAACCCAAATAAATAAATAAATAAACAAATAAACCGCCAAAACAGACTACCCACAATGCACCACTGACCCGTATATATAAATAGTCGAGGAAAAAACACTCGTGGCCTGACGATTGCGTCTAGCATGAAACAGCCTGTCGCCTCTAAATGTTGACTTCAATGTTCATTTATATATATACATTTACAATTAAAGACATTAGTTCCATTTCATCCTCAAACGAATTTTATACTCCAAAATTCGCTTGAGGATGAAATGGAACTAATGTCTTTAATTTAATTACAAAATTAAATTCGTAGCTTTTAGCTTCCATTTGTGAAACATGGTTAAAACTATGTAGCGAGAAAAGCATGTTTTAAATAAATCAATTTATAATATTAATGCTCTGTAAATTTACATTGAACACTATTTTGTAAAAATAAAAATATCTATAAGAACACCGGATTATATATCTTACTGTTCTTTCTTTTTATTTATACATACATACATACATACATTCAGTTTGTATTTATCATGTGAGAAACGACGTTGTTTTATGAAATTTACAGTTTAATGCAATCTGCTCTAAAAATGTTTGAATCTTTGTCGTTATTAGCGCAGTATTTCAGCCAATATCCCTTTTGATCATTAAAATCGTTTCATACTTATTGATTTAGGCTTCTCAGTTCCCCGTACATCACAAAAAAACCCTATCGAATTGATTGTAGTTAATTTTCTACAGTATCCGGTATTTGCAATATACTAAGTCTGGCACAAGGTGCGAGCAAAGACACAAAAGAATAAATTTAAAAAATCGTGACACTAATATTTGTCTGCAAGCTAATATTGTTAAATATCTTGTCCGTTGTTTGTATCCCATGTCCGTCATAGAAATATATCTCCGCAACTTCAGTGTGTTCTATGCATCTTTTGTCGCGAGTGTTCATGTATGATACGCACTCTCTACTACATTGTTTTAGCCTAAAAGTTAAAGGAGCGTGATATGAGCGGAAACTAAATATTAACTTTTGTCTACCACTTGTGTTGACGTTTTCGGGAGGAATACAATCGAAAGTAAATTATATTTCTGATTCAAACTGACTAAATGTGAAAGAAAGGCTTTTGAATCCTTAACCTTGCATTTATTTTTAAATAGATATTCATATCCCCGTTAAGTCTATTCGACTTTTCATCCCTTTTTTCCGCATCAAAGCAAATGTCATGACAGGGTTATCTTTTCATTCTCAGTGTATTAAATATCTTCGTCATCTCCGTTATTGTCCTCGTCCATGTGGTCATCTTGTTCTGTTTTTTCCCCAAAAAGAATTTATTATTTATATCCATTTCTGTTGTACGCCGCTCCAGCAAAATAGCTAATGGACACTTGAGCGAGCGTCTGTTTCTAATTTTTTATTTTACTAGCATGAACCTTTTTTAGACGCAACATTATCGGATTATTTTGTGGGAATATGCCCCATGTGTTTGTTCTAAATGTATAACTCTTGTTTCAAAATGGAAACTATCGGTAGGGCTTAAATCTTGTTTCTAATGGAAACTATCGAGAGGGCTTAAGTTTATTCTCCAATTACATTTTCCCCATTATGGTCACTATTATATCCATGATATAATAACATCGTACTTAACGGACGAAACGGAATGGTTGAAAAGAAAAAGGAATGACATACATACTTAGAAACATTTATACAACTATGACATACACAAAACTATATATACATATGTACACATCTCCCATGCGGAGAATAATATGTCTCATATATCTACCCTGCAAAGCAGAGTGTAAGGAAAAACAAAAAGAAAGGGTAGGACAATTAAATATGGAGATACTCCTGCCTCTGGAGAAGCCATGTTTAGGACTCCAGATTCAAACAGGGCGGATTCTTCTAACATGTCCCAGGCGAAGACATATTCCACAAACGGGAAATGGCAAATCTTGTGTCTCCCCAAATTGAAGACTGGGAACTGGAGTTTCTTTCTTTATCTGGAAAATATATATTCCCAAAGGGAAACAGCACGGCTAAAGAAAGTAACGTTTCGGTTTGGTTACTGTAAAACGAACTGAAGTTCGACTGCCACTTTCGTCACTATATGGAGTGACGTCATTAAGCGGCCGTCAACGTGACCCATGTTACTTATCTTCACGAAAGGGAGATAATCGCCTACTGTAGCCCTACATTATTTTATTCAATAAGAACCAGATAAAAGTTGAGCAAAGTTTACTTTAGCTGCAGGAAATTCTAAAAAAATGTTTCAAAATTTTCTAAAAAAATGTTTGTTTCAGAATTTTCTCGCCCCAAACTAAGGAGGCGTGAGATATTCAAGTGCCTATTATGCACAAGTAATCACGGTAGCTATACTATCTACAAACCTTAGTGTCAAAATGTCTGATCAGGGAGAAAGCATTTTATAACTTCTATTATCAAGGAGAAACGCCATGTTAACTGAATCTCACCGATGCTTTCTCCAACAGGCATAAAAATAACTTCAAATTAAACTCTCGAATTATAAACACGAGCATAAATACCCCAATTAGCATTCTGGAACGGGTCTCAGAAACCAGAAAGTAATGGCAAGCGACTACAAACAAACACCTAGCGAGTAAATTCGAAAGACCTGATAAGCTGCTTGGATGAAGACCATTTATAAAATTTTATGAACAGAAATGTCGCGTTAATTAAAACCTATGTATTAAAGCAGTCTGGATAATGCGCTGTTTTTAAATACGCAAATTAATATTTTGATAAGTACTTGGCTTACATTAACTTGGCGTGTGAATTAGCACTAAAGTTTCTTTTTATGTTTATCTATAATGAATAAATAAAAATAGATTTCAATCTCTCTAAACTTGTGGATAAGTAAGCTGTGATGCGTACAACCTTCTGTTAGGGCTTTAAAAATTGACATTTTAAAAGTATATGGGATAACGATATATAATTTTTTATAAATTAAGGAGTATTTTGTGCGAAAGATGTATAACAAAGTGGAAAAAACGTTTTCGTGTGACGCGTTTCGTCCTTAAGGACTTCAAGTGTTTGCGCTAATGCGACTGCAAAACCACCCGAACAAGCGACGCAGGAAATTTTAAATCTAAAGATTATATATATATATATATACTCGACTCTCCCGTCGAATTAGACGTGTGAGGGTAAAGCAGATCTGTTCCCAGGAAACTGACAGCCCGACACCAGCACATTAGATTTGATTATAGTGGTGAGGGTTTCGTGCAGGACCATCCACACTTTTTGAAGGGCCGAATACAGAGACCTGGTGCACTACGTGCCATAAGGTCCCCAAACGACCCTCCGTAGGTTTTGAATTCAGAGTTGTCCTTCTCCTAGACCAGTTGCTATCCAAGGCTATAGAACCCAGTCTGTCCTGCTATTTACCCATTTACCTATATATATATATATATAGATGTGTGTGTGTGTGTGTGTGTGTGTGTGTGTGTGTAAATAGATAGTTTGGTTAATAAAACAAGGGGAAACGAAAAGGTACCGATGTGATAAGTGCGAAAAGAATTTATTATATATTAATTGGTAATGATGCTTTATGTATTTAAGTGTGATAAGTGTAAATATACCCTGTCTTATAAAATTTGTTTGTTTGTTTTGGGTACATAACCTAACCGATTCCATTTAGATTTCCTTTCATATTTTTTGTGTTTTCGTTATTTTTGTTATTAAATATCCCACATTGTGATAACCGAAGATCTGCCAAGTATGGTGAACTGTAGATGGACGTAAATTTATTATGGATGAAGTAACGATTAAAGCACTTTCTAAACATTTTCGTCTCAGTGAATGTTACGGTCAGTAACTAATGCATTTAATATGTTGTTTTGTAAAAGATCCCTTTTGTGTTCATTTAATATTTTATTTAAATTCATTGAGGTTTCTCCGATGTATTCCTTGTGACAATTATTACAGGTAATAGAGTAAATTCGCCTTTCAGGTTTTAGGTGTCTGTTTTGTCATGTATTAATTATGTCGATTAAAGCAGTTTCTAAGCATTTTCGTCACAGTGAAGTGTTTTCTCTTTTAATAAGAGTAGCATTTTATTTATAAAATATTTTATGAGATATTTTATATAAAAAATATGAAAACCTCAATGAATTTGAAGAAAAGATTACATGGAAAGAGATATTTTACAAAACATTAATTGCGTTAGTTCCTCACCGTAACGAGGCTGACCACTATTCTCATTTAAAAAAACGTGACTCTAATATATAATAATATATCGTATATACAAGAAAGAGCTGGGTAGAGCAAGGATTAAACAAAACATTTATTACCCCTGCTCTCCACCCTCGTTTTATATATTTTTGTATATATCTATATACTTTTTAAATGTCCATTTTTATAGACATAATTAACTAGTATAATTTTTTTTTTAATTAATTTTACCCTAAGCAAGCCGATAATGCCACTCGGAAGCAAGGGAAACTCTCATGGGGGTTAGCATCAGTGATATTAAAAAGCTATGTTAATGTCAAGAGTTGTGTTAAAAACGGTAACGATAATAATAGTTTGAAACAATACATGAAAGAAGATGAAAAAACCGAGGCCCATGTTCAGAATGTTTTAGCTGAAAATTGTGTAATATTTAATAAACGCTAAATCTGTAATAAACGTGAATGAAAAATCGTGAGACAAAGTCAGAGATCCAGCAAAAGATCATAAAGAAGAAGAAAAAAAATCAAACATTGTGTTGAAATAAACATCACCATCACGAAAAGGATTTACAGAAAGCGTTGACGAATAACAAAGAATTTAAAAAAAAAAAAAAAATCGCATGACATCAGGTTTTAAAAAGAAATCACTTTTTTTTTTTGCCTTTGATGTTTTCAAAATGTCGAAGATGAGAAAATATTGGTTTATGTTATGGAATCTGACTTTTTGGTAATTTATTTTATTTATTTATTTTTATTTTATTTTATTTTACTTTTTTTTTTTTTGCCCGTTTTTCACTTCTGGGAAAATCTGTAAAAAAAACAAACAAACAAAAAAAAAACAAAAAAAGACAAAATCAAAAACAAAAAATAATTTGATGTGCTTATTAGGAAAAACATTAAACTCCATAAAAAAAATAAAGACAAAAGTTTTGCATTTAGAAATTCTCCGGCGATAAAGACCATGAAAGATTAATGGAAAAAATATGTTGGAACACGTGAAAGCGAATTTGCTGAAAAGCGAGAAACAATGAAAAAGAAAAAAAAAATATTTTAAGGCGAGAGACAATGAATCAGAAAAAAACAAAAACAAAAAAAGGATCTAAAAACGAATGAAAAAAAAGGAAGAAACAAACAAAAAAATAGAAAATAAAATGAAATTAAATGAAAATAATTTTATGTAACATCACCAACAATGAAACAATAATAATGTGATAATCAAAAAAGAAAAAAAAAGTCACACAGAAATGCCATTGGCTTTTATATATCAAATGTTACGTGTGCCTAGTGGCTGAATTAGTTGAGCATTTCCTACCAGCGATAGTGGTCTGTCATCGAATCGGTTAAAAAGTGACTTTGCGAATCGTGATTTCCTGGCAGATAGATTATCCTCACTCGAAAGAATGACAATACTTTCCCCACCTCCAGCCACATTTGAATCTGGGAAAGTATCATGAATATTGACAATATTTTTCTACCTGGGAAGTGTTTAATAGAAGACAGAAAGTGCGACACTGAGATCCAAAGGTGCATTGGGATAGCGAAAAGTGCCTTCCAAAAGCTAAGCAAAGTATTAAGAAACAGAAAAAAAAAGTTAGAATCAGACAAAAGAGTACTGTACTGTTATGTAGTAACGGTACTCGTATATGACAATAAACGTTGGGCAATTTTCTCACAAATGAAGGAGATACTTGGAGCAAATTTCGTTCTACAGAAGGATACTGGGAATAACATGTGCCAAACATGAGTAACGACAAAATTTTAGAGAAAACTGAAAACAAAAGGAGCATTTATACATAAAATCAGGAATATACATTTGACATTTCTAGGGTACATAATGAGGAAAGAAGGTTTGGAAAATTTGATACTCAAGAGACAGATTGAAGGCAAGAACGTCAGAGGAAAGCAACCTATAACTTACCTAGTAGGCTTGATTAAATGTATGGCAGAGCAAAGTTTAGGAGAGATAAAAATAGACAAAATTTATTAAGAACTACAAAGCACAGGCAATTGTGGAGAGCCATGATCGCTACTCACTGAAGGGTCACGACGCATAGAAGAAGAATTTCAACTCCATATGAAAGCTATACTGCTGACTGGTGATCATCGAAACATAATTAGATAAATTTATTGGCGCAACAACATCTTACAATTCCATTCCATTTTGTAAAGTGTCAGGTGATGCAAAACTGAGAAATACTTTATTTTTCGCTAAATTTCACCCAATAAAATGCTCGAGAGCAACTCAATGTATAGAATAAAAATGGTAGTGAGGTATGTCATTGAAGAAAAAATTGTAGGATGTGAAGATTCTAAGGATAAAGATGATATATAATAACTGAACATTGATTTGAAGAGATCAAGTCTGAAGTGTTCATAGAAATATCAAAGAAGTACCCACATAGGAGTCTGATCAACAATTTAAAAGTCAATGGAAAAAGAAAACAAAAACATGAGTGGAAATTCCTTCTTTGATATGGAACGCTGAGTTTATTCATCTCAGTTGACGTAGCATAGCGTGTCTTAGCTGTAAAAATCTGGTTGGAGTAAAAATAAAGCTCATCTGATGATTTCTCATGAACATAGCGATAGACTAGCTATTAGCGTGAAGAATTGTGTGTATGGAAAAGCTGCTCAGAGTGGAGAATAAGTTTTTTTCCCGAAATATTGCATGAAAAACTTTGAACTCTCTTAAAGCTGCAAAGTCATGATTAAATAATTCCAGCGTACCTATTGCAATACTCCATTTTTGATGTATTCTAACTTGTAAATTAACATCATGGTAGAAGTTAGATAATTTCTGCGGCGACAGAAACTTTTTTCTAGCTTCTTTCTTCTTCTGCCTGAAGTATGAGCTAGATGTCCATTTTTCATGAACATTCCAATTAGTTTAGTTAAAATACAAATTTTCGAATGCTGAAATACAAAGCAATCTACGTTTTTCGCGCCTTCCCAGATGAAATACAATATTACAATGCACATTAACCCATTATATATATATATATATATATATATATATATATATATATATATATAATTATTCATACACCCATCCGTTTTTAATATTTTTATCCCATTCTTAGAATCTAATCCCCGTATGATGCTAGGTCTTTTTCTGTGTTAATGTTAACGCAGTATGTATAACACCTCGTTGATAAATGATGAAATAAAGTACAATTCTGTTTATTTATTTTTTAAAATAAAACTGGGGATCTGTAAAAAAAACGAAGACGTTACTTGTTTTTTCTAAATCGGGAGAACTTTAAAAACTTTTTTACGATTTTAAAAGAAAGATAACTTATTTTTTATTATATGCCCTCAGTTTTATTTAAAAAAAAAAACCCAACAACTGTACTTTTAATTCATAATTTATCAGTGTTTTAATATTTCAACTCTAACAAGTGAAAAGTCCTAAATTAAATGCCACATTAACAGAAACTTGGTTAGTTTTTCTTTTAACAATGCACAAAACGCAATGTCGTTTTCAATTATTTTGTTTTACATAGTTGAAGTTATTATTAGCAAAGTAGTAGACTAAGAATTAAAAATCCGATAAACTTAATTTTAAAAACTGAAATAAATGTTATCATATTTTTAATTCTTAGCCTGTTTTGGTTAATGAAACTTCAACAAAAAAAAAAAAAAATTCAACATTGCATTTTTACTACCGTGAAAACTTGTAAATTGAAAAACTGACAAAAATGCCCATTTTTGGAAATTAGATAAAGTTTCTGCACTTAAGAAAATATAATAATTTTCAATTTTCTTTTAAATTTCCCTTCGATATTTCTGGAAAAAATTGGAATGCATGTGATATTCTTAAAGCATTGAAATTATTTCCTTTTATTCGTCTATTTTATAATTTATGAAAAGTAGTGATTTTATATCCGTATTAAAGCTCAGCTTATGATCCGATTAAAAAAACAAAAAAACAATTGGTTCAATTATTTACTTTTTTTTTCATTAATAGTTCACAGACATGAAAAATTAAAATCAAAGAACTGTCGTCAAAGTCTGAACTTCTCACATAGGTGTGAAAAAATTGTCGATTCACTAAATTCACTTAATCCCACTCACATTATGACCTTTGAAAATCTTCAAATTTTTTTCACACCTTTTACTCCTGTCTCGTAAATGGGGTTTATCCCCATCGGCTGACAGCACGTTTTGGAGACAAATTTTTTTATTTTTTTTTATTGTTGACTGGCTGACTTTGAGCCAGCTATATCAAAGACAAATTGGCTTCATTTAATCCCTATGTTCTTTTATTATCGCTGCTTTTTTTCTCCAAAAATTATTGAAATTATGCTACTATTTTTTTTTCTTTTCTGAAAACTCATCGTGGACTAAAAATGCCGCCTCTGCCACACTAGATACGCCACTGCATCGACACTCGATACAGCACAAACAACACATGGCTATTATCTAACAATGGTCTCGTCGAAACCAACAGTAATATATAAATATACTCATCCAATATTTAAAAAAAAAACAAATATGATGCATGCAAGGAACAGTGCCAAACTGTTCGTTACTGTCAAAATATCTGCCTTCAGCAGAGAGTAACCCGCAGGGCAAAGTTTCGTCCGGGGAGGTAGACAGTCCCTGAACCTGTTTATGCGAATTCTAAGCGAATATTTTTGGTCGAGCCTTTCGGGCTCGGAGCACCCACTGTAAACTCGGCCTTGTGCCACGTACATCCTTCGTGGAAGTGGGGGCTGTTAAATATTAACATGATGCATGCAAACGTATACATTTGACGACCCTGATTAGTTAAGGAGCCATCCATAAAAGACAAGCTGCATGTTTTTGTTAATAGTTTTAGGTACAGATACCATTTTATCAATATCTAATTCCCTTTCTTTCATTATTATACATACATACAGTTGTGGAGAGAATTATTCACACCTCTTTCCATAATCTATATAAAACATGTGAATATAAGTGTGTCACATTTTTTCAACTTTACTCCTGGAGGCCGTACCCAACATATCATACCATTTTAGATTCAGGCCGACTCCGTGAGCAAATTAAAAGCATTCCGGACCCGCAATCCGGAATTTTTTTATTCCAACATTTTTTATTCCTGCGATTGTTTTCGGCAAATTTAGGTGATATATATATATTTTTTTTTTTTTTTTGCGACGAATTTGTACGATAATAATTTTTATAACTTGGAAAAAAATGCGTATAATCGAAATTAATGAAAAAAATCGAGCGAAAGTCCCCCATGAAATAAAATATATGGTTTGTACAGAAAGTAAGGACTGACGTACACGAAACTGTCTTTAAATTAAATGTCGGCAGAAGAATTATCGTTGAACTTTTCAAAGGTAAGCCTAAATATTAATGCAATACTTAAATGCAGCGAAAAATGTTGAGTTCTTCAGTAGTTTATTGTTGCCTATCGCGTCTAATCCTCCTTACCTATTGTGATAAACGCCCAATCATTTGCCCTTCGCAGGAGCTAGCTTAAATATCACCTGATAGTGCGGCTTTTAAGCTAGTTACAAATAAAGCTGTAATAGCTTAAATTTTCATAGAAACTCATTCTGTATTTTTCCCGAATGAGGAAATAATAGATTTGAAAGAATGTGCAGCGATGCCCACAACTAAATATTTATTTTAATGTCAAACAATAATTCAAAAACACTTAAAAGTCACTTATCATGGGACATAATTATTGGCCTTATTGCATGAATCATTTATTCTTGATTATTGCCTTTAATCGTTTTTGATAATTCTTTATAAGATCACTATACACACTGATAGTTATTTTGCTAGATTCTTCGTTGGTAATAGCTTCTAGTTCCTCTAAATTAGAAGGTTTTATTTCTCTTACATTTGATACTTACCTGTCACAGGGCCATGTCCCTGACGCTGGTGGTATCACGGTTCTAACTAGCTTGGGCCAGCTATGACAAGCCAAGACCAGCTATGACTAGCTTGGACCAGCTATGACAAGCCAAGACCAGATATGACTAGGACCAGCTATGACAAGCCAAGACCAGCTATAACTAGCTTGGACCAGCTATGACAAGCCAAGACCAGCTATGACTAGCTTGGACTAGCTATGACAAGCCAAGACCAGCTATAACAAGCCAAGACCAGCTATGACTAGCTTGGACTAGCTATGACAAGCCAAGACCAGCTATGACTAGCTTGGACCAGCTATGACAAGCCAAGACCAGCTATAACTAGCTTGGACCAGCTATGACAAGCCAAGACCAGCTATGACTAGCTTGGACTAGCTATGACATGCCAAGACCAGCTATGACTAGCTTGGACTAGCTATGACAAGCCAAGACCAGCTATGACTAGCTTGGACCAGCTATGACAAACCAAGACCAGCTATAACTAGCTTGGACCAGCTATGACAAGCCAAGACCAGCTATGACTAGCTTGGACCAGCTATGACAAGCCAAGACCAGCTATGACTAGCTTGGACCAGCTATGACAAGCCAAGACCAGCTATGACTAGCTTGGACTAGCTATGACAAGCCAAGACCAGCTATGACTAGCTTAGACCAGCTATGACAAGCCAAGCAGCTATGATTAGCTTGGACCAGCTATGATTAGCTTAGACCAGCTATGACAAGCCAAGACCAGCTATAACTAGCTTGGACCAGTTATGACAAGCCAAGACCAGCTATGACTAGCTTGGACTAGCTATGACAAGCCAAGACCAGCTATGACTAGCTTGGACTAGCTATGACAAGCCAAGACCAGCTATGACTAGCTTGGACTAGCTATGACAAGCCAAGACCAGCTATGACTAGCTTGGACTAGCTATGACAAGCCAAGACCAGCTATGACTAGCTTGGACCAGCTATGACAAGCCAAGACCAGCTATGACTAGCTTGGACCAGCTATGACAAGCCAAGACCAGCTATGACTAGCTTGGACCAGCTATGACTAGCTTAGACCAGCTATGACAAGCCAAGCAGCTATGACTAACTTGGACCAGCTATGATTAGCTTGGACCAGCTATGACAAGCCTTCTCCGTCTATGACTAGCTTAGACCAGCTCTGACCAGCTTGGACAAGCGGGCCGAGTGAAAACACTTGGGTCTCCACGTTAAAAACTGACTTTCTGTCACAACCTGACTCAGTGTGCGGGGTGGGGGTCAAGTAAATCTCCTTATTTATCTTATGTTTTCCTTCAAATATATAAATTTTCAATATGGTTTAGGTCTTGACTTTGTGTAGGCTACGTCATTAGATTAATTTTGGCGTTATCTAAGTATTTTGTGGCAATTCGTACCGTGTGTTTCAGGTCAACGTCATGTTGAACCGTCAGGGTGACGTCCCCAAAAACAGCTTTCGTGCACTTCGTTTTATATTATTTTTAAGAATAGCCAAACACTGCACTTTATCCATGATACCCTTTTCTTTCACTAGTTCTTGTTCCGAAGCAGCAAGACATCCCCAGAGAATGCTCCCAAACAGCCTGTTTAATTGTAGGGAGGTTATTTTTTGGTGTGTGCTTTATTCACCTTCCTGTAACGGGAGTTTATATGTCCGCACAATTTTAGTTTCGTTTCATCTAACCATTAAACAGTTTCAATATTTACTCCCATGTTCTCGATGGCTTCAAGTATAAGTGTTTAGCTTTAAGCAAGGGGTGGGGAGTTCTTAGGTGAAAAAGTCCTGCTCGATGAAAGCATCTAGTCAATGTCTTCGTCGACACATTCAACTCTGAAGTCATTTACAATGTCTTTTGTCGTTAGGTGAGGACTCCTTGAGGCATCTCGATTTTCCCTTCCATTCTCTCAGAAGTTAACCGGTCACTTAATTTATTCTCAACACAATGAGTCCGCCCTTCTTGATAATGTAATGAATTGTTGATCTAAGAACATTTAAACACTTGGAAAATGTATATCCATCGCCTTGTTTGTACGCATGAACTATCTTCTCTCAGAGGTTCTTGTCAAGTTCAGCCATCTTCGCTATGGTTTCAAAACGAATGATTTATCGCGGTACGGGACACTCACATATTGTCTTCTTGATTACATTTTAGAATGTTATAGAAACAGGTCAATTTCATTTCCAAA